>LUCM01010391.1:0-216325 GCA_008360955.1 Fasciolopsis buskii
AGAGAGATACATCCAGTTTCTGCAAACAGCACTGACCGGGGTAATCTTTTCTGCAAGACAAGCTTTACACTTGTGAAGCGTTCTGAATTACCTTATTATTGAAACAACAATGTGGCATCATTCTCCAGCAAAAAGGCCATGGTCATTAGGGAGCCGACAAGTGGGGCCGCCGGTGGGGGGATTAGAACCCGCGACCTTCAACGTCCAAAGCGCCAACGAACCTTCACACCGCTGGCCAAGCTCCGGTCGCAAAGGGTTGAGGAAACGTATGTCGAGTACTCACAGCTACTACTCCGTTTTCGTAAAATTTTCCCATTCCACGCATTGGCTCAACAATCCCCCCCCCCTCCGGGGTCATTTCTCAAAACTCCTGATCAGTTAAAAGTCTCAGGGATGCAAACGTCCTCATCAGTTTTTGCATGAAGGGAGGACGGGATGTGCGAAGGCATCTAACATTGCAACTCGGAAAGTCCAAGATAAAGCTCGGTTTCTGAGGTTGTATGTAGGCAAATAGAGCCTGCGTGGTAGTTGCCCGGTTGGGTTCAGGGACTGTTGACCAGTGCTACCACCACTGCATTTTCGGATCTATGCACTATTCGTTGAGACGTAACAATACGCATTGAGCAGTTCGAAGATTGGGAATATTGTAGTCGATGAATATGCGTAAAGATCCAGCCTGCCGGACAAGTGGCTTTTTGTGCTGGTGACGCGACAGACTAAGGGCGCAAACGAAAAGCGACCATCAGAAGCCAAAGGCAATGATGCGGAGTCCACAGATTGTGGAGCCAGAATATGCCGGAGCCTTGCGGAGTGATTCAAGCCACCGTTGATCGATGGGCAGGTCGGTCAAGTCTGAGTCAACATTGGTGAAAGGTGAAGGAACGGTGAACCAGGTTCACGCTGATGGTGGTGGCACCTGTTTAAAGACGAAAAGATGAATGGTAACACTATCAAAACCGAAAGTTCGGTACTTGCAATTATATCGAAAATAAGTAAGGAATGTAACCATTTGAATAGGTTTTGTGTAGAACTTATAATTGGTCAATATGCAACATCATCGTACAAGTAAGTTAGAATGACCTGTTACGACGGTTTCGCACTGTCGTGGGCAAACTTTCTCAAGGACTGGTTTATCATGAGCGAATTGAAAATTGGAACTGGAGCCTAGAAGAATATGGATTCAAAAAAAGGCGCGTCCCGCGAGGTTTTAGTCGCATAGTGGTGTAGACTAGTTTGCAATGTCCCTTTATGTAGCGTTGTGAAGTGTAAGGGGCGGGTGTTAGATCTCCGTTCGTACTACCATGTTGATGGATCTTGCGAGTCATGCTTGAGGTCAAGGCGGGTGTTGGTGATCCTTTGGGTTTTAGCCCACGCCACTTAGGTTTTTAGTGTTACCCATATACCAGAACTCTCAGTGCCCTCGTTCCGGTTGAGACATGTAGGATGGGCGATAATTGTCGGGGCCTCGACGTAGAGGCGTTCGATGTGTGTGCGTGTGCGAAATCCACACTGGAGGACTCTGATGTTATCGCAGTCAATGGTGTGGCCTTTGGATATAGCAAGAATGATCACAGAATCGAGCTTTAATTCTTGTACGGTCGTGCAGTCCGTTGATCCGTATTTCCCTTCTTCCTGTGTTCCGAGATTCTGGTTTTTAATTGTCTGCTTGTTTGTTCAATATATTGAACCGAACAGTCTTTACCGTTAATCATATAAATACAATTGTCCTGGTCCTGTTGGTGTTGAGGGTCTTTGGTTTTGCGAGGTGATGCTGTATTGTTATCTGCAGTATAGAAAATACGGACACCATATGAGCCAAGTATCTTTCTGACTGCCTTCGATGTGCCCGATCTGCATGGGATACCAACAGAGGCTAGGCAGTTTGTGTCATTCATGTTGTGTGGGCAGTTTGTCTCGCAGTGCATGTTTGATTAGTTCTGCCGGGTAACTGTTATCCCGAAGGACTCCGTGCAAACATTGTCTTTTTTGCGCGTGATATCATCTTTGCAATTTGTGTAGTCTGCTGGGTAGTGATGAGACCACTGCCCGTTTTACGCATAAAGGGTGGGCTGAATTAAAGTCCAGGCATCGATCGAAGTGCGTGGACTTCTTGTGAATTCTCATTGTGAATTTGTTGGGGTCGGTCACCATCAGACAGCAGTCATGGAAACTGATAATTCCATTCGTTGTTTCCATTGTAAACTTAATTGGGTTGCACTGACCGTTAGGCAATGTAAGAATTCACCTCTATATTCAGATTTAATGACTGCAAGTGTGTCGTCAGAATATCTGACATGGATTCGTGGTGGACTGTGGAACGTGACCAACACTTCTGATTCAATGGAATAAAAAATGAGTTTGCTACAATGGTTGATACAGGATAGCCCATGACGACACCTTCAGATTGTAAAGTACATAACTAGACGTAAATCACTAGCAACGGACACAATGCCCATTGAAGGCACGCATGCTATGGAAATCCCAGCAGAAGTCGTCTTTCGCCTCAGAGGAGCTGCAATCAGTGGGCGCACATACGTATGCAACGAGCAAACGACACTTCAACCGAATGCTATTCACAACTGCAGAACCATCCAACCAAACTCCACATAAATGACTGTCGACCGGGATCAAGTCTTACAGTGCACACTGCCCGCTTGCTCAGAGCCACCCCAAACGGAAGCCTGACCACGATCGATCGAAACCGGACCACTAGACACGCAAAGACTGAGGCGAGAGAATAAGGTTGCATCTGGGTTACGAAGAGTCATCACGGAAGGGGGATCCTATATGCGCATTTCGGAGACACGGCATACATCTATCATAAAGGTTTCAAGAGTTCTCGCTATGGCAGTTTGTCGCTCTATTTGGGCGAGTGTGCGAACATTAAAGGCACTCGAATGAAGTGAAAACTTGAGTTTAAGCAATGCGCACAGATCATTTCTTCCCTTTCCACTAATGCTCCCATCAAATAAACCCGTCAAGCCGCAGTTCTTCGTGGCACCCTGCGTGATGCCTACGTCGGAATAACGGAAATTATAAAGATTCCCTGTAGAAAGGATGTTGAAGGTCGATACATCGCGACTGACCACGCCGCAGAAGCGGTTTTTCTTTAGGGAACCCACCCGAGCGTTTGACTCAAAAGTCTTACCTACAATGCAATGAAGCGTTAACCCGGTACGGGAACTCGGAACAGACGTACACTAATTACTGTCCACCCTGGATGATCCAAAGGGTAGCACCATCCTGATTATCCCGCACGACAACCGATGCAGTATCATTCATTGGTTTTTCTACGACTGTTGATAGGGCGTCCAGCGGCTAAGCAAGAAAACGATTAGGGTTTCCAACCAGAGTCTTCGGTTCTAACAAGCGCCTGTTTGCAAGGTAATGGAGAGGGGTGGCTGAGTGGAAGGTCATCTACTTGGATTAAGTATTCTTCCACTCAATTTTTCGATTGGTTTGCCAGCTCAAATCAACCCCAACTTAAAGTGCCAGGTCTCGTCCAGGCGTGCTTGGATCTTCGGTTTGAAATAAGCCATCCTGTAAAGCCCGCTAAGTCCCAGAGGCACGCGAGCCAATAAACCATGTCAAAGTGCCAAAGCTGTTTACCTTGCAATAATCATACATTGCGTCCAGATGTCTCCAATGGCTATTAAATCATACCATTGTATTTACCCGCACAAAAACCACAGGTATTCTGAGAAACTCTATCATAAAGCTTTCACGATCCCTTTGGAGGGCCACTTTCTCTTAAGCATAGAAGAAAAGAACCGAATTTCTCTGGTACACCTTTCAATGAGGGGCAGCGCCTGAGAACTGCAAGGTCGATGTGCTCAGTTCAGAGGAAAGAGACAGTGAACCTACAGAAGGCCTACTTACTTTCTAACATTTGTTGGACACAAGATTCGTTCGACAAAACCCGAACCGGATCAGAAACCCAACTGACCCTCAAATGTACACCTTTCGAAAACATTAAATAATCAACTCGCGAGCAGGTTTTATGCAACATACACCAAACTCATTGTTTTGTTGTTTTTGCAGCAGGTCTTAGGAACTTTTCATTTAAAATGGAAGGAGCGAAACAACGATGCATACTTGGCTTTAACTAAGTGAGGATTATTTTATACTTATTCATCGGGGGGAAACACCCAATTGGGTCGAATTTTAGGTGTAAGCAGTCAACACATAACACATACGGCGAAGGACAAAGTATCAGAGTGCTCAGTGAAAGAAAGTTTTCATTTAGCCTTTCGCCTTTCGAATTTTCTAACCAATTATAGCTGAATGTAGTTTTGTGATGTTTTTATACAAGAGTACAGTGGAACAGACATATTCCCTAGTCACTGGGGCCTACTACATAGATATAGAAACCGGCAGCCATGACCCTGAAACTTGGAATGGCACAAGATCTTATAAGGTCTCAACAGGCTAGGCGTGGTAACAAGATGGACTGCAGCGACTTGCTGTCTACCACCAAGGGAGATTGGCGGGTCTGGTATTCGAACCTGACATTTTTTTGGTGGCAGACTTTTGATCTACTTGACCACTGCCAGTCCTATCACATCACAAAATGCCACATACACCTCGGAGAACTGACTACTGGGACCTGAAATAACTTGAAGCAAAAGTGGTTGTTTAGTGCGGTAAGTTGTTTGTAACTTGTAACTCCGTCGCGAATTTCTTACTTGGCTACATCGCTTATATTGCTTAACCTGCATAAGTCTTATTGGAGGACGCGATCATGTTCGCCCGGAATAGCGTCCTAATTTGGCTTACATCAAGTAAATAAAAATCTTTACCCTATCTGTTGAAACTGAAAAACCCGATTACAAGACTACCACATGAGCAAAGGGAACAAAACAAAATGAGCCAAAACAACTGACGTGCACAGAACTGTCAAACACTAACCTATTCCCGGTGGTATCTACATCATCCGATGCGCTGTCTTCATCCAAGTCCACCGAGGCGTCCGAGTGTTGCTCCGCCATTTCGGAACAAATTCTATATTCCGGTAACAAAAACTCATTCTCGGTGAAAGAAGGACCGCCTGACGCTAAAACTGGCGAATCCGGACTGCACAACTGTTTGTGTTCTAGCCGCCAGTGAATAATCTAGAAAATGAAGAGGATGAGAAGAGTATGACAGTACCTGGTGGGCTTTGGAACAATAGCGGACGACTTTACACCTCGCACACGCTTTCTCTGCAAGGCAACCGCAAATGGGACAGATGGGATTGAATTTCTCCGCACACGGAAGGCGCCCGGAGTAAATAAGAGACTGGACTTGTTGCAGTGTTGGTTCTTCTGTTTCAGGTGGTTCAAAGCTAGATGGAACAAATAAAAAAATTCTCATTTGAAATACCTATAATATGCATTGTTTCGAGCTAATTGTGATCGAAAAACCCCAAACGGGGCCGGGTTTTCAGACCTGTGACATTGACCGTTTCGACACATAAAGACGAAGAGAGAACGATGAAAGCAATCTGCCCGTTTATCTAACATTGAGTAGACCTTTGAAGCTTCCAAAGAAATGGTGTGTGAACGTACTTGGAGAAGGAATGCCATAGGTTGTGAACATATCGCACAAGCAAGCTGATTTGGTTTAGGTAAATTCTGCAGAGCAAGCCAGGCGGGTCGTCCTCCGATCTTATCTGGGAACAAGGATGAAATCAAATGCCACGAGTGGGCCGAAGAAGCAAATCCAAGGGCTAAACCTGGACACATAATCGAGAATGGGCCGAATTGGCTTTTTGATCAGTCACGTGGATGACGAAAGAAATTCACCTAAAAGGAAATCCATAGAAATTGGACTACCTAACAACGCAACAAATACAACAGATAAAAAGAGCGACGAAAACTACGTTATGAAACAGCATGAGAAAGCCTGAAGAATTCGACGGGTGTTTCTACTCTTCAAGGTAAGTCCTCAATTTTTCTGTGACCATGAGAACGCATTTTCTACTTCAAACACGTCAGTGTTCACTGAATCCTCTGAGTTGTATTATCCGAAGGTTACGAAAGGGGAGATGTCTGTTCGAAGTCAACGAGATGAAAGTACTGGATTTTCAGAAGTCTCAGAGAAGCAGCCGCATTTCATTTCACCAGGCTAACGCGGAAAACTCTAAGTTTGAAAAGATCCTGATTTGTTCCGTTTGCCCATGACAGGATTTATATTAACTGGGCCAACGCACTGGACAACAAAACCCCAGGAAACATTTTGCATAACAGAGAAAATTAACTGTCATGTTGTCGAGTTTGATCAATCTATGCACACATTGAAGCACAAGACACAAGTACTCGCGACGCGCGATGTCACAGGAGCACACAGCCTGTGGTCTAGTAGGACACGAACACACGCAGTTGGAAACAAAAAGCTCGGGCTCAAGACTCAAAGCCGGTAGTCGCACAACGAATGGGACAGATCTGATGCTCCCTTGAATGAGCAGCCACACGGAACAGTGAGCGGCGCGGAATACGAACAGCTAGCCAAGCCCGCTCGAGGAAGAGCGAAGAACACAGAGTACTCCCATGCGTTTATTGAAGACATATCAACACGAGTCAGAATTCAAGTGAGCTCTATCGCTTATATAGTTTTGTTGGGTGGCCTTGATGGATGTGTGGACTAGCCAATCACAGAACGGGCTTTTATGAATCTTTTCGCGGGCATATAAAAATATTCTACCGTGCAATGTTTGAAATAACTTCAATTTCGAAATAGTGAGAAAATGAAATGTTCTTTTAGAAAATCGATAGCAGAAATGAAATCTGCGGCTCCAAAAACCTTGGAATGACCATGTACCATATCATTAACAGTGAAAACTGTTCACAAAATTTATCCAGGGAAACATACCGTGCGTCATGCGCACAGCCGAGAACGAAGCTGCAAGCTTTAAACTCGAGCTGAAATGATGCGGATACACAAGTATGACAGAGCCGCATGGAGTATGGTGAGGAAGCCAGTCAATCCCAAGACTTCGAGACCACTTGGGTTTACAATGAATCATCAAAAAGTGAGGCGGGATTAAGTCCAGAAATAGGATTAGCTGACAAGTCTGTTTGGCGTCGGGTAAAGAATGCACGAACTTGAAATCTGGTCAACTGCAATCTGAGGAGCAGTGTGGTGACTAGCCAGTGACAAAGTTAAAGTGATTTAATTTTTCCGGCAAGTTCGGACGCAACCATGAGGCTGCTCAAAACGAAGACCAAAGAAGATGCAACAAACACGACATCTGGGTCACTCGGAAAATAAGCCGTGGCCCAATAAGTTCTATATAATTCGCTTAATTACGCCCTGTAAAGGACTATCTTATTGACCGGCAAGAGGATGGTTTATCATTCTTGCTTGGTTAAGCAGAAACAAGACGACCCACTGAGATCACTGGGGTTAGCGATTGCGATAATCTATGCCAACAAGCTGCTAGCACGGGATATATGTACATATATGTGGCGAGCCAAAACATCAAAGCACTGACGAACTCATCTCGATAGGTGATGAAACGTTTGCAATCAAATCGCCCAGCTAAGCGGACAAACCTGTTGAACCTAAGCTACGAGAAAGAACATCATTCTCTAACATGCCGTCATGTATATATATATATATATATAATACACTGGCTTGAAAACAAGCATGGTGCCAAAGCATCAACATGTAAATGGAACTGCAGAAGGACAAATAGAGGGGGAAAATAATAAAACATAACAAACGGTGAACATTTTGATTTTTAGGTTTTTGGGGATTATTTCTAAAGATGATAATTTCTGCAGACAAGCCATGCAGTATCTGCGTAAACGACTTCGATTGTCAACTATATATCATATCATCTCCAACCGAAAACATCCTCATCTTGTGTGCTCCAACCACGAAGACGAGAAGTACCAACCGAGGCCATAACCGAAGCTAATTTCTTCATATTTCTAAGTCAAGTCAACCTGATCGCCCCAACGCCTCTTTTAGTCTTACCCGGCACATGCCGAAGGAGTACGAAAAGGCAAACGATGGAATGGCATACGGAATACGTTTCTTAACCACGGAAGGCGACGTAAAGTCGGAGGACGACTGTTTTCACCCAGGACGCAGCATGTACCCGATGTCCACACTGGACACGGCATTATGTACATAGATATGCACATACGTATAAATTTGCGTTTCATTGGGATCTTGAAGAAGTATGCCAACAGTGAGAGAGACGAAATCTGAGAGGAGACAGTAAACGTTCACCATTTTTATGAAAACTTCTGCATCCCCACCTCCCTGCCATCGAGTCCCAATCAGTTAGGTTCAGGTAAATTTAATCCAGATTAGACAACTGCCAACACTGCTCAGCGTGTTGTAACTTTGGTCGCAAGCTTACGGCATCGAATAACGGAGAAGAAAAACACAGAACCATGCTGAAGGAGCAAACCAGAAGCCGAAATATTCCAATCCGATGAGTGCCACTAATTTGGTCATCTAGCCAAATCAACTAAAGAACCAGAACATCGCGCTGGGAGATCTTCCGAAATTCTGCTCCTTTATCTAACATGACCTATTCAAGATAGTCCACTGATTAGGGTCTCTGCCTCTTCTTTAAGGTTTTGACGTGCCTATCCTGCCCAATTTTGTGGCCATTACAGCCTCGGAGATGCGCATAATTCAGTATATGCACGTGCATCACTTTTCCCAACCACCTTCATTTATTTATTCATCGTTTCTTCGATTGGACGAGTTCTAGGATGAAATGCATCATCGTTGAACGATAAATAATAGGGTAAAAACAATCGACGTCTATCCTTCTCACCAAGTTACACGTTTTAAAAGAACGTGAATATGCATTATGGACAGAATCCTACTGACGAAAAAAGTAAAAAAAAAAAGATGCCGTAAAAGACAAAACAAGGAATACAGCGCAGTTGCAAAACGCCCTGTTTTCGATCACTCTGATTTCATAGGAAATGGCAAAACGATCGCCACTGCGCGCAGCTTAGTAATGAGTGAATTCCCCGATAAAATCCTTCCATCATACTGTCCCGCCGATTCACACAAGTCTATAGGAATATCCTCCAATGCCTAGAATGATCGTCGACGTTTTGTTAGTTCCAATATATTAA
Organism: Fasciolopsis buskii; assembly: GCA_008360955.1. Taxonomy (NCBI): domain Eukaryota; kingdom Metazoa; phylum Platyhelminthes; class Trematoda; order Plagiorchiida; family Fasciolidae; genus Fasciolopsis; species Fasciolopsis buskii. Next base: position 9,087 of record LUCM01010391.1, read on the forward strand.
TATTTCACCAACATGGATGAATGATGAAGACAGCCCTAGTGGTCCATTTGTCTTGCTTCTTTCTAGGTGACATACATTATTCCTGAGACTGGTGTACAACCACATGGGTTCACTTGCAGGCATAAGTTGGAAGTCCACTGTAGTATTGTGTCAACGAAACTCTTCTCTAAGTTGATCTAAGCAACGTTGCTGAAGGTGCTCCTGAGAGGGAAACCTAGAGCCGCTGGATTCATTGATTACCTCACCTGCGCTGGGCTTTCCGGGACCACTACTACAAGGTGAGACGTTGGTAAGACATCATGACCTTCACACTGTCTAGGAAGTGGGACAACAGAGAAAAAGGGCGCCATGGAAGCTGTCTCAGTACTGAGATATGACAACAACTGATGCCAACGGAACCCTAATCATGTGCCAAAGCATATCTAAGCATTCCTATCCGTAGGTGGGCGTATACTGTTTAGATACCTGTAGCCATGTGTAAATGTGCATACTGCGGCGGAATTTGGATCTGATCCTCCGGATAGCTTGTCTAACCGAACGTTGGCCGCCAAGCGCGGTCGCCATTTGCGCGTTACTCGCGCACGCTTAGCTCGCACGCTCCTGTCAAAATATACTCAGCCTGGTGCCGCTTCTGACTGTCTTCTCATTGTGCCGGTCAAGTGTCAGGGTTGCCAATATTGCAATCGTATCCAGCCAATTAAGTGTGACGCACGAGGGGTCACAATGATAAGGGGCAGGCAAACGTAACACGAGATTCGCAGTAGGACAATCAGTTCTATAAGGAGAACCAGCCGTGGTTGTTTTACACAAATAGAGCTTTTAAATTCTGCGGCCAACCCTGAGACCCTCGATCTAAATGCATTGTCAAAAGTACCGCTTTTATGGCTTATGAATATATAGACCGATTCATGCATGTTGGTGAAAATCAACGCATTCGATCGTCACATCTGTCGTCTACCCGCCACTATTCTCTAGTTCGGTGCTACACCTCTTTGTCTGTCTCGAGCTACTTCCCGTCTCCACGCGGACGAGGTCGAACTCATAAACACTGGGGTTCCGAAGGCTGCTTCACAATTTGCCGTACACTCCTCCCAAACGGAGGCTCTGCCCTGCTATTCGCGAACAATTATGGTATACACCTGTCTGTCTTATGCCACCGCCAAATGTCGCATGGCAAGCGTTCGCTGTCCAAGCGTGTTCTGTGAAAATGTCGAACATCCGTTTATGAGTAAGCCAGTGCTGATATCCTTCTTAGTCATGAATTTCTTGGACAACATGTGAAAAGGGAGATATCGATTGGCCGCGTAGACGGCACGATTTTGCTTCACGGTGTTCATGATACAGAAATCCAGCCTCCCCTGTTGTTTGCCCACTTATGACCTGACAGCAAGAGTATCCTCGTCAGGCCTTGCAGACTTTTCGACGAGGATAATTTTCTCAACTTTTCCGAAATCTTTATCATCGGATCCCCTAACTCCCCTTGGAGGCACAGGTCCTGGTGACCACAATTATAATCCACATGAACCAAATTTTTGTAGATTACACCCAAACAACCAACAGATTTAGTTACCTGGTCCTTCTCCCAATAATCGATAAGTTGGTCGGAACTGTGTCACACCAGGCAATATTCAGCAAACTGGAGCTGAAGAGTGCCCACCACTTGGTTCTCATTATCGGTCACGGGAAAGCACGTGCCGCGTTTAAGGCGCGTTGGGATCTTCATCAGCTGCAACGCATATCTCCGGGGTTACTAAAGCCTTTGCCTGTTTCGGCCTACAAATATCAAAGTCCAAATGGTAGATGACAATGATAACTTTGCTTACATTGACAAAATCAGTGTTCATGGTGCCCCGAAGGACGATCTTAATCAAAACCTCTCGCAATTTCCGAAAACATTTACGAAACAAAGTAGTGTGAAACGATGACAGCTGTTCATAAACTGCAGCCTTTGGATTATTTTATATTTCAAGGGGAAATAAGGGCCGACATGGGGCGAGTGGAACCACTACGCAAAATGGCGCCCCAAAGAATACGAAATACCTGCTTTATGCCATCAGAAATTTCCCGTACTAGTCGCGTTACATACCTTTGCTTGTCGACAAGATCAGCGACATAATTGAAAAAAGTTTTCTTCTGCCGCAACATGTAAACCACCAGTTCGACAATTTCAGTAAGTCGTTGGTGCTTTGAATATAACTATAAATCAAATCACCTAACCATAGTTGCCAGAACAGACCCGTCAACTTCGTCTTAGCTGCTTCGCGGAACCAAATCGATCAACCGTGGTACTTTTCTGACATACCCCAAGTGCTAGAGAGAAGCTCCATCCAGCGCTAGAAGACGAGGCCTGAGCGACAGCCATGGCTGTTCGCAACTGCCTCTCATGAACTTCAGGCTCACTGCAAATCACTCGTCCGTGAACTTTATGTGCCATACGAAACAATGAAGCAAGTTTAAAATGACAAAACTGGAAGACGGCAACTTGAATTGACAGACAACTAGTTCCAACACCGTCGCCAAAACGGTTTGGCAAACGTAGCCAGCCACCGCCCTCTAAAATACATTCACTATCAATCTCACCGTTGCTTTTCATTAACTCTTCTCTCCTAGCAAATGAATCTGACCCGCAGAAATCACCCTGTTTTTGTTGAACTCAAACGGTACACTCCAGACAAAATAAGGTCAACATCTTGGATGATTTCTTTCTAATGCCTCATTGTTATCTCCGTCCAATTTAGTCAATTCAGACCTCGTACTATCTCCACGAACGTAGAGTCCAAAGTGCTATCTTATCTTCCCAATGTGAACGTTTCCATCTAAATGTTTCTTGTTTTCGAAAAACACGGCCTCATAGAGATGAACATAATCCATGAGTTGGACGATGAATTAAGTCAATCTCCATTGCAGCTATTTATGTAGCTCGATTATTATATTCAGCAGCAATTGTTCCCTGTTCGTCCTACCAAATACCGCTTCATCTTCCATAATCCTAGCGCAGACGAGCCACACGCTAGACAGGACACCCCAATAATTCTTTAAAAAAATATATAAAAAAGCAAACCAGGATTGCACGCACAATCAGGCATCATCCACATATCGTGATTTGCATTATTGAATAAGTATGGCATTGGCGCCAGCTTGGTGTTATGGGCATCATTGGATCACGACAACACCTGCAACATGGAGCATCCATTCAGCAAAATGTGGTAACTAGGGTTGAGCGGTGGTAGCAGCTTTAGGGGTAGTTGAAGGTTTGCGGCTACCAAAGACGACCTATTCAGTTCTGCCAAGCCACCAAATGAAATAAGGTGACATGAGGAACGGGGAGTACACAGCCTGAAGGTGTTTAAAGTCACGGGATGTTATGAAAGTATTGATCAATCAGAAACTACGAATTATATTTTCGTCAGCCTACATTAGGAATAGCTCAATGGTTGTTTGGGTACATCACTACAAGGGAGGTCAAATATTGCATTAGCGTGGCCGTGCGACAAAGTGAGGAAGTAAGAGGTGAAGCCGAATCCCGGAGGATGATCTCTGCAAAAACTCGATCATGAACTTGCTTCTTATTTTTACGTCTTCTGCGTCTCTTTTTTACGTTAGTGTCTTCTCTGCTTACTTTCTATCAATTACACGCGAACATTTTTTATCAGCACAAATGTACCCTGCAATTTTTTACATGGTACTTGTCTCGGATATCCCCGAGAAAAAAACAATTACAATTACCGTTACTTTCGCTCGGATTTATCCTCATTTTTTCGTCGCAGGATACAGTAGGCACAAATAAATTCATCCGCTTGCCACAACCCTTCAGTTGTCTTCTTTTACTCCTCTGTTGCCCCGTTTTTTGGAATAACGTCCAACTGCGCCAGGCAGTTAATATCGCACTTGCCAACCATAATCATTTTTCATCTTTCTCACTGTATCACCCGATTTAAGAGTTAGGGATGCCCTGAGGTTAATTCAAACATCCACAGGTTTGCCAAATGCCGTAAAGGCATTTTGTCAATAGCAGCGCAAAAACCAGCGCACGAAGTAAATAATAAAATCAGGTGGTGCAACACCTTGAGGCAAATTCCATTGAAATCAGAATCATTTCAAGTACTTATTTATCCGCGAAATACCCTCATAGCCACCGAAGAAGTGAGAAGAGACTTCCATAACGTCCTGGTCGATCAGATTTACGTTCACCTTGGTTTGCATAGCGTCACGAAAGATGGAAAATGTTCTCACTTTGCTTTTGGTAAAATACATTGTCATGCTTCATTGTGAAAAGAGCTTCCGTACCTGTCAATGTTTCATTTCTTGCGACAACCAGGGACAGCAAGAAGCACATTAGTCTAGGCATTAACACCAAAGTGAAATTTAGAGCACGCATGCGATGACCATCATAACAGAAATTTATCCATTTCCTCTCGGTAACATGTATCGCACATAGATGGATGAACAAAATCGCCTCGGAAGCATATGACCGATTTCGCGGATTTTGCTGCCTTTCAGGTACACCTACTCGGTTACCCGGTATCCTTCTTTTTAACCATCTTTATGCCAGTGCGCTGCGCCGTTTTCTTATTTTCTCACTAGAATCTCATTTGAATCGTTTTGATCGTGAGTGGTCACAAGCCCATTTAAGAATCACATGGTGTTTCGTCGGAGGATTTTGTTTGCTCGTAGGGTATGGACGGTAGAAAAAACCCTGATTGCTCACGCAATTAGCCACCATCCATATATTTTGAATTGCACCATGCGTTTTGGTAACTGCCTTCTCTGAGCTGCTCGTAAGATTGATCGCTTTTTAATCCGCAGCTGGCAGCTAAGCCAGACCGCCGTCCGTCTTTTTTCTCTCTCTTCCAGGCCATATAGTTCTGCTTGGATGGAAACATGTACCCTAAGCTCTGGAGAATATCCAATCCTGGAAAAACGGTGTATCCCCTAGCTTACCACGTCTGAATTCCTTCCTCCACACCACGGGTACACCGGCGATACCACATTAGTGCGCGGCCCGGTTATAACCACCTCTTCGCCGGCGCACGTCGGGCGGGCAGCTAGGTTGAAGCAGTGTGCGGGTGCAGATGGTTTGGCTGATTACAACTCCTGCGTTCACTCCCAAAAGGTATTTTCCGATTGGGTGGCCAGCACTTGGTCAGCCCCAACCACCAGCAATGTTGTGGCAAATAGCACTCTGACTCCTACGTTCACGTGCACCACTTTGTACTGGCTTCCTTTTGCTCCATCCCAAAATTCTTCTAACAAATCCATGCAAAACGGACTCACGAATGAACCGTATTTTTATTGGCATCTGATATAAACTGACGATCATAATGCATCTTGACATTCAAAAGCAGCCAAGGACTGTCATTTTTCATCAACCTCTGTTCTGGTCTGCGGAATTTGGCAATAGACCGACGCTCCTGGTAACAGTTCTCCACACGAGTCCACCAGACGTCGCATCATTTGACTCCGGTTATTCTTTTCTTTTCCAACCCCAACTTCATCTCTGGACCAGGCTGAGATATCTGAACTCAAAATTGCCCAAAACAAACCTCATCCATTAGCCTTATGGTCGCACAATTCCCATCCCGTGTTGTCGCTTTCTTTGCTCAACGGAATGTTTTCAAATATTTTGAGTTTTATGCTGTCTTATATGATATCCAGTCTGGTTTTCACTCATCTCCATTCCGTTATCACATCCACATTGATCCTCATCTCTACCATATAACTCTCTTGATTTTCGAGGATTCCGGCCAACAGGCGGCGACAGCCTTTGCCCTCAAGCCATATTTCGCGCCCGCGATGCGCACCTTTGCTGCAATCGACCAAAGTATTGCTCGCAGTGCAGTCACAGAAAAATCTCCACGAATCATTATCTAGCTTTGGTTTAAAACTGGAAACCCCGCGCTCAGGAAATCGCATTGCCCGTTATGATCTTGTGAGCGAAAACACATTGCATCTTGTGTTTGGTTTCTGTTTTCCGTGTCTGCACTGTGCCTTCTTTGCCCAATTTTGATCTTGCCTTGTGCATGACTCTCGTATGTCGAGAAATATACATTATTGTTAATACTCTTTTTATGGCGAGGGAAGCTAGAAAATTAATGATATTGCTAGCCAAGGCTTGAGCTGCATCTTGGGGTCAGTGTAGATTCCAAGACTGGAGTTAAATGAGCAATTTTATGATTGCATATGGTTCAGACTGCAGGAAGCTGGTTCGTGTCCATTAACCGAAATGTGTTTTGATCGGATTCAAGGATGGTGCTTCACTTCCTTTCACAGTAACAAGGGCCATTTTAGTACTTTTGTTGCAAGGATGCCTACATCTGTACACAATGGAACAAAGTTTGAGGAGTGAATTGATGTGAAATCAGCCGGCAATCCAGTTAACATTTGCTCCTTATTATGGTTTTACTACTTCAGCTTAAAGCGTACTCTCCATGATCTTGCTCGCTCGGGATGCTGGTTTGGCTGACGGGGTTTAAGCGGCAGCTGCCGGTGTGGAGTGCACGACCGTTTGGTAGCTTATGCATCGGTAATTTGACCTTAAAAGATCTGAAGTCCTCAGAACGTGATCTCATCCGACTGTTACCATCCGATAGCCTCGATGTACAGCTATGGGAAAGCGACGGCACAAGTACGATGCCGATGAGTGGTTGCGCAACATGGCTGAACTCCCTACTCATTGAGGGTTTGCTACGACCGTCTACCGTCTAGGGTTTGATGCGTAACTCCCAGTCATTCTCCCAGCTCTACACCACGCCTTTTATTTGCCTGTGCAACATGCCTGTAGTCGAGGGACACGCGGGAAAACCACTTGCTGAAAATTATACCAAAACAATTTTAGATTATGGGCGGAAAAGCAGCAGTAAAAAGAGCGATCAAAGGGTGCGTGCAGCGTCGAAGGTGCCTGTCCAAAAGTAGAAAATATCTAGTTGCCCTGCTTCCGTATACAGCTGATCCCTGGCTGGTTGCCATGCAGCGAAACCCTTATCGACCACTTTGAACCGTTATGTGTGAGATGTAGCAGGCGGACGGAAAGCAGATGCGAAAGCTTAGTGGCTTGCATGAAATCTCAAACCGAGCACCTTGGGTTTGCACACTCGAAGAGCACGAATTCGTTGTTTCGGACACTGTAGCGTCTCACAAACAGGCAAAGCATCATATTTTTTGATAGTGGCTTCATTTGTCGGAGCCAATCGATAAATCTAACGTTGCAATTAAGGCTTGAATCTGAGCATGCTGAGGGATAAACCTGCGATACCCGGCATCCAGTGGCATTATGACCCTCCGTAGGCTGGTCATCGAGGCGGAAATTGGAAGCGTTTGGTCAAGTTTATCTAAAGTATGATGGTTGCGGTGATCGAACAAAGAACACTTGATGGCGACTCACTGAGTTTACTGCCAAATGAAGTGCAACGAATATTGAACAACAGCAAATTGTTGCCGGTACACCCTAGCGACATCACCCATTTGGCTGTGCCCCTTATTGACCTACCACTGAGGTACAGTATTGGTCTCAAGAGACTGTTTATTCTTCGCTGATTATATATTCAAAGGCGAAGGCAAGTCAACTACTTGACCAAAGACTTTGGGAGTGGTCGGTCGCAAACATGTATGCCATTCCTGCAAGTCAAACTGAACTGTGTATATGACGAAAGGCCCCGAAAGTCAGGTGGCTTAGTGATGATCGCCCACGAACATTTCCACGCCGATTCGTGGCACCTCTGCCCCATGGAGCAGGTAATTAGCAGTCGTGAATATCTGCAGGAACCGTTGATGTTAAAACGGAAAAGGGAATGCTGATTCCGGAATTGCGATTCATGTGCCTCTTGGAGCGGAGGAACAAGCAGGTGATACGGCAATTTCCAAAAGTGGGCGAAAAGCCGGGAATAGATAAAGGGGGACTCCTCGTGTACATGGTCATTTCACCCACTGCGTTACACCAAACAGGCGCTGAATAACTTACGCCTTTCTGACCTTAATTGCATTGTTCCCTGCTTCCGTATGCACTGAACGATGAATCAAATATTTCCTCATAAGCCGCCTACATCCGCGTCTTGCGTAGACCCATTTTTCCAGGAGTGTAATACTCCAAGACAGTCTAGCTAATCGAATGCCCCTTATAATACTCGGCAATCTTGAACACAAATTCTGTCGGTCAGTATCGCAACTAACTTGCTTAGCATTTGTCAAACACACGACATATTGCTTCATTTCATGCTTGCGACAACAAACGCAAAACTGGCCACCCTCATCCTGATTTGCATATAGCGCATCACTTCTCTCAATCCCCCTCCGCGATTCCACATCATTTGCCTGCCTTCTGGACTAGCTGCAACTGGTCGAACTAGCAACGGCCGAATGGAGTTGCGCAATTGATGAGGGAGGAAACAACTCAGCTGACAGTGTTCCAGAGGGGGTTTGCAGATAGCTGCCAAAACAGCATTTTACTGTAATTGTGGATTAGAAAGGTGGGGATAAACCCATGTCACAACATCTAACCTTAAAACTGCTTGGCTCCGACGGATTTCGATGGGCGCCGTAGGGTATGGCTAGATAAAGTCCCCCCAAAAAATACTTTTGATGACAGAATCTATTAAATTATCACGGTTAAATTTATCACGGTTAAATTAAATTAAATTAAATTAAATTAAATTATTAAATTTAAATTAAATTAATTTAAATTAAATTATCACGGTTTATTTTTTTATAAGCGTTTTTATGTCCATCAGAAGTTCCTTAAAATTCACCACCTGCTTTCGACATTCAGCATCCTGGGTCATGCTTGAGCTAAGTGCGTTTTCTATGCATTGACGTGAGCTCTCGTTCTGAGTTTTCGAGATCTCTTATCCAAAGTCCCCTTGTGCTCGTGTGTTGAGTAACTTTATGATCCCGTATTGCGGGATTTAGGAATCCGTTGGGCTGTGAATTTTGGATCCTTCCTTCGCTGCGCACTACCCAAAAGCCGCTTACATACTTTTTCTCCCACAGCAATGCCCAGTCCATGGTCGTGAATTGCATTTTTGTGCAGTTTACTACACTGCAATTCGCTCATCTACTAGCCGCTTCCTGACCCATATGGATATGCTCCGTCAGTGCAATAGCTTTCCCGCTCCCTTGGCGAAAGACAGCACGCTGATTCAACAGCGGGTGTACAGTATAGACTTCAGTCAAACAACGACGATTTTTGTGGGGTGCAGGAAGAGGTAGGCGCATCGTAAAATAATTAATCAGCAAATGTGCTCTCAAACCCCGTGGAAACGTGCGCCGGGTTTTTCCTTCGGATAAATAATCTTGTCAGGAGCACCTAATAGTACATGGGCTGTTATTTTTGCAAAACGTTGCATCATATTGGGAGGTAGCCTACTGTTGGTCGTGCGGTACATATGTCTTGATGGGCCGAATCCATCGTGCATGTGTCTGCTCCAAAAACAGCGTCTGCTTCCCCGTAATCACACTGTAAGTGTATGTACAGTTATTAAGTACGTTTTCAGTCGTCTGCCCATAGGACTGTGGTGTATGAAGGCAGGCGTATGCTCTCTCTCATCAACGGACTATCCCAATCAGGAAGAAGCATGCTGCCTATGCTGCACATAATAGAATGCCTTTGGATGCGGATGCCTGCCAGGATATTTTGGTCTGATAGATTGACTTCGGTGACGCCATTTGCCTAATAGTTAAAGATACCTGGACAAAGAGGGATGTCATGCATTTCCCGTACGGCCGCACATCGAATACCGGATAGAGGCTGAAAAGAACTGCGCAACTATCCACATCTTGGGAGAATATGTGAAAGGTCTAAACCTGGGACGACTGCCAATTAGGCTGAACTAAAACGACGCATACCTACAAACAACGCGATGCCATCATTTCGAGACTGAAGGTATCCGTTTATCCCTGGGAAACGGGAAACATTAACCAAGAGATCTTCAGCAATTCAGTGGAATTAGATCATTTTGGAAAGCATGGTACCTCAGCAGCCAACACAATCCAGACAACGAGGACAAAGAAAGGACGACTCGCTGTTCTTCAGGATTCGACAAATCGGCGGAGAAAGTGCAGTTTGTACCGAGTGAAATGTCCAAAGGCAGATCTGTGCGCAATGACGAAGTGTATTGAATGTGACTTTTGCCGGAGGTAAATACACTTTCAGTGTGGTCACTTAATTGACAATGAAATTTGAGCCTGTATTTACGCCAGATAGCGAGCGGTAAGTGCTTGGCGTAGATGCATCAATATACTTGTGACCGTGCTGGATTCCGGCAACGATCTGTTATTCCGCCGGCGGTTTTAGCGGCAACCAAAGACCATTGGTAGAGCACGCGAAGAAATGACACAAACGCTGGTCGCAAGGAATCAAGCAGAGGAAAACAAGCAAAAACGTTAATGACTTCTTTTGGAGACATCACTATTTCACTGCACGAACAGCTTCCATCGGGATGATTTTCTTTCTTCCTGGCTCCATTTTTGTTAGACTGTCAGTGTGTGAGCCTCCTTTGACGTCTGCAAAAACGGGTGGTAAATTAGTGGAATAGGCCTTACGAAAGTCCGTGTGATTGTTAATAGTTCATCAATGTGTTTAGTTGCGCGACCGTAGAAAAGCTGTGGCCGAATTCCCTAACGTACCGGGCGTAGACTACTAGTAGCCTCGTGAAAAGCGAGCTAAACCAATCCATTTGCATGGCATCCTTCACTTGCGTGGGGTGTTTGCACAAGGTGAATGTAACAAACTTTTCCCTATAATATGTGCTTGTTTTGATAGATTTCATAAAATTCTATGCGTACGCTACATATGGAAGCATTTTAGCCCATTGGCAGAACTTTGTCTAGATACATGTATGCGTGAGTAAATATATGTATCACTGGTGTTCTTCATGTAAATTTAGAGGTGAGTGCGATTATCCCTTTGCACATATATTCATATATGTGTGCACTTATATATATAAATGAATTTCGCCATCGCCATTTAAGTATTCATAAATAATCATCACTCCCAATAACCCATCAGGCAATAATAAACCTACGGCACCAATTTAGTGACAATTAAAACAAAAATAACACCGTACTAACGCAAGTGACTGTATTATCCGGGTTTTGCATGTCAGTAACACATTTTGCAATGGCAAAGAAATTGAAGCAGTAATTTTGGGTAAACTGACTGAGCTAAAATGGTTTTGCCGGAAGCTTATAAGAGTAAATGGTCAGCGGTCATGATGCAGTCAAAAATTCATGAATGCGGTTAGAACCCCAGAGAAGATACGAACGATGCGTGATGCACGTTGAAACCATCAGGCGCAAAACGTCCAGATACACGCGGGCAATAAGCCGCAAGCGCTACGTCGAAAAGAGCAATAAATGTTTGAGTGCAAAGTAGCAAGTAATTTAAAAAAAATAGAGCCCACCACGCAAATGCACGGCGTAGTGAAAAACAACTGAGGCCACTTCGCCTAGCAGGAAACACCAGGTAGAGTTCACAGAATGGAAATGGCTTACTGAAACTTTTCAGGCGTAGTTTTGACTTGTCGTATGGAAATATAGCGTGGTCAATTTTTGGAGAAAGCACATCATTTTTAGACATCACTTTTTTCAGAATCTGCATCCATGATAGGTATCAGTTTTATTACACTCGCTAGGTTATTTGCTTTATTACATATGAGGTCTGTACAATTCCACGTCTGCTGTGCCTTGACAGTTTTTGCATTCAAAAGATTCGAACCACAAGGCATCTCCCGTTAATGTTTGCTTTTTGCTTATCGTTGCATCGGCGGTACTTTCGGACCATGGTAATAATAATATATTACCCGTTTCCAGGTTATTGGGTCGAACCTTCCCATTCAATCCATTTGTCAAATGCAGCTCTCCAATTCGAATGAACACATGTTTGGGATTGCATTCCGAGTGCTCTGTAAAATGTCGCGGAATATTCCTACACACACCGCGTGGGTATGTCTACAACAAACAACCACAAGCACACGAAAACTTCGCAAGCGCAAGAAATATGCCTAATAATAATAACAATAATGTATATTTCTCGACATACGAGAGTCATGCACAAGGCAAGATCAAAATTGGGCAAAGAAGGCACAGTGCAGACACGGAAAACAGAAACCAAACACAAGATGCAATGTGTTTTCGCTCACAAGATCATAACGGGCAATGCGATTTCCTGAGCGCGGGGTTTCCAGTTTTAAACCAAAGCTAGATAATGATTCGTGGAGATTTTTCTGTGACTGCACTGCGAGCAATACTTTGGTCGATTGCAGCAAAGGTGCGCATCGCGGGCGCGAAATATGGCTTGAGGGCAAAGGCTGTCGCCGCCTGTTGGCCGGAATCCTCGAAAATCAAGAGAGTTATATGGTAGAGATGAGGATCAATGTGGATGTGATAACGGAATGGAGATGAGTGAAAACCAGACTGGATATCATATAAGACAGCATAAAACTCAAAATATTTGAAAACATTCCGTTGAGCAAAGAAAGCGACAACACGGGATGGGAATTGTGCGACCATAAGGCTAATGGATGAGGTTTGTTTTGGGCAATTTTGAGTTCAGATATCTCAGCCTGGTCCAGAGATGAAGTTGGGGTTGGAAAAGAAAAGAATAACCGGAGTCAAATGATGCGACGTCTGGTGGACTCGTGTGGAGAACTGTTACCAGGAGCGTCGGTCTATTGCCAAATTCCGCAGACCAGAACAGAGGTTGATGAAAAATGACAGTCCTTGGCTGCTTTTGAATGTCAAGATGCATTATGATCGTCAGTTTATATCAGATGCCAATAAAAATACGGTTCATTCGTGAGTCCGTTTTGCATGGATTTGTTAGAAGAATTTTGGGATGGAGCAAAAGGAAGCCAGTACAAAGTGGTGCACGTGAACGTAGGAGTCAGAGTGCTATTTGCCACAACATTGCTGGTGGTTGGGGCTGACCAAGTGCTGGCCACCCAATCGGAAAATACCTTTTGGGAGTGAACGCAGGAGTTGTAATCAGCCAAACCATCTGCACCCGCACACTGCTTCAACCTAGCTGCCCGCCCGACGTGCGCCGGCGAAGAGGTGGTTATAACCGGGCCGCGCACTAATGTGGTATCGCCGGTGTACCCGTGGTGTGGAGGAAGGAATTCAGACGTGGTAAGCTAGGGGATACACCGTTTTTCCAGGATTGGATATTCTCCAGAGCTTAGGGTACATGTTTCCATCCAAGCAGAACTATATGGCCTGGAAGAGAGAGAAAAAAGACGGACGGCGGTCTGGCTTAGCTGCCAGCTGCGGATTAAAAAGCGATCAATCTTACGAGCAGCTCAGAGAAGGCAGTTACTAAAACGCATGGTGCAATTCAAAATATATGGATGGTGGCTAATTGCGTGAGCAATCAGGGTTTTTTCTACCGTCCATACCCTACGAGCAAACAAAATCCTCCGACGAAACACCATGTGATTCTTAAATGGGCTTGTGACCACTCACGATCAAAACGATTCAAATGAGATTCTAGTGAGAAAATAAGAAAACGGCGCAGCGCACTGGCATAAAGATGGTTAAAAAGAAGGATACCGGGTAACCGAGTAGGTGTACCTGAAAGGCAGCAAAATCCGCGAAATCGGTCATATGCTTCCGAGGCGATTTTGTTCATCCATCTATGTGCGATACATGTTACCGAGAGGAAATGGATAAATTTCTGTTATGATGGTCATCGCATGCGTGCTCTAAATTTCACTTTGGTGTTAATGCCTAGACTAATGTGCTTCTTGCTGTCCCTGGTTGTCGCAAGAAATGAAACATTGACAGGTACGGAAGCTCTTTTCACAATGAAGCATGACAATGTATTTTACCAAAAGCAAAGTGAGAACATTTTCCATCTTTCGTGACGCTATGCAAACCAAGGTGAACGTAAATCTGATCGACCAGGACGTTATGGAAGTCTCTTCTCACTTCTTCGGTGGCTATGAGGGTATTTCGCGGATAAATAAGTACTTGAAATGATTCTGATTTCAATGGAATTTGCCTCAAGGTGTTGCACCACCTGATTTTATTATTTACTTCGTGCGCTGGTTTTTGCGCTGCTATTGACAAAATGCCTTTACGGCATTTGGCAAACCTGTGGATGTTTGAATTAACCTCAGGGCATCCCTAACTCTTAAATCGGGTGATACAGTGAGAAAGATGAAAAATGATTATGGTTGGCAAGTGCGATATTAACTGCCTGGCGCAGTTGGACGTTATTCCAAAAAACGGGGCAACAGAGGAGTAAAAGAAGACAACTGAAGGGTTGTGGCAAGCGGATGAATTTATTTGTGCCTACTGTATCCTGCGACGAAAAAATGAGGATAAATCCGAGCGAAAGTAACGGTAATTGTAATTGTTTTTTTCTCGGGGATATCCGAGACAAGTACCATGTAAAAAATTGCAGGGTACATTTGTGCTGATAAAAAATGTTCGCGTGTAATTGATAGAAAGTAAGCAGAGAAGACACTAACGTAAAAAAGAGACGCAGAAGACGTAAAAATAAGAAGCAAGTTCATGATCGAGTTTTTGCAGAGATCATCCTCCGGGATTCGGCTTCACCTCTTACTTCCTCACTTTGTCGCACGGCCACGCTAATGCAATATTTGACCTCCCTTGTAGTGATGTACCCAAACAACCATTGAGCTATTCCTAATGTAGGCTGACGAAAATATAATTCGTAGTTTCTGATTGATCAATACTTTCATAACATCCCGTGACTTTAAACACCTTCAGGCTGTGTACTCCCCGTTCCTCATGTCACCTTATTCCATTTGGTGGCTTGGCAGAACTGAATAGGTCGTCCTTGGTAGCCGCAAACCTTCAACTACCCCTAAACCTGCTACCACCGCTCAACCCTAGTTACCACATTTTGCTGAATGGATGCTCCATGTTGCAGGTGTTGTCGCGATCCAATGATGCCCATAACACCAAGCTGGCTCCAAAGCCGGACTACGTACCTCTTTTGCGTTTTCGATCTGACACCCGGAGCGGACGCGCTGTTACGGGTTCCGTTCTTCGTAATGGCAATTCTAAGTCTGCTTTCGTGTACCTACTTGTGGCGCCCTGCTAGCTAGAAATGGGGTTCAAGTTCTGTCCCTTTCAACCAAAACTACGCTGGTTATCGCATTGAATATCTCAACTCGCTATTGGGTAGAACCGCGAATACTTATGTCCCTGGAACGGCACGCGCATCCCATATTCCCCAACCGCACTGATCACCATTACCAAAATAGGCGGCAACAAAAATGACCGCATAGAAGACAATCTTGGTTAATGCGGTTAAGGAATATTCTTATGCAACGTTTCCATTACTTGAAGCACCTCCCAGTACAGCTTACCGCCATCCGCATGTGAATACAATCACTATTCTCGGGAGTTCCATATCCCAAGCTTCGCAAACTTTCTCCTGATAATTCCAGAAAATCTTGACAGTCTTCCTCCGCCTTCGGCATTTTTTTGGCCGATTATTTTTGTCAAAAACATTTTTTTCGCTTTTGCCTGACGTTCCGCTTGGTTTTCCCTACTTCTGTCCAACTGCCGTATTACCTTCGATTTTCATCTCTTCGGCTCAACCTTTCGGCCCATTACGTAACGCTCTTCACGTCTTGGCATTCCGGCCATATCTCTGCATCCGTGGTTGAGCTCCGTCCATGTTTTGCGCCAGCAGTGCGCACATTTAGTGCAATTAAACACGAAATGACTTATGGTCCGCTGCTCACAAACAGTCCCAAAAAATTCTGTTTGGTCTTGAAAAATGAGTTCTATTTTTTCGCTTTTCTCTGGTATATTTGTGCTTTCCCCACTGCTTTGCAGCTTCTCATTTCACCTTCCAGTATGCTTCTCCAACAACTGAAGTTTGCTCACACCCATTTAACCCTTCCGATTTCTGTTATTCGCCTTTCCTGTGCATCATCCCTTTAAAAAGTTAATCGTGCCTTGCGCATACTTATTGCAAAATTGAGAAATGCGCACCATTATTATTACTATCACTTCAATTTAGGTGTGTGATGTTATGTATGCACTCGCGAAAAAAGAAAAATGGCAGTGAGAGTGTAAGGGGGTTTGAACATGTTATTATGACGACTGTTTTAGATGTCCTGGGTTTACATGACCGTCATGTATATGGAAGGCAGGGGAGGTGGAGTGGAATTTAGATGAGCAAGACCATGGATGCATGTGGAGAGCCTAATACCCCACTAAGTCTACTGCACAAGAACCAGTGGCATATCGGGTAGACACAGGCAGTATGAGGTCTTCTCTTTCACAGGATCGGACCAAGGATGATGGGAGGCAAGCCCAGTGCTGAAGGGGCGGATTTCCTTTGAAGCCCCTTTGTAATCATTTTGTATTTATTTGTTCCTAACAGAAGAGTATATATTGGAACTTTCCATAGCTCCTCCACCCGATCATAAAGTTCTGCACATTGGCATTTTTTCGCAACTGCCAGGGGTATTCTGTTTCCTCTATGTTCGCTAGCCGTGACCTTATTGCCGTTGCAACAGAGATTTCACCGTACAAGGCTGTGGAAACAGAACGCTGAGGTGAGCAACCACACGGAGGACCACACATGGTGCTGCACAGCACATGCCGGGGACTTGAACGAAGCCAATATAAAGCCTGATTGCGTTTCGTGACTCAAACGGCGTCATTCAGGTAGGCCAGGTGAAGGAAAGGTAACTTCTGTGGAAAATGGCATTTCACTGTTGTTATATGGTAGAAAGAACCGGAGGTGTAAGAGCAAGCGGGACAAGGGAAGTGTCAAGAGACAAAACGCAGTAAAAAGAAGAAAGCGATTACCAAATTACTGGAGGATTTTGGGAGAAAAGAATTACACTGGTTCTTCAAAAGAAAGACCTGTTACTGGCTGGGGACGTTAGAAGGGAAATAAACGGAACAGGGCGTTAACTTACCTGAGATGGCAGTCCCCGACCTATGTCCTCTACCATGTTGTTACCGTCTTTGCTGATACCAGATCCAGAATTCGTCATGCGCATTGTGGGATAGGAGAAATAGTTGGCGTGGGTAGTTAGAACTCGATGGCTGACTCAAAAGCACGCTCTCTCGATATATGGGTGTTGGTTAGCTGGATGATCCGGGTGACGCTTAGATATGCATTTTGGGCAGCCTTAATACTGGCTTTGTTATGTATGCACCGAATGCTAATTGGAAGTTTGTTTCAAAGTTCGGCATAAACAAAAAGAAAGAATTGCGACTTTAAAGAAAATTTGGCGACTTCTTTATGGATGGTTAGAGACCTGTGATGGAGAGGGTAGAAACTGGCAGAGGAGAATATAGGTTGGCTGGTGGGGAAGGAGGGCCTAATCACCAAGCCATGTGGAAAAGCCAGGGTAATTTTCAGTCGTCGTACCTAAAGTGGCTAACATTTGACGGCTGAACAGCGTTCCTTGCAATTTAGAGTCATCGACCAACTTATCACTTGATTAGTGAAGCGTTTCTAAATACTTTCAATGGAGATCCTATCCGAATTTGACATGCCGGAGTATATCAAAGTGCCATACTGAAGGAGTGGTGGAACATGTGTTTTATAAACGCTGAGGATGCTGCCGGATAGTTTCATTGTGCGGAAAATCAGACTTACATCTCTTCTAGCTCAGCCGACTGGATAATTATGTGCTCTGAGAAATTTAGAGGCTGAGTAGTTGAGACCGAAGTTACGAATTGTAGGTTTACATGCAATCGGAGATCCGCGTCACAAAATTTAGTCTTCAGTGTTGTACATATGTACGTGAGTATTTCGGTCTTATCGGCAGAGAAGCTCATCATCCAGGAAGTACGTCGGTGATTCAAAGCAGACAAATCGGCACAAATTTTTCTAAACGCAGTACCAAATTCATTGAGCTTAACAGGGTGAATTATTTTTGTCATCAGCAAGCAGGAAAGGGACGCCGCGAGATATTGAATTTATTGAATCATTATTATGCATGAGGAGTGACAGGGGACCAGGTAGGCTGCGCTGTATCACGTTACTAGTAACAGGTCTGGAATCGGAGGTAATGCCTTCAATGGAGACCACCTGTGATCTTTGGGTTAGATAAGATGAGATCCAGAATAGAGGAGGATCGGTGATACCAAAGATGCTTACTTTTGATAAAAGGTGCGGATGAGGGACACGATCAAAGGCCTTAGAAATATCGAGTTAGATGACTGCAAAGGCCATACCCCGATTTGCTAGGTTGATTAGAAGGTTGGGAAAGTCAAACTGACAGGTGGAGCAAGAAAGGGAGCGCAGAAATCTGTTGTTTGGAGTTACGGAGGCTAGATGCTGAGGTAGTCCACGATGGAACATTTTACCACCTTTCCCATAACTCTGGAGAAATTATGCTTGTGACTGATAGGACGGTAATTAAACAAGTCATGCAAAGATGCCTTCTTCTGGCTGGGGTTATTGTGGAGTGCTTACAGCTGACCGGAAATACGCCAGGGCTCATTGAAACTGCGAAGATGTTGAGCAGTGGCAAGGTTAAGTCGAGGCCACAACCAATAATAGCCGTTGGAGGGACGCCATCGGGGCCTTAGTGAGCCCCTGTTTTGAAATAAGCTAACTATGGTACAATGGTCTTAACGTCAAAGGACACAGGAGACAAGACGGAGTTTTTCACATTCTGTAGCTGGGGCGGGTTACTGACTGTAGCTGGGGCCATGGAGGAGGCGAAATATTGATTGTACGCCTCAGCTGTCTTTTGGGGCTGTCACAGACTCAGCATTCGGCAAAAACTAAGAAGTTCACCGAAGGCTTACTGTCACAGTTTTGAAAGTATTACGGGGTGATTTTTATGCCTCAGCATTTTAGCCTTCTCTTACCAAAGTAGGGGCTCACTTAGGCGCAAGATAGTGTCTGACAGATGGTGCAAGAGACTGAACTTGGAAACGTCATGTGTCAATGAAACGTGCCATTGCAACTTAGCATAGTTGACTTCCAGGGAGACAAGTTGTGAAGTCTTGCTTTTGTTTATTCGTTTTCCAGTGGCCAGTTTGAAGATGCAGCTGGCCATTTTGCAATAAAATTCATCTGCAGCCTTCTGCGGGTCGGTCGACAGATGGAAGTTTCCCCGGTCAAGTTGGCGTACTAGGGAGGGTAAGTGCCGGCAGTTACGATGGCATGGGCAAGTTGTGTCAACAGGATAATTAGGGAGAAAAGCATGGACTTAGATTCTACCTAGAAAATTATTTCCAGCGTCAGCCAAGGTGTGGTGAACAGTATGTTTGAAGACGAAACCTGGTAAGTTATTATTTCCGGTGGGCGACGATACGTGCCTGACCCGACCATCATGATGTAGGTGGGAGACGAACGTTATTAGGTTTAGTAGAGCCGTAATCGTGGACCAGGCTGCACCGGGAGAGTGAAGTCTCCGATAAGAACTTCGGATGAGGATGGGGGGAAGTAAAGTGAACAAATGCATCTACTAAGAGGGAGAACCCAATTTCAGTAGATTTGGAGGGCAATAGATACAGGCAGTATGGGTAACGCAGGTAGATATTGAGCCATACTGATTCTTGGACCATTTCAAGCATAAGATGCGTTGAAACGAAGACTGATAGGCTCTGCCTTACATAGACAAGACAAATGCTTCCAAGGGCGTCGATTTCTAGTGCCTGTAAACGATTGGTATCCTGAAGGAGAAGTCATACTTTTAGGTGTGTCCTCGTTACTCCAGGACTGAGTAGAGGAGGCAGCAAAGCTTTTTAAGCAACTGAATTTATTTTGGATAGAAAGACGGTAAGTTAAGCAGAAGGGCGGGCTATGTTGCCTTGGAGGTGGGGTGAGTGGTGGGGTTCCAAAGACAGAGAGACGGTACCCGAAGCCTGAAGCATAGTGAGAATAAGTTGGCAAGAAGAGGGTATTGATTCTCTTTTATTGGACGTTGAATGATGTATAGCAAAATAAAGCGGAGTCGAGGAAGAACGAGGGCGTACAACATTCTTCATTGCGCTAGTATGTGGGTAACCCAAAGTATTGCGAGGACAAGTGTGGAGGGAGGCAGAAAGGGAGTGGGTTTGGGTAGAAATAGTGAGGTGGCGGTGATGTTTCAGGAGGGAGGGTGGAGGGGAAATTTTCTGCCTGGGTGGGTATGGACGAGAAATACACATTGGTGGGATGGGTTACAGTCCTCGTGTTTTGGCCGAGGCGCTGGTAAGCGGAGGTTGGTAATGGTACCGATATGACACGATATGACGGTGGAGGTATGCATATTGGAGGCCGTAGGTAACTGTCCTTGGAAATTTGACTCAACAACGAAAGCCTTTGGCAGGGAACAGCTGGTGCCCTTCTGGCTCTTTCAAATCTGTGACACGAGCCTGTGGTTTTCTTCCGGCTTGGAACTTCTCTCACCGGTGCCCCTTCTGTCCCCGTGAATCGTGATGCAGGCATTGTGAAATCACTGCCGCTAGAACCAGACAGTTGAGGCACCGAGTGATGGAACCAACAAAAGGATGAAATAGGGAGGGGTCGGAGTAATTTAGTCTCCTGGCTAATAGCGCCGCTGTTGTTCCACCAGATAGCAATGCTTTGCTTTTGAAGTGCATAAGCACAGGTTTATCAACGGCAAATAGATTTTAAGGTTCCGGATGGGATAGAGCGAGTTTCGTTGTTGCTAGACATGTCAGGTTCGCAAAGAGAGGAGAGGTTATTGTGGGCTACCCAGAAAGTCCTAGGAGAGGGGGTTACAGGCGGACGTTTGCGAGAGTCGTGATAAAGGAGATGGTGATGAACTGCCCAAGCCGGCATTTGCCTGTAGCTAAGATGGGGCCACAAGGACCGGTCTGGATAACAAGCTCCTAGTTATGCGGGTTAGGTTGGGGTAATTTCTGTTTGGTGGATTCATTTTTGGGTTCTCAGCTGCATGCAGGCTTTGGGCCTCCATTTGAATAGAGATTTTTTCTGAGGCAATTTTGATGGACTTGAACGGGGTAGATGAGGATATCGTAGCTTCACTCCCCAGATTTGCTCTGCAACAAAGGGGCTAAGGAACTGAAACAGTACTGTACATGAGCTGCCTAATATTGGTTTACGTAGTCCAAAACAGTGCCAGGGGTGTCCTACCATAGCGCAAGCAGACAGGAAAGTATTTTTAAACGGGCCTAATGGAATGCAGTCAGGGACATTATGAAACAAAGCATTAGGCTAACTTAGGTTATACTGCTTGATTCCTGAGGATATTGAGTCGGTAGCCTGACAGACACTAGCGAGATGTTCATGCAGTAGCTTTTCGGGCGTCTTGGTTGGATAGGTGGGGGGAAGCAGCTTGTGGTTATTGGTCCTATCAGTAAAAATTTATAATTTATCTCGAGAATCGCCCGATCTAATTTTCGTACTCTATTATTAGTGTCCGCGAGAACGTCTGAGATACTAACAGTGCATGCTGAAGGCCGGCGGGTGGGTAGTGAGTGTGTGTACGTGGTGCTGCTGGCAGCCATGATCTTCATGCTCTTAGGCCTAGAGACCACCAGTTTGATGAATTGTACAGCTGTGGCTGTACGATAAAGGATACACCAATGGAAGCCAACAGCTGTGTAAAATTGTAGACAGGAAATTGGGCAAGGAGTCTTTTGCCAATCTAATGAGGCGGTGCTTAAAATGAAATTTCGCCAGCAATAATATTGTGGCGGTCAAAGGTTAGTCAAAAAGCAGTCCAATAGAAAAGAACACGCCACTAATTTGCGCAAAAAAGAGGCCTATCTGCTTTAAAAACGTATTCAGATAATAAGTATTTAATAAAAAGTACAAAACCTAGCTAATTTCGACGGCCGCTAAGAAGAATGGTCGACAATTACGGGGATGCTATGATACGGCAAAACTATCGACCACTCTAAGTGTCGCCTTTACATGTGTCACAGTTAAATTCCAGGCAGGAAATCGGTAGAATTTTTGCGCAGAACTCTGGTCTAAGTGGGTTATCCGGAAAAATTTGGCGAACGGGCCTGACTAGAAAGGAGCGGGAAACGTATCATTACTACCACAAAAACGCCCCAGTTGTCTAACAAAAACAGGAAGACAACTCATTGCGAGGGGCCCTGTAACGCAGGTTCGGAGTGAAAAAAGATGAGGTCTTATGGCTGCCCGTTGATAAAATAGGTCTTTGTTCCTCTTTAGTGCTTCTCGGGGTGACAGCAATAAAACCATCGAAGAATAAATGAATGACTATGTGACGCTTTTGCTAAGAAGCTGCATGACCATAGATTTCTTATGGTCCCTCAAAAGACCTGAAATTGTGTGATGTCAAGAAAGCCTTCACAATTTCATCCTCAAACATCGAATTTGTACCAGTCCACAAGCAGAAGGCAGCGTGGTTTTACGGGCATGCACGCGGGCGGGATCAGAAATAGATTTTTCTGGTAAAAGCCACGTTAATTATGACAACCCAGAACTTTAGGCTTTTTGGCATTAACATTATATCGATTTCCTTCCCAGGTCGTCAAATCCTGTACTTCCGTACCTTTCCATCCTTACTACTAAGCGGCCGACACCTAAATTAGCCAATACTTCACCAGGTACTATAGATTTTGGCGCTCCCAAAAACCCCGAGTTCGCCTCGGAACTTCTCCGCATGCTAGTAAAACGCAACCAATTTCACTCGGTAACCGGGAGGGACGGGAAGCTAAAAAAAACCGCCTCAACTGTGAATAGTATTGTGATGTTTTCCAAGTAGCCGCGTGCTCGGTGTGCTCTTCTTCGGTCTGAGCAGCCGCTTGGATTGCAATTACGGCTTCCAAAACAACCATGAAGTCAGGATCTCTAGTCGCTGACAAAGGCCATAATGCCTCACAGCTTCTACATTCCGCCGAAGAAAATGGAATAATCCAACCATGAAACCCAGGTTGAACACTCCCATCATCTAGGGCATCGGAATCCTGCTCAGTGGCCCCGGACGGCACACATGACCTGATCCGCAATAAAGCTAACGCTATTTTGTAGGAAAACTGGAGACAGAAATTATTACCGAAAAAAGTTAAATATTTTTCTCTTTGCTCATCTTTACCTACTCGGTAGGCAACACCGGTCAATACAACCTAACCGAGGATGGACGGATGGTTGACTTCACCGGTGGTAAAAAACACGCATCGCGAATGGCGATGCGGGTTGCGTTCTCTTATAGTTCAAATTAACCCACGGTAGTAACGCTGATCCAATGTAAAGAAAAATCATTCTTCACTGTCTGTTACAATTTACGCCTCTGGATGGAACAATTTCAAAGACGTTCCTTCCCCAGTAACAGGTCACTGTCACTTAAACGCCTTGCAGAAGTATCAAGATGTTAACTAAGAACACCCTTCCAGGAGGATTTTGACCGCATAAAAAACACGGTAAGCATTTGCCAAACTACAAGAGCCCTTTTCATTTCAATCGTTGCCGCTCGTGATACCCATGTTAGAAATACACCAGAGTCTGTAATTCCCCCTTTCTATGGTGCATGCTTTGATGGTGCATCCGCATACACCCAGCTTAATTCCTCCAAACCAGCTGCCCAGTGAATTCCCTCAAATAACGACGCTGTGCGTAACCATTGACTCGGGTAGTGAAAGTTGCAGTACTCCGGCAGTGATCGCCGATATTCCGCTGCGGACAAAAATTACGGACAAAATTTCTCAGTGCCAATTTTGTTTGCCCCGGCCTTTTGTATAAAACCAGCTGAAAAACCACCAACGAAAGAACCCGAGGAATCTGTGGCGAGAACTCGCCCAGCTTTCTATCAGAGACCTGAGTGAAGCAATGCAATGGCTTCCGCAATGGCTGTTTCGCCCTTTGTATCGCCACACCGTTCTTAAGGATCAACGGACTTGTCCTTGTCCTGCCCCCGAGAAGGTTAACCCGGGGCTAAACCTGGGACACCCGGTGCGCGATTAACCGGATGCAGCCATAGTGAATCCCCAGCCCACCCAATACACCCCAAATTTGTCGCCGAAAGGGACGCTATCGGTGCTATCTACGCCCAGAAGGACACAACACGCACCTCGTATCACACAACTAAGAAAAGCTGATCCAAATTTCAGCACCGCTTTAGTAAACAAACCAACAACCCCTGGAACTCCATACGCACCAAGATATCGAAGGCAGACCAGATCCTTCAAGTCTTCCGGTTTCCACCTTTCACACTCCAAAACAGCTACCCAGCTTCCCTTACATGGAAAACTATTGGGCCAAACTGGTCTCTTCCCGTCAGCTTCTAGGGATACCGTCACGTACCACTCCATCCTGTTGCACCCAGCCCCACAGCAAACTCAATGGATGCCACCAAACCTACAAAAGAACAAGGTGTATTTCAAACCCGGAAACCATATGAACTATAGACCAAGTTTGCTGTCTCCCCCTTATTACCCATATCTCCCATGTACCCTAACAAGTCCCTCATTTCACAGCTCTGTGCCTGTTATGCCAAACCCTTTTTTCTTCCAAAACTACCCCTCTCCTGCCCTACCTTCTATGCTAATGGCCCACCCTACTCTCCCTATGTAACTGAAGGTGCAATAACAAACATGACAACGTCAGAAGTGCCCCGTGTGACTGAATGCAACGGGGACGGATAACATCACCCCGGCTCACGAGTGAACTGCCCACCAGAAGCAATGCCAAGCTCGCCAAACAGGTCATCTACTTTCCGCTTCCAGTCATGTTGCCCTGGGCCGACTATTCCCCATTCAAATGATTCAAAACTCCTCCAGATAAAGGAGGCCCCAAATGCAACAAAATTGGCTGAAATTAAGAAAGTTGACTCTCCCCAAGACGGTCAAAAAACGAGAAACCGAGCCTCATTGACCACGACACCAATCGGTGGGAAGGGCTCTTCAGGAAAGTTTTGCCACTGTTGTTAAATGCACGCTCCATGTCAAAGAAAATTAAATATATCCGTCTTCTCACACTCTCGTCGAACTTTGATTTCATACTTATCACCGAGACGTGGCTAAATAACGACACTCCTGACAACGCCATAATAATTCCCGGCTATAAATCCTTCAGGAAAAGCCGTAAAGCCCGGCGTGGAGGTGGCTGCCTCATCTACGTCGGCGTAACTATAGCAGCTACTTTGTGCCAGGAAACCATGCTAAACGCAATCCAAGATTGAGTCTGGGTTAGAGCTGAAATGGGCAATCAAGCCCTTCGTGTTGGATGCACCTACCGCCCCCTGGCTCTTGCCAAAACGACTTTTTGATGATAACACAACAAATGAATACTGCTTCTGACCTACCAGGTCCCAAGCTTCTCGCTGGAGATTTCAATGCACCTGACATATGGTGGTCCACGCTTTCCGCCCCAAATTACTTGCACCCCTTCCTTGAATGCATCCTTCATGGCGGCTGGACCCAACATGTAACTAATCCAACAAGAAAACTTAATGTTCTTGATTTAATATTCACGATAGGCTCAACTGACGTTCAAACTTTCACTGAATTTAGTCTACCTGGGTGTGATCTTTTGCCTGTTTATTTACATTGCCCCTCCTGATTACGCCTTACCTAACCTAAGGTCGTATTTCAGAACTGATTGAAATCGCCTACCTACTCTATTTCGTAATCCAAACTGGGACGCATTTTTCTATCAACAAAAGTACAATTGGCCGCTGATCAGTTCTACTCCAACCTGCAGAATCGCCTTGAAGCCAATACTCTGTTCCACAGGCTAACCATGCCGCCAAAAAGACTTATCGTGGCCTAATAAAATGTAAGCTCGCTAAACTCCAACGGGCCTTTTCCAAGACCAGAGATTTTTCATTGTTCCTGCAAATAAGTCGATTAACTGAAACCCTAGAAATATTAATAGACCAAAGAAGCAAAGGATAGGAGCTGCAAGCTCTAAACCAGTCAAACCCAAACACAGAACTGGCGAAACTGCTTAAACGCAAGGTCCTCAGCTACTCAAGTCCCGTATATCATTCAAACAACAGATATGCAAACAACCCACAGGAGATTGCAGAATCTTTGGGTGAATTCTCTGCATCTGCTCTGGTAAACGATAACAATTCCTCTACCCCATGCCAATCTCGCTTAACTACAGAGTCTTACTCAACAGCAGTATTTCTTCCGAAGGACGTAGGCCAGATGTAGGTTAAAACCAAAATTGGCTACCACTCTGGACTTGATTCATTGCCTCAGGCTGCGTTCGCATTAGGCGGGAGCGATATCCCAATCTTGTTAGCAAGCATGTTCAACTTATCCATTCAGTGCCGCACCTTCCCGTCACAGTGGAAATCCTCTGTGATCATACCCGCTTACAAAAAGGGCTCACGCTATGACCCTGCAAACTATCGCCCAATAAACCACACCCCTATAGTTTCCAGGATCATGGAGCGCCTGGTTAAGAATAGTCTTATGGCCTACCTTCTGGAACATAAGCTTATTGACCATGGCTTTGTTCGCAAGAAATCCTGCAATACTTGCATGATTGACCGCCTGAACACTATCACCGAGGCCCTGCGGGTTGGGAGATCAGTTATAGTAACCTTTTTAGATATGACGAATACATTCGACAGAGTATCCCACCCTAGGTTGCTAAGTAAACTGGCATCCTACGGTATTGTTGATCCAATGCTGTCGTGGTTTTCATCTTATTTGTCATTTAGAAAGCAGATGGCGCAAGTGAATGGCTTAATATCTGAACCTAGATTGGTGCCCAGCGGTGTGATCCAGGGCAGCGTCTGGACCCGCTGATTTTCCTGTTGTACGTCAATGATGTCTTCGATGTTATTCAAAACGGCGCTCCGTTTCTCTTTGCAGACGATATCAAAATTGTGTACAACTTTCGCCCTGAAGCTTTAGAATCCATCATACGTGACAGATCACAAGACTTGGCGTCACTCAACTCCTGGGTAAACAACTGGATGATGCACTTTTCTGCTGAAAAGTAGCGTCATGGGGTACAAATGCGTTATACCCTTAAGAGAATTCAAGCTTGGGACCCAAACAATTCCCGTTAATTTCCGAGTTCGGGACCTAGACCTAAATTTTTCCTGCACCTCAAACTTCTCGGAGCATGCTCTGGTACAGGTGGCGGAAGGAAATAAATAATTGGGGCTGTTACACTGAACTCTGAGGTTGAACGAAAGCAAACTACAGCGTTTTATGACCCACGTCAGACCCATTCTGGATTATTGCTCTCTAGTCTGCTCTAACATGAGGCAGTGTGACAGTTTTAATTGAAAACGTCCAGCGTGCATTTACCAAGCACATAAGTGGATACTCTACTAGACTGAATTATATGGAACGCTGTGCTTTGCTGAAATTAGATCCCTTGTGGGTCCGACGCAAAAGAGTAAACCTGGTACTCTTAAACAATATTATCACAGGGGACAGATGCGCCTCTGCACCTCGTGTTAGGAACCCACTCCCGTACTTCCTCCGAAATGCGGACTCTGTTATAACCCTCCGTGTTCCAAAGACTTCCGTTAGAGCCAAATTCTTCATTGTTAGATATTCGTCACTATGGAATAAACTCCCCCATCAGCTGCGCATTCTGGCACCATTATCTATCACATTTGAAAACGAAGTACGTAAAGCAGTTACTGTACCCTTTCTCATAAATGAATACCGCCCACACTCACTTGAAGACCGAGTATATGAAACTGGATCGGGCTTCTGGAAACCGCATTGATGTCACCTTTTCGTTCATTGTGGAAAGAAAAGTAAATCTCCCTACTCATGTCATATAGGAATCAACGTAGTCTCTTTCACTTCAGACAGAGCTCCGACAATAGCGCATGCTGCTTAGTTACGTGCACTTCCACGTCGGATGCTTCTTGCCGTTTTTCTGCCTAAAAAATGGTACCTATCGCTAAATATTCTGACTTCCTATCCATAAACCCTATCGTTCTAACTGCGTACAAGGTAGCTCACCCATAGTCCTCCCCCACCCACCCACTTTATTAATTCCAACACCGTCGCCAACACAGTGTGGCAACCATAACCTGCAACCATCTTCTAAAAGACAAAACATTTGCTATCACCCGCACCCTTACTTTTCATTAATTCGTCTCTTTATGAAAATGACTCTGGCCCGTAGAAATCACCTCGTTTCTGAGGAACCCAGAAGATACCCTCCAGAATAAATAAGGCAAATGTCCTGGATTCTTCCTTTATCATGCCTAATTGATATCTTTCCATTTTGGCCAATTCAGACCTCAAACTATCGCCGCAAACATAGAGTCCTATGTGGTATCTTCTCTCCCCATAGTGACCGTTTACATCAAACACACCCACTGGCTCCTGACTATTTCCTTTTTCCAAAGGCACGGCCCCCTAAAGCGACGTATAATCCTTGATTATCAAGTGGAATTTAGTCAATCCCTAGTGCATCCATCTTTGTAGTTCGATCATTATTTATATCGCTAGAAGTCACTCCCTGACCGTCTTATTAAATACCGGCTCATTCTCCTTACTTACAGTATAGATGATCCTACCAAATACCGGTTCATTCTGTTAACTCATAGCGCAGACGATCCACAAATTAGAATAGCCAGCCCACCTATTTAAATATATATATAAACATGTATATAAAAAGAAAACCCGGATTCCTCAGCCACCGTCCATATATTTTGAATTGCACTATGCGCCCTAGCACTTGCTTCTCTGTGTTGCTTGTAAGATTGATCGCTTTTTAATCCGCAGCTGGCAGCTAAGCCAGACCACCGTCCGTCTTTTTTCTCTCTCTTCCAGGCCATATAGTTCTGCTTGGATGGAAACATGTACCCTAAGCTCTGGAGAATATCCAATCCTGGAAAACGATGTCTCCCTTAGCCAACCACGTCTGAATTCCTTCCTCCACACCACGGGTACACCAGCAATACCATAATAGTGCGAGGCGCGGTCATATCCACCGCTTTGACCGGCGCATATCCGGCGGGAAGCTTGGCTGCAGCGGTGTGCGGGTGCAACTAGGTTGGCGGATTACACCTGCGTTCACACTCAAACGGTGTTTTTCAGGTTGGGTGGCCAGCACTCGGTCAGTACCACCCGTTAGCACTGTTGTGGTAAACAGCATTGTAGCTCATAAGTTCACGTGCACCACTTTGTACTGGCTTCCTTTTGCTCCTTCCCAAAATTCTTCTAACAAATCCGTGCAAAACGCACTCGCGAATGAACCGTATTTTTATTGGCATCTGATATAAACTGACGATCATAATGCATCTTGACATTCAAAAGCAGCCAAGGACTGTCATTTTTCATCAACCTCTATTCTGGTCTGCGGAATTTGGCAATAGACCGACGCTCCTGGCAACAGTTCTCCATACGAGTCCACCAGACATTGACTCACTTGACTCGCGTTCTTCTTCTTTTCCACTGCCACCTTCATCTCTAGACCAAGCCGAAATTTATTTACTCAAAATTTCTCAAAACAAACCCCATGAATTAGTATTACGATCGCAAAATACCCATCCATTGTCGCCGCTTTCCTTGCTTAACGCTCTGTGACTCCAGAATTTTCGAGGTTTATACTGTCTTTTTTGATATCCAGTCTGGTTTTCACTCATCTCCATTCCGTTATCACATCCACATTGATCCTCATCTCTACCATATAACTCTCTTGATTTTCGAGGATTCCGGCCAACAGGCGGCGACAGCCTTTGCCCTCAAGCCATATTTCGCGCCCGCGATGCGCGCCTTTGCTGCATTCAAACAAGGTAGTACTCGCAGTGCAGGACTGAAAATCAGCCACAGAAAATATTTGCGGACAATTATCTAGCTCTGAGTTAAAGACCCCTCGGGAAATCACATTGCCCGTTATGATCTTGTGAGCGAACCACATTGCACTGTATGCTTGGTTTCCGTTTTGCGTGTCTTCACTGTGCCTTCTTGGCCCGATTTTGAACTTATCTTGCGCAAGACCCTCGTATGTCGATAAATATACAAAAACAAACAAACCTTCCGAATTACAAGAGGTCGTTCTCACCCCCTGTCACTTCGATTAATATTGTCCGTATTTCCTGTGCATCATCTATGTAAAAAATTGATCTTGCCCTGCGCATGCATCTCGCAAATCGAGAAATATACATTATTATTATTATTATTAATAACGCCAAGGAAACCCTGCAGCTGCGATGCAGTTTGAAGGGCCGAAAAAGAAACAAGAGATCGAAATTTGTCCGCGAACTACTTGGTGCCATGTTAGTTAATGTGGCGGGCGCGGATTTCCGCAAAAGGCATTCTGGATACATATTCTGCCCGATCAATTTGGATACCATAATTCCAGAAAAGTTCAAGCAACTGGCTCACTTCTCTTCAACCCATGCGCCAGTGAGAGTTTAGATGCCACTGGCCTAACCAAAAGCGGAATACAAGTGAAGCAAAACATTGGTGAACCGTTAGAATTTCTGGGCCGCATTGCGCAGTCGAAATAGTATCTTGGTAAACTTGAAAGCGCCTACTAGTGTCGCAGTACCTTCTTTGGGCTATCAATCCTGACCTTTGTGACTTGTTGAAACGCTTCCTCATAGCTCGTTTCGAGAAAAGATTGCTAGCAAAGTCTTGTATATGTGGAGGTTAGCATCGACAAGAGAGGGTAGTCCTTTTGGGAACACGGCAGTCTACATTCACCAGAATAATGGGTTGTTCAGACCCGGGGGCCGATAGGTTTGCAAGTCCTGATCCTGAGAAATACTACAAGACCTCGGAACCTAGTGGATAAATAATGCTCAGGGGCTACAGATTAGATTGAGAGAAGCCAAGTTCACCATAAGCTAGAATTCTTGCTTCACATTCAGATTATTCTATGGGTACAAGGAAAATGAATTAGCGGACAGTCCCTAAACAATGGGAATTACTTGGTGCAGCAGTCAATAGGAGGCAGGAACGGCGAACTGACGGGTTCGGTGAGATGAAATGCCTTTCAAAATGTCGTGGGTGGACAGTTACTAAGGTCGCTCCGTTGGGTGTCAAAAGAGCGGAGGCGAGCCCCAAAGTCAAGAATGAAAAATTAGTCGTAATTGAGTAACTGATGGTGGGCTAAAAGTTGCAATTGTGTCATTGTTAACTGCCAGCGATGCGAGTTTTTTGTGTTATGGGTGTCACTGCATAGGTGACAGGGCAACACTGTTCTCCATTTCCTTGTCGATGAGAAAACAGAAACTTGTACAGTAGACCCTTTACTCAGGCGAATCTGCCATAGTGTTTCTTCTCCCTCCCAGGTTCTCTCGTTTCAACTCTGTGCTCACCCATGCAAGCCAAAAGAAAGCTTCATGGAGCCAGGACAAAATTTCGTTTTAGCTTCGATCCTGTTGATAAGCTGAGATCCGAAAATTTTGAAAAATAAAAGATGGGGCAAAAGAACATTTGCAAGACAACAGAGAGAGACAGGAATTTGGTCACAGTAAGGAGATTTGTTTCAAAGTATAAATCCTGGCCTTCGACCATTCCTCCTTGAGGCTGGCAACTCGAAAACCACTGAAGGACGAAAACGCCCAGGTTGAAAAACCAGGGCTTGCTAACTTTGAGCTGAACGAGTGACAAGTAAGAAGCAACAAATTAGAAAAGCTAATCCGAGGGCCCACCTCTCTTTTCTAGTGCAACGATTTTGGCCACTGTCAGATATCTTCGTAGTCCACCCACAATTCACTCATTCTTGTTCATCTATCTGCGACTGCAACCTGGCACAGCCCTAGTGGCCATCCATCCAGCCGGATCCAAAGTACCTTTTTCATGATCTCTTTCAAAGCCAAGTGGTTCCTCCTAGACCAACTACTGCAAAGACGTTGGCTAAAGTACAGTTTCCGAGACGTGACTTACATTTTACCTTGGAAGTACTAGAGTTCATCTACTGTGGGGTTTGCTCCAGGCGGTTTCACGAGGAATACAAAAAAATACCAAAATTAGCCATGAGGACTTGCACGATCATAAGGAATTGAACTGAAATTGCTTCCGTTGCATCCGGCGAGTTTAAGTGATAAATGAGAGCAACTACTGAGGGACTGGATGGTTAAAACCTGATACAGCCCCAAAGATGGCCTTTAAGGAGTGATTCCCAACCGGGCTGAAAATCCCTCGAAGGTTAACGTGGACAGAAAGAACGAATCGCGATGAATCACTAGACAAGCCAGAATCCCATGATCTTTGCCAGCCAAAAAAGCAGAGTTTGTCAAACGTTACGGAGGAAGGATGACTTCATTCGTGTCGATTTCTTGAGTAAGGCCATGATGAATCACCTCGCCTCACTAAGGAACTGATTATTAATATCAGTGTATATTTCTTGATTTGCGAGAAGCATGCGCAGGGCAAGATCAGATTTTTAAAAGGATGATGCACAGGAAATGTGAATGATAGAAATCCAATGGGATAAGCGGGTGGGAGCAATATTGAGTTATTGCAGAAGCTCACTGGAAGGTGAAATGAGATGCTGCAAAGCAATGGGGAAAGTACAAGATGCCAGTGAAAAGCAAAATATAGAAAGCTTAATTTTGAAGACCAAAAAGAGTTTCCTTGGACTGTTTGCAAGCAGCGGACTGCGAGTCATTTCGTGTTTAAGTGCACTAAATGTGGTAATTGCTGGCAAACAAAATGGACGGAGCTCAGCGGTGGATATCGAAAGGTGACCGGAGACCCCAAATGTCGGCAGCTTTACGTAATGGACGGAAACGTGAAGCTGAAGGGATGACAAGCAGTGGTAATGCAGTAATTGGATGGAAGTGGTGAGAACCAGGCGCAACGTCAGGCAAATTGGATAAGACTCGAATTTGACGACAAATGGCCAAAAAATGCTGAGGGCGGAGGATGACTGTCAAGATTGTCCCAAGCTATATGGGGGAAATTCGTAAAGCTTCGGATATGGAGCTCCCAAATATAGTGCTTATATTTACATACGGATGGCGAGACGCTGTACTGGGAGGTGCGTCAGATAAGAGAAAGTTTGTGTAAGAACATTACTTAAATACACTGGCCAAGAATGTCCTCTGTACAGTCATTTTTGTTGTCGCAGCCCCTTGATCTTATTCAGCAGTATGTTTGGAGAATATTAGGTGCCCAAGCCGTTCCGGAGACAGTAGTAACCGCGGTTTTATCCAATCGCAGAGATGCAAGTTGAGATATCCAGTGCGATAATCGGGGTAGTTTCGGTTGAACTCGAACAGGTTCCTAACAGGAATGATAGAGTAGCGGATTTTGAATCGCCATTACGAGGACGGAAGTGTTACTAGCGAATGCGAGATCTGAAAAGCAAGACAGAAGTAATCTGGTTTGTGTGCCAGCTTGGGGTTATGTTGATTATTGGGTCGCGACAAAATACGTGCAAAAAAGTGCAGCTATTCCGCAAAATGTGGTAACTAGAAGAGAGCTATGGTAGCAGTTTAAGGCGTAGTTAAAGGTTAGAAGCTACCAAGAACAACCTATTCAGCCCTGCCAGGCCAGTAAAGAGAATAAGATGACAAGAAGAGCGAGGAGTACACAGGTTGAAGGTGTTTAAAATCACTGAATATGATGAGAGCTTGGATCCTTGAAAAAGTACCTTTATATTTTCGTCAGCATACACTGGGAGAAGCTGAAGAGGTGGTTGCTTAAGCCACCGGTGAAGAGGTTACATCACTAAAAAGGGTTTCAAAAAGTGCATTAGCTGGGACTGTGATAAAGTAAGGAAGTAAGAGGTGAAGCTATGTCCAGATGGTGATCACAGAAATGATTCGGTAACGAACTAGAATTCTAACCCATGTTCGTAAGCCTCGTCCAGTCCAATGTTAGCTCGTATCAGGTTAATTAACAGCGGAACACCCAGAAACTTAGCCAGCTGGGCCTTAAACTGGGCTAAATTTGGGCACGACCGCGGGGAACTAGGGGGTTTGTTCCACACTTTAGAGTAAGCAACTGTGAAGAATTTAGTCTTGATCGATAGTCGGGTTAGGGGTATTCTTAACGACTGGTATCTACTTCCAAGTGGATAAGGTGGACTACCAGCGTTATGTGTGACGCTTGTAGTAGAGTGGACATTATTACGGCAAAGATTAAAGAACAATGAAAGGTTGTTTAACTCGACGAAGCCACAATGGTTGAAGTCACAGCAGCTCGCATCTGGCCCTGTAGTTCAGGCTAGATGAAGAACCTAGATTTCTAGTGAATGAACGCCGCACATTCCCTATTGCGAATTGATCGACTTTACGCATATGAGTAAAGGTGGAGCCTAGCATGGGACGTAAAGATGATAATTTTGCAGTTCTGAGTGCGGAATGCCCTTAAGATCATTGTGGCGGTTCTCTTAGCTACAGCCGTCTGATGGTGAGCCTGCTCATGGAAGTTGAAAAAGCAGGAGTATTGTAACCCTAAGTCCTTAACTGTGTGATACAAGAATTGGCATGCCGTTTATAGAGAGGGCGCCCGGAGGAACATGGCATTTATGTCATCAGAGAACTTTTGTCAGCAGAGAACTTCATAAGCCACTTGGAACACCAGCTATCAAGAGACTCTAAGTCTTCGTTGATAAGTGCAAGAGTGGAGCTAAATGAAGCAGCCTGAAAAGAGTAGACTATTTTAATTTCTTCCGCAAACAGGAATGGTGCGCCACGAAGAACAACTTTAAAGATATCATTAATATATAGCAGGAAAAAGGGAGGACCTAGAACGCTCCCCTGAATGACCCCGCTGGTAATAGCAGAGGGCTGGGTAAAATAACCGTAAACATTGCCTACTTGAAAGTGATTGGAAATGTAGGATGGTAGCCAAGATAAGAGGGGATTTCTCATTCCTTAAGTCCTAATTTTGGCCAGAAGTCGGGAGTGGGAAACGCGGTCAAACGCTTTTGACGTGTCTAGAAAGATTATGAGCATTGACCGGTGGGAATCAGCACTTTGGGTAACCAAGTTTAAGAAGTCAAGCTGACAGGTGAGGCGAGATCGGCCTCTGAGGAATGCGTGTTGCGAGGGGTTGATAAGGTTGAAATTAGTAAGAATAATAACCAGTTTTTTAACAGTCTTTTCCATAAGCCTGGATAGAACTGGAGTGTGGTTAATGGGGCGAAAGTTTTCAGGTTCATGCATGGAACCCTTTTTGTGATGTGGAACAATAATGGACGTTTTCCATTGTGACGGAAAAGTAGCGCCGGACATGGAGAGCGAGAACAGATTTAAAAGGAGCAGTGGAAGATCTGGACCAGCGGTGCGAAATACGTTTGGTGGGATGCCGTCATGGCCAGGCCTGTGGGATGGCCTGGCATATTTCATCACATTGTTGATGCCAGCAACGTCGAACGAGATGGAGGATAATTTAGTCGAAGTTAACATGGGGTGGATTTTACAGTATGTCCGATTGTCAATAATGAGAGTAGAAGAGAAATATGTATTGAGTGCTTCTGCGATGTCTACAGGGGACTCGATGCGCGAGCTATTCAATACGATGAAGTTCGGAATAATGGAGGATTTGGGCTGCGAGCGAGCTTTGAAAATGTGGGAAGTCTTCGGAATTGGGATAGGCTACCCAAGAGCTACCATTTTCTGCCTTTTTAACCTTAGTTCGGGCTCCATAAGAAATTATCGTTGCAAGCGGTTGACTTGCACTAAAGGCGGGAAGTCTCCCGTTTTGTTGAAGATTTTTTGAGCCTTCAAAAGTTTCGTCTGGAGCTGGCAAACCCTACTAGGATTGTTGGGTTTATGTTGAGTGGTCGGAGAGGACAGGCGATTAATAGTAAAAAGAAGACTTGCGTAAAGTTCGTCTGCCGCTCTCTGTGGGTCAGACGATAAAAGGAAGCTGGACCAATTAAGGGTTTGCAGAGCGTTAGGGATCTTGTCCCAACGAGTCAACATTTAGGGAAAAACAGTATGGTGAGCACACACAGGTGAGGACGGTTTGTTGAGGACAGGGAAGCTACACGTGACCATCTTGTGGTCACTCCCAAGGGAAAGTTTTAGCACTGAAACCTTAACATTAGGAGTGCTATGCGTAAAAACTAGGTCTAGGATGCTATGGAATTTTGTGGGCGTAGTCACATGCTGAGTCCATCCTTCAGTGTGCGTTTCAGAAACAAAGTTGAGTAGGGTAGGTGGAGCTGATAAATAAGACCAACAAATTTTAGGGGCATTGAAGTCACCTGCAATTGTCTTACGGCTAAAGGAGAGAAGAGAAAGATAAATGAAGGCTTCGGTTAGACGAGAAATATCAGAACTATTCGCGTTTGATGGTCGGTAGGCACATCTTAAGGGGATTGGGAGCTCGGGTAATTGTACCAGAAGCCAACTGGTGTCAGGGATAGAATCAAGGACTGGGTGAAGAAGAACGAAAGCTTTGTGTGGCTGCTTCACGCAGGCAAGGCG
Source organism: Fasciolopsis buskii (assembly GCA_008360955.1). NCBI lineage: Eukaryota > Metazoa > Platyhelminthes > Trematoda > Plagiorchiida > Fasciolidae > Fasciolopsis > Fasciolopsis buskii. Next base: position 45,305 of record LUCM01010391.1, read on the forward strand.
ACCACCTCCTCTACGATTTGATCTACTGGTTTGGAAGGGGGTGTATTCTATCTTAAAAATCTAGAATTCCTGACCTAAGTGGCATGCCGGATACGAAACGGATCGATACCGCACGGCTTTTAGTATCTTTTGTCCCCTTTTGCCCCTTTCACGTTTACATTTGCTCAAAATATCTCGCTCCTCCACAGCGGACTTAAAAGTTTTAAATTTATGACTAGTTTCTTGGCCCCTTTTACCCCAAATATAGTTTCCCACCTTAGCACAATAATTCGCCCAGTAATCACCGAGCATAAAAGATCATAGCCAGAAAGTCCAAAAAAGTTCACGATGCTATGAACGGCCATCTGACATTACGCGCATAACAGCACGAAACTCAAAAATTTAAAATGCATCATAAAAATATGTTGCATTTAAAAAAATCACGCTTACAATCAACATTTTGTACAGGATTTCCAGTTCGTTTGTCGGCGCCTTCTGCAAAAAACGGAAAAATAAAAAAGTATTAATTTGTGGTTCGCTGATATCTTGGCTTATATCAAATACTTGTGATGCAACATTTCACTCATCATTAAGGTCTTCAAAAATTAACAGACCACTTGGGTGTTATAACGTTTACCTTATTATTCTTCGACCGTAAACACAATTCCGAGCGTCGGTGAACCGGTACTTCATCACACGCTCGATAGTTATGATAGATTCGTCTTAAAACGCAGATATACTCCTAACAGCATATTTTTGTTGGATAACATAGGATAGTATTCAATCTTACCTATTACCGCCGATGTAAATCTGTGGTTCACGATAGGTTTTTTCGGCCGAACCCATCAATTTGCACCTCAGCGTCAAATCCTCCCTTATCAGCGATGACAGCATTCGTCGGACAGTGGTACCCAGGTCGCTGCAGATGCAGCGCTTCATGGCATTAACCCATAGATGACGTGCATGGAAATGTTTAAATTCACTGTTGCGTTGAAGTTGTTTACATTGTTGAGCTCAGTTTCTAGCGTCCTCAACTACAGATCGGTGTTGGCGCGTGTAGGTTGGTATTGATTTGTCGGGCTACTAGAACGATGATGCATGTCGAGTCTCATGCTTATAGGCTCGATAGTTACCCGCATACTGTTGATGCCAGAGAATATGCGTTCGAAGTAATCAATTTACGAGTTTATTTTGCAACAACTCACTTCTGCATATGTTGGCACCAAGTTGTAAAGGCGTCGTTTCCGCGAACCCAAACGATGGCCGTAAAAATGTCTTTGATTAAAGGAAGCTTGCTCAGATGGACCCTCCGCAGTCTGCGGACCTTCCGGCTGACCAGAAAATGGTACCAAATGGGGTGAGGAGCTATATGGTTATTTCATTTGTTTTTCAGTTGCCTCATCTAGAGGAAGCCAGGCTAATGTCAAGCACGGACTCAGGAGAATTAGGTGTTGGCCCTGAACGCTCTCGACGATTTCTTCGAGAGAACACAGGCAACATTTGCACGGGAAGCAGGAAAATGTATCTAGCGGACCATGATGCAGTAGGTCCGATGGTAGACGGATTAACCCGTGTAAATGTATACCATATTGGGCATACCATAGAATTAAAAAAACTTTTGTACAAAAGAGGTTTCGATGGAGGCGGAAAAATTATTCCATTTCCTATAAAAAAGTGGATGCGACAAATTATAAATGCAGATAGACAAAGAGAGAAAGTGTTCATAGACCTCAGCCGATAACGAACCCTTCAGACATACAGGACCTATATACAACAAAAGCTCACGAAACTCTGTGGCTTTCCAACGCTGCACATCGTCAATATGACGACACAGACGCCGGAAGTCACAAGCAGTGTACCTCTAAAAAGATACAATACGCGTGCCAAGTGTCCAAACAGAAAATGGCAGCAGACGGCCAGGCTTAACCCTTTCACCATGAAACCAAACATCAAACATTGTTTTCATGGCTCCTAAAAGGATTAAATGCATACAATCAAGAAGGAAAGTGTGAATCATATCGATGGGTAAAGTTAAGGAGGGACTGACACCGATGTGATGCCTTGGATGTTTTTGTGCGAGAAGAAGAATCATCGCGTAGTTTGGACTTCGCATCGGGGTAGATGACGCGGTTATCACACACGTGACCACGCTGGATACATTTATCACAACCGTAGTATCCGCTATGTGACTTCACTTGCCGAATGAATGCACCAGCTGCAGTGTCACAGACCATGGATGCCAGACGAACAGTGAAAGAAACATTGCCAATTTTAATACCTGCGTGCAGTGAGATAATCAGCTCGCTGATTGTTTGCTTCAAGAACACGCTGACATTCTATGGCTTGCTGACACCGCAGTAAAATCCCACAGTGATTACCGGGAAAAAGAATGGCCTTATTACTCCTGCAAGCAACGGCCAAAACTGCATATTGGCTGATTGAAAAGGGTGGTTCTATCACAATTTAACTGCAGTTGCAATTGACTAGGGAGATTTTCAACCGACTGTAATTGTCTTCATGCGGCATCCTCGATTTCTAGATGCACATATGAACCGTTCCCCAAAGGAGTTGACGGACATAACATGGGCGTTCTATACAACGCCCTCCGGTTACGATAAAAGATGGGCAAATGGGACCTTAACACCTGAAAAATGCCTCGCATTTGTACACCTGTTAGGCGAAAATGAAAAGAAAGCCTTCCGAAGAGACTCCTTCAATGAATCAGCGTACCTGTCTGAAGATGTACTCTGGAGATAGCGCACTGTGACCAATGAAAGTTCATAATTGCGCATAAACATCTACCATACCTTCATGGTGGGTTGGTGCTTCAGGCACCTGCACCTCCGGAGCTAAAGTTATTATGAAAATGTTCACAGTCACTTACGCGAGACATCAGATTCGGGTTTTGGTGGGGCGGGACGACTCGTAATTGCTGCTGAAGTAATGGTGGTGGCGATTAGCTACCCGATGCAAATAGATGGGGCATTTCCCGGCACTCTTCAAGAGGGCTAGAAGTCGAGGCCTCTGGGAGAGAAATGGCACGTAAAATTCCCTCACTATGACTATCCAAATGCGGGCAATGAATCCGGTGCCCCCTCAGTGTTGCCTGGCCGCACACAGCACTGTATAGCAGTCGAATGTTGCTTCCAAAGAGGATACCGTTTCCATTTATTCATGTCAGCCATGCTGTATTAAATATGCACCTTGTAATAAGACTTATGCGAACGTGATAACATAGTAACAACAAGGAATTACATGCACGCATGCATTTATGTGAAAGTCGTTTGGTGAAATGCATTATTCTACAAAGCACCATTTACCACTACAAGTTTATGTCTTATAACTGTGTGAACACTAATTCAAATCGCCAGCAACGTTTTCAACACAGAACGTTCCTGGTTAATAATATATACCTGTATATTATATATATAAACACTAAAGTTATGTGAACACGATTATACACCATCTGAAAACGATATGCCATAACAAAGTGCACACCGCGAAAGTATAACAACAGACAAAAATAATCGCTGATAACACTCCTGATCAACCGCTGTGTGTACCCTAAGCAGCAAAACACATACTGCACGAAGTTCAACGAAAGACGAATAAAAGACGACATGTCCGCGCCCTGAAAAAATGACTTTAGTAAAACAAAATGGCCATTTATTGTGCCGCATCCATTAGGGTAAATCCACAAAAAATGGGCACCAATTTATCCTCGTACAGTTTTATAAACAACTATAAAACTTTTTACTACGAAAACGTACTTGTCTGTGCCCTGCTGATTCCGGATTCTTGCCTGACAGAAAGTATGGGCACAATACCACTTGGGGAGGCATTACGCAGTTTCGGGGCCAAAAACCCCTTTGTCCTGGCTTTGTAAGCTTTTTTTAGATCTGGATGACAGGGCACCCAGCTGAAACAGGATAAGCTGGGAGGTGGTCAGCATCCGCTTCGTGGCTTTCGACAGATTCAAAAATAGTGACGGCAGCAAACTTGACAGGCAGTCGGACGAGCATCCAGAGTACTTACAAACCAGCACAAAACAGACGTATCCCATAAAATTAACAACTGCTGCCTTTCTCTATTCAAGTAATCGACATGTTAGTGTTGACATTGCGAACCCGTTTGGAGCGGAGTAACGCTCTCTCGGCTATTTGGGTCACTTCTGAATTGAACTTAATTGATCTGAAGGTCATGGCCTGTCTGTTTTCGCCGTCGTTTTGAGTTTGTGTACACTGCGCGCTCCATGAGAACGACTAAACCTAGACCATATCTACCGATTTTATTGTCAGCTTCAAAACTAATTCCATGTTCTGTCTGTCAAACAAATCGGAGTGGGAAGGTTATTCAGTATCTTCCTGAATGACTGTTTAGTATCTTGAAGCCTAGAAAAGCGGCTCTGCAGCAGGGCTTGTAAGCCCAGTGATTCCCGCCTTTACCCTAATTATAATCCTATCGGGCTCAACTGACTAATGCTAATCATGGCCGAAATAGCTTTTATTTTGGCTATCTGTGGATTGGAAATAGTTTGCGCTTTGTTGGGAACAACTAGAGACTGTTGCGAGGTCTCGAAGATACTTCTACAAAGCTAACTTGGGAAACATTAACATAGTGGAAATTCTTCCGGCAGTCGGGAAACTTAACTGGGAAATGCCCAACGAGGAAGCATCGACGGAAATGAAACCTAACCTAATGTAACTGTAGGATGGGTTTGTTTCACTGTATGAAAGCAGACAGAGGTAAATCAAAGTGATGGAGGCCATCAGTACGCAAGATAATTAAAGATAAGGACGGAAACTGTTAGAGGTAATCACTTCTCTCGAGAGGTCCTGGAAGCACTGAAGGAAGCCTGTAGGAATTCCGCTGTGAGCATTCAGAAGAAACCAAGAGGGCCTGTAAATTCTGGCTGACGGTTACAGCCAAAATAGGCACTACCAGTAGGTCAACTCAAGGGTGTTTCCCAAAAATGTAGGTAGGGACCATAGGGTTAGAAGACTCTTGGGTGTTTGCGAGAAAGAGCGGATCTTCTGGTCTAGATTTGTAACAAATAAGAAGTGATAGACGAAGACTCTGACATGTTTTTTCCATTACCTGGTTTGAATCTTATACAAGATTGGTCTGTTTATCCGGCATTGACCTTCAATAGATAGCCATCTCGCAATTGGACATTAGTTCACTGACAAACAGTGGTGTGTTAGATAATGAATTTGCACCAATAAAAGTCATAGTTAGTGTATATGAACAAATAAAGAGACAATTTATCGGTAGTAAAAACGGAGCCAAAACGTTTCAGACTGGTACCTTTAACAAGTGTCGCGTAAATAGTTAACTCGGAACGCCTACATGTTGACATGAAAATATATGCAGAAATTATTACATATTATTAATAACACGCTATATATCCATTAAGTGCACCTTGGATTTGGCATCAGTAATATTATTTGATCTGTTATAATCGTAATGCGATAGTCAATTTCAATAAGTGCATGGTGAAAAACACCAGCATTAGTAAGTACGGCATGGCTTATTCATACTGAATAAACCTTCTGTTCCTCGAGTATATTATCAGTGGAGTATACTGTGAATAACAGAGTCTTTAAGAACTTCTGCTGCATTTGCTATTGATCAACTCCCTACAGTTTCATCTGGCATTATGCTGTGCCAACTAACTATCGCCTGTGAGGCATTTAATTGAAGGACTATCGGATCCAAAAAAGAACCAAACTTTACCTAGATACCTTAATCGAGTTATGCGGATGTTCTTAGCTTTTGCTTCAGGAGTGTGCATAGGAAAGGTTTGGGACAAAAGGTTGAGGCCAGTATTGTCACAGGGGAGATAATAGTGCGGACTAGTGTTTAGGAAACCTGGAACCTTAATATCCAAACGGAATACGCTGAGAATACTGCCTGAACTAAATGAAAGCAAGTCAGCGGAACCGAATGTCATACATCCAGTCCTCTTTAAACCATTGGGGCAGGCAGTGCGCAAGTGTTTGCAAATTGTATGTTGCCTCACTGCATCAAGGACACATGTGCAGAACTGCCGAACTGTGAGATAAAAGGTCCGCATTAGTATACTGTATCGACCCCACCAAGGCCTTTGACTCGATAAATCACAAGATGATGCCTTCGAACTTCAAGATGTTTGGAATAGTTGGTCGGTTTTATAAATGGGTAGAAAATTTTTCACGCAATATCACTTTTTGCGCCAGAGTTAAGGAAGAACAATTTTAATGCATTGCACGTCACCAGCCAGTGTCACAGGGGTCGGTACTAAGGCCTCCCTGTTTCGTTCTCTACACAAATGATTTGCCAAGGGAGTTATTTCCACCATGCTTCATAATTTTAGATGTAAAAATTGTAAATGCAAACGCACCAATCTGCCAAGGGTAGGAACACGAATACACAAATGATATTTGCCTATTAATGCAAACAAAATTCACTTATCAGATGGATACTTGGAGCAAATGACCGTAACAAAAGAGTTGGTTGTTCGGGATTGAACCATCCAAGAAAAAAGGATTTAGAGATAGTGATTGAAGCGGACAGTAAATGGACTGAGTGGTGCAAAGTGGCATCCCAAAGGGGCAGAAAAGAGCGTTCTAGAATCGGCTATATCATATTGAAAAGCGAATGTGTTCCTATCGCTGTACAATTCCATATTTTGACCACAATTTTACTAATCCGTCCAGACTTGGACATTGTTCTTCAAGAAGGATGTCATCTGTTTGGAGAAAGTACACCGGTAAGCCACCCGTATGGTCGATAGTTAACAAAGGAAGGCATACGGTGGGAGGTTACACGTAGTAAGCCTTTTCTCAATAGAAAAGAACAGTTTGCATGGGGATCTAACTAAAACACAAAATATTAGAGAACCTAACGGGTTTAAGCGCAAATGTTTTTGACCACCTATTGATCGAAATATAAGACAAAATAGTTTAAACCTATGGAAGCCACGATCAACGTTAAATGTAGGAACGGACGTCTGCAGTACTAAAGAATGATCTTCCTAAGTAGGTTTGCGAATGGACATCTGGGTTTACGTACCCTCGGAAATTCTAGGAAATTACTAGGTGGGAAGTGGGAAGAGAAGTTCCCGGAGATAAAAACTGAATTGGCCTCAATCGTGCCTTAAAACTGAGTGCACCAAACTTTGCAGTTGCCAACACCTACGAACTTGGGAAATTTTATGGAACGGATGCGTAGTTGTTTCTCGTCTAGGATGTGAGAAGAAGCCTGCCGGCGTTTTTTCATCTATATCGGAACGTCGTACCGTAGCCTAAAGAAAAACAATGAACTCATTCAGTTGCATTAGTGGATTTCAATTTTCGAGCATATCATTGGAGCTATTATGGATGTTTGTTTGGTCACTTGACCACTACTATCCTGTGTCAACTAAAATGAAATAAACTGATTCCAGCAGACAGTGACATTTTTAAGACAGCCTCCTGAAGACATGGTTTGCTGCACTGATTTAAGTACTGGTGCACTTAGCATTGTACTTTTCATTTTACCTATTATCAGAAGACGCTGATAATTTTAAAACATCAATGTTACAAAATAGTTTCACGACTATCCTCAAGAACCACGAATTACGATGTGACTCTTGTTTCAAAATGTGCAGAAAAACTGAATCCTTGAGGTAAACTCCATATGTGCTTTGTTCATCTGCTATTAGAAAGAATGTGCCATTTCAAGCCTGTTGGCAAAGGTTGAAATGAACGAGCTCATGTTGCGCATCTTATACTCACACATTATGATGTGTGTATGGAATACTGAAGGTCGCGTAATTTTTTCTCGTGCCATGAAGAGATTCATATTTAGCCGTCTATTTTCTTTACTGATTTTATTGCCAGTCGTGATTTTGATTTTGTGGAAAAAGTAGTGGAGATGTTAAACATTTCCTTCATTCCTTCAAGCAGTTAATATTTACTACATTTACTGATTAGCATCCATGGCAATCGAGAAAAACAAAAATGCGCAAATGTCTCATTTTGGCTACGCGTGGTGAAGTCATTATTATAATTATGTAAGTCAATTATGGCTTATGGAAAAGAATCTTTAAACATAGGTTATGGAGGCACTTTTCCGCCCTATTGCCTCTTTCTGCCTCTAAACTTCATTGAACCTAGGTTGCGAATAACCTGAGGGCAAAGATAAATAAAAAAGGGTATTTCCACTTTACATCACGTATCTACGGGTCAGTTCTTAGAAATGAAGGATAATCAGATTCCTATCGTCGTGGGGCGGTTTTTGTTATCATATAAAACGCTAGTTACCATTTAACGCTTCCCTGTCTGGCTGAATTGTGAATTGAAATTTTACAAGTACACTTGAAGCGTATACATATGAAAAGTTCATTTATGGCCTCTCTTTTATTCAATGTTTTCTTTGTCCCCAACCAAACCTATTTGCCCGCTCTGTCTGACCATACTACCTCCACGGATACCCCAATCCGTGCTCAAAACAGTTCGCTGTGAGAGTGTCGCAAATGATTTTTAACCTTTTGGTCCCATATTTCCCAAATTATTTCAGCTTCTGAATCCTGGCTCCTTCGGTGTGCACACTCTCATGCAGGTCAAAAGGCATGTCTGCCTCTAACAATGAACTCACTTTCGGTTGACGTTTGCTGCGTCAGTGAAACAAGAATTGGGGATTGGAGTAGTGTATTTCGGCTAAATGCGCCCGAATATCTCGTTAAGATACTTCCTGAGAACCTCGGGAAACGAATCATCCTAGGCTGTGTGTTAATGTGGTGTAAGAATTGCCTTGAGTGAGCAGGCTAAAGCGGCCTTTTTAGCTTGGATCTTGGTTAATAGTCGTTTGTAGACCGTGAGACTGAAGGGATCAGTGGGATTCCGGAAGGATCGTTGCGTTAGGCGGAGTTTATTTGTCATCTTGGCATGTGCCGCAACAGACAGCAGTCCTGACATGCAAAACGACGAGTTTTATGATAAATTTGTCAGCACTGTTCGTAAAATGAAAGGCTCCGATAATGTATTGGTATCAGGTGATTTTAATGCAAAAGTTGGAAAACTGAACCAAAAGATATGAGATGTGGCTTCTGCAGTTTTGTACATCAACTCATTTGTTCTTGCCTGACACGAATTTCCAACACGGTTCGCGTCGCACACCACGACTTGGCGCTCCACCTCGACAGGTAGTCTAAGTCAGATCGATCATACCGCAATAAGCTAGTGCTTGTGCGGTTCTGTTCAGAACTGTAAATCACAAGGGAACATGTACGACGAATTGGATCACGAGTTTTGTTGCAGCCTAATGGCCATCGACGTAGACCACAAACCCGGTTGATGCGACCGTTTGCAAAAGCTATGAACAGAAAGTATCCGAAAAACTAAGAACCTCGACGATCTGCCACGTGGATGAGCAGTGGGATAATATCAAGCTGGCGATGCATTTGGCAGCAGGTTTCGGCAGTGGTTCCAGATCTACCGTTCATCAAAGTCACTGGATCTTGCAAAGGCCTCTGAGCCTTGTTCTTTAACTGAAAAGAGGTGAATAAAATGAGTCGATAGCCGCAGCGCCAATTGACGATAAGTCTTAGAAAGGAACTTGAAAACTGGTGGGTTGAAGTGGCCAAAGAAATGGAATTAGCAGTCTCTCCAGGTAACAGTCAAAAACTACTTAAGCTCATACGGGACACTGGTGGACGGCAAACTTCAGTTGGTGAAGTCGTGTGCGATAGAAACGGAAAACTCATTCATGGTAGACAGCAAAGGCTGAACCGTTGGGCCGAGTACTTCAAGGATCATTTTAGCTGGCTGAAGGCTACTGTAGTTAGACCGATGTCCGCAGTTGCAAATCCTTGGGATGTCTCGACTCCCGAATGGAAGTAGAAGTAGAATCAAATTTTCGACGTATGAAAAAGGGAGAAGTGGCCGGTCCCGACGAACTTCCTCCAGTCTTTTCAAAATGGGAGAAGCGTGGACGAAAGCACTTATCTTCTTCCTTCGTAATAAAGGAAGCGAGGACCGTATTCCGTTATCGTCGGGTGAGTTGCTCATTGCACCCATCTTCAAGAAGGTATATGCAATGATATTGACAATCATCGTAGTGCTGCACCGTTTGACACCGGATCCTAAAGGTAACGTCCGCGAACACCATGCCGAGTTTCGTCCACGTTGAGGTTGGATCGACCAGATTTTCACTCTTCGGCAGTTAGTCACAACGCGCCACACACATGGTCGCCCTGCAGTTGCAGTCTTTCTTAATATGTAGGCCCCGTTTGACTAAGAGGAACGGACAGTGGTCTTCACTAGAAGAGTATACCAGCAAAGTTTGTGATACTTCTACGAGTATTGCGCTAGCGCACCTGTGGTCGCATGACGGTAACGATGAATTATCAGGTTCATTCCAAATGACCAGTGGTGTTCAATCAGGATGTCCTATCTCGCCATTCTTGTTCAACTTCGTCATAGATGAAGTAATGGAAGATGCATTGGGGAGTCTCAAGGATATGCGGATCAAAGTGGGAAATGGTGAGAATTCGTAAGACCTAGATTGTGCAAGCGACATCGTGTGACTATTTGAATCTCTGGACCATGGACAACGTGCACCAGACGGACTCTCGAGGGCTGTGGGTCGGTTCGGTACGTGGTTTGCACCTTCAAAGTGTAAAGTGCTGTTAGAAGACTGGGCGAACGTAGTCCCTAACTTGATACTGGGTGGAGAGGAGCTGATGATTATGGACCTTCTCACTTGTTTTGGCAGCCGAGTGCCGAAGTGTGGTAGCACGTCAGTGGACGTGTTCGTTGTTTGGAGGTTTTCGATCACCGATTTCTACGTGATATCGCTAGGAGTGAATGGGGTGATCGGGTAAGTAATATAGAGGTTAGGAATCTAGTATTAGGTGCCGTTTCTGAGAGCACCAAAATATCAGTGTATGAAGCTTATTAGACTGCATTGATTGGGTCGCGTATTGTGTTTGACGATCACTTCTATCTCACCTTGCCCTATTTTGCTTTCCTTCCACGGAGCGGAAGAAGCCACGTGGATTTCTGCAGATGATGTAGCAACGGGGGATGATAAAATTTACGGCAAACGTGGGTAAAGCAGTTGTCTTACGTCTTCGTGGTTGGGTTCGAAAGACCCGTACACCAGCTGGTTGGGAACAATGAAGGATATGGCAACAAACCTTGATCAGTAACGACCACGATGTTATTTTCTGTCAAATGAGAACAGTTGAAATAGTGCGTTTATGCATTTAGTCTGTGTTCCATGCGTTGGCTACTGCGGGATTTTTATCTTTGCCCCCATTGTAGATCCACTCCCTTTTTGCCACTACATATTCATTCTTTTTATGTAAACATGTGACTCTGGGGAAAAGGCAGCGGTCAAAAGGGCTTACCTTGCTGTTTAATGCTGAGCTGTGATGATGGTGATGACCATCGACGGCGTTTGTCTCTTTTCTGTTTTCAGCGTATGTGCGATCTACCAACTCGCGTTTATCCCCCAGTGAACGCGCAATCTCTCAGCGACCCCACAAACCTTAGTGGCATGTGCTCATTGAGAAGCTTTATTTATCACCTCAAAAATTCATTCAGTTAGCTTTACATTTCAGCATACGTACAATGTGCTTTAGCAGTGATAAATCTGTTATCAATATGGAACAACCACATACGGAGGTCATAGGAAATAAGGTTATTTCAGGATGACTGTTGCGTGCAACAGGGTAATAAATTCAAAACAGTCTCATTATGAAGCGGCACTTAATTGCGTACTTGAAAATCTATTGTAATCTATCAGCCAACATTAAGAGGGGTCATTCGGGGCCATGGAAGATTATATGGTTCTGGCTTCTGTGGCATATGAATGGGGCTATTTCCGCTGCTCTTTAGGCAGCGCGAATCACTGGTTGAACCCGATATTCATTATGCTATGCATTTTGAAATGAGTCTATTCTATCTTTACATGTGATCACCAATTAAACTGTTCCCAGAAAATAAACCCAGAAAAGTCGGAAGATATAATTAATGAATGTAGCATTGATTTTTCACCACGAGACCTATTTGTATAAACGCGGGGGCGGGGTGAAATCAAATTTGTTTTACAAAGGGTTACTCCACTGTTTGCATACTGCGAGTTGATCGCTATTCAACTAGGAAAATTTAGGAAGATTAACGAACGAAGAGGGAGCACTCGCAATGTGATGAGAGACAAAGGGCTGTTGACTAGTTTAGCTTTGTGATTTGGGATCCAAAGGATAGATTCTCTATTAATTCAGTGTTTGCACTTTTTGCTAAAATAAAACGTCATTTATAAATAAATCTGCGGAGCAGCGCAATAGAAAAATTGAGGGGAATAAAATATCAGATTTGCAAGTATGTTGGAAATTTTTGACAACAATGGTAGTGTAAATGGGCACATTTTTCACATCTTTTGCACTTTATGACTGCGTCTACAGATAGTCAAATCATATCGGGCGACTAAAACTACCTCATCAGTTATCGGCAGTTTAGTATACTATTCAGTTAGATGGTAACATGCAGTGGTCTTCTTGCTACTGATGGTCATCCGTTTACTCTAACTCGGTGTTCTGTTGCGACAAAATGGGTTCCACCAATGGATAGTAAAAATTATTAGTGAACCGATTTATTTCTCATTGTTGCTACCCATAACACCACTGAAAGCAGAGCATTTATTAGTCTTATTGAAAACATACCGGAACGAATTGTCTCTTTTTCTGGTAGGAGCATAATTTTACTCTTAAAACTCGAAGCTCAGCTAACTGTTCAACGGTGGCCTTTGGTTACCATCCCATTCATCTTGATGTAGTATTGGTCCGTTTAATATCCTCTGATACATTTTGCCACGCCGAACATGATGTAGAAATCAGTTATAGGATGTTACCTTTTCACCTGCGGTTGTCTGTCTAAAGTTTGGAAGCAGTAGTGTTGTCGTTATTGACCTTTTATTGGTTTGTTGCCGAATTATTTAATCGTTTTATTTATGGTTGAAATGACCCAAGTCTAGAATTCCGCATTTTCTGTACTTAGTATTAAAAGTATACGGCATAATTTTAACACGATTATTAGGTAGAAAATAATCATTTTAAACAAATACCATGCGTATCCTGGTGGACTATGACTACAGAGCAATTACAGCACGTGATCACACTCAGCTTATCTATCGTTGCTGTTTTTATAAACATCACCGGACTACTGCACTAACTTGTGAATAACAGTTCAGAAAATGTATAATTAACCATTGCGTGAATCCAGCTTCGATATAGACTTCTTGGAACCTGCGTTTCACAGACAGACTCGATGCGCCATTCATCGTTACTCATGACATGAGTCCAAGAATAATATTAACTTTATAGAAACTTTTCTTGACATAGCCGTCCTCGCATTTATCTTTGACAATGGATATATGTATCATACATTTATACCCAAAAGTTCTTATTTAGGCATCTTGGAAGTCAGCAGGCGACATGGTGCGATCACAGTGGTATCCTTGGCTCTAAACCGGTACTGCGGTACACCTATAGTCTGCTCCCATGAACTTACATTTGCTGTGGGCCTACCAAGGACAGATTCATTTTTATGCAAGACAACACACGTTTAGACTTGTGCACATTATCGATATTCACAGTGGTTGATTAATAAGTACTCGCTTGAATGATTGCTTTGATTGCGTTGTCGGTCAGGCTGTTCGTTTTGCAACTCTCCTCTCCAAGTCAGGATTAAATGAATAAGTCCCACTTGCCTATTCATAAAACAGCAGTGACAAAGCACAAGGTTTGTTGGACCTTGTGCCAATTGCGTTTAATATTTGTTTGCTGAGAAAATAATGAGAAAACCTTGGCTTGTTCATTATCGCGTAAATGACCCAAACTCATTTCCCACGTTGTAACCGACATATAAGCAGTTACGCAGATCTCTGCATGTTTCATAGTTATATTACCAATTAGTTCATGTAATCACCGTGCGATGGGTGGAGTCCGGCACATGGTATATTCTTACTTGCCGAGATAAATTAAATCAAAGTTTTCGCGTTATAACGCAAACTACCACCTTCACTAAAATCAGTTAAAATCCTTCATTACATTCTTAATTTTTGCTATTCATTCGTGTTTGACCAAACCTAGGTTAGCAGCGATGAGGGCTTTTCATAGTCCAGTGCTTTTTACAGTGAATACACACACGGATCATTGATAATCACTCTAGAAGAGTTGGCCAATCCCTGAGTCTAAACCAACCACAGGTGTCGTACAAGGTCTCACGGTCGTGCTCACCGGTGAAGAGATGTACTGGGTAATCAGGATGTCTAACCCCATTCGAAGGGCGCATGAACTGAACAATCAGTCACCAGTCCCAAGTGGGTTACGTGGCCCTCAGATCGTCCTGCAGCCCTTTGGGCTAGATCATTTGGTTGAAGACTCGGAGTAAGGTCCTCTGATTCAACCCTCCACTTTGGTTTGGACAGCCGCGTAGTACCAAGACCACAGAGGACTATTGGATCCCGATGGATGGCCAATGATGTTGAGATGGGGAGTAGAAGAGATGACATACGTTGTGGACTGCACACGCTGTTTTTTTCTTTTGCGCTCATTGTTTTTGTGCTTTGCCATGATTTCGATAGGGAACTATCTGTAGTCAAACTTGTGCAATATATATACATATATATCAAACAAACAGGAAATCATTTATACCATTAAAGCGAAAAACAGGGTGACGATTGCAAACACCAACAACGCATCTTTTTTAATCGCAATCAGGCGCTTCAACTAATTGTGACTGATGAACAGTAATCTCATCGCATCACCGATTACATTAGGCTCACGGGATACTCGTTCTGCTTAAAGTATTCTGTGAAAATAATCGAAGGTATGTTGGACTTTCTGTCACATTTTCTGGTTCAAAAATGATTCTGTCAGAAAGTAACTGGATCTATTTTAGTAAAAGTTCCGTTTCTGCAGACTTACTGTGGCATGTCTTCTCTCATATAGAAGAGTTTTTGGTCTAAACGAAATGAAAGATTTTAGTTTATATAGCAGATAAAACTCCCCGAGGTTCACTTCGGTGACGGTCGAACGTCTTTCCTATGCCGACTGGGATGGTAAAACATTGGCTTAAGGATGTATCCAGAATCAATTCAAAGTTTATAGCTTGTTTTATAATTGATTCCCTGGGAGTTATCTAAAGGATATTTAGTATCCCCGTATCAGGTACTTCGTCCATTTATCCAGAGAGATGGACATAATATGAATATAGGTATGCAATCGTCATCTCTTAGTCAGTCACAAGAGTACACAATGGGCCAATTTGTCCCTTCTCGCAAAACATGCTATCCGATTTCCATTTGAACACGATGTTTTCACTCATTTTCTACGTCTGCCCCTAATAATTTTTTGATATTTGACACAATGCGCAACAATTGGTACATCATCTGAAATCAAATTAAGGGTTTTTGCGCGAGTTTGAATAACCAGCCGCATACTGTATTGGACTACCCGAGAAGAAAGTGGTCTGCGTATCTGAACGCTTTTGCCGCTAGTGTTACTCTCGACAAAGACCGTATGTCACCGAAGCCATTTATGCGTCGCAGAAAAATTGCTGCGCATGCAAAAAGGTTCAGCTTATTTATTTATCCTAAATCCACCGATTTTCCTATTCGTTTCTTGCCCGTACTCATTGGTCTGCTTCAGAAAAGGCTTCTCATATCAAACTTCATCAGATGTCTCGCTAAAATCCTTTAAAACGACGTCATTGGAAAGGCCGTCCTGAATACCGGAATATGAAACCGTTAACTTTTCTCTCCTTAGGTGTGGTTTGTCGAACTTCTGTGTTTTTAGTCCATGGAATTTTGGTTCAAAATGATTGATTTTTAACCTAGACTAAATGAAACCCAAAGCGGCAAACTTGGGGTGAAATACAAGAGATGGAAATGACACTGATGTGAGCATTTTTATTGCACTAGATAAGAATATGATATCTACATAAAAGTTTGCGTCAGTCTACGGTTATCTTTCACATGCCTTGATTCTCCCGTGGTTTGACAAAAACTCCGAAGTCTAATATGACGACAAAATTATGTATGGAAATACTATGAGACATCTCAGAGAAGATATGCTTATTATTAGCGGATCAGAAATGGATGCTTCAACACCGAACTAACCAATCGCCGGTTATTTACGAAAAGCTGCCATGCAAAATAATGTGGACTCTGAAAACACTGTCCGGGCATCTGCCTAATTTGCGTCAAATAAACCAGCTGGGGGTTGTTATTCCTCTTAATTGATCACATGCCTTTCTGGAATTATTAAAAAATATGGCCTACCAATGAACAAGTTAACTACTAGACTGCTACTGACAAGGATTGGTTGGAAATAACGCCTTTTTACTCAGGGATTCTCACAAGCAGACTTTTTGTACATTTTGTTCATGCATGGACCTCAGACTTTTGTACATCTTAAGGCGAATCTCAGGGCATCTGGGTGGAGGTTCTAGGTCCTAGTAACCCAATTTTTTGGGTTGCTTCTTCAAAGCTTGACCAAGTTTGCAGAAAACGAAGAGTGATGCCTTATTTTCAAGACCAGCTAATTACAATGTGTTACGGCTCGACCTTCAAACTGCAGCGGTTTTTGATGAACAGAAATTTGGTTACTTGAGAAATTTTCACTTCTTCGCAAACAGCCGTAGACCATCGGTTGTTGCTTGTTCTCGGGTATTGCAGTATATTGTAAACCTTCATCTGCCCACGACCTGAGTACCCGTGATGTGTGAGGTTGAGTTTTTTGGAGCGCCGAAATCTGTATAACCACCACTGATCTCGGGGTAATCCAGCAGATAATAGGTCTTTAAGAAAAATGCGTACTTTTCTTAAAAATGCAGTTCACTAGGTGTTTTTTTCAACTTCGCTATATTTGCTTTGAAAACCAAAATTCAGTCAAATAATATTATATTTTTCAGATAAATTGAACTCTAAAGTGCAGAAGGCGCAGGGATGACTTGAACTGTCGTATACCCTATCACTACTCACTTGACTCGGACTAGACATGACAACACAAGGCGGTCTGGGCTGGGAGTGTTACCAATTATTTTAAGGGCCGTCAACGAGGTGGTAGACCGCAAATTATCATCAACACGAAAGATAAGCGGAGGTGGTCAACTGTTCATCGTCGTGGCGTTTAGACATGAATATGGCAGGTTTCCATCTCCTTCCAAAGCATGTTTAGTTTCACAATCGGCAGCCACATGTTGGTCATGACTCCCTCTCTGAAAGTCATGTGCATCGTTGTATCATTAATTAAAGAAGGTAAAGGTACGGAATTGGAGAAAGACGTCTGTTCTAAAGGACGACAATAGTTTTAGATGCTTAAATTTGACAGACCGAATGCGAGTGAAGTTTTTCGGAGAAAGCCAATTGACCACTCCATTTTGTCTTTAGGTAACTCCAGATTAAAGAACCATATTCCAGATAGCTAGCTCAGAACACACTCGTATGGAAAAATCCTCAGTTGGCTCCGCTTTCATTAGAGGTTTGGCAAAGCTGCTTAGAGTAGAATTTTGTCGATATCAGACTTGAACTACAGTACGATTTTTTTTCTCATAAACCGGTTCTTTTTGTTTTGCTTTCAGACGAACATGAGCGATCAGCTTAAAATTTGGACGAAAGAAGTGGATCAGTTGTCCAACGATGTAAAGCAGCGTAGCATTTGTCTATTTTCCCCCATTTCCCTTCTCTATTCAATCCATGAAATAGGTCAGAAAATTTATTGCCAGTGTCAAAGTTTGTGTAAAGGCCAGTCCACTGGAGGATGATTTCATCCTCAAAAGGTAATCCGACCATGGCACAGCAAGTATAATGATCGTAAATTGTTGTTTGAAGAAAGAACGAAATGGATGATCGAATTACACAGTTGATTACAAAGTTGGCGGATGTGGAGAAGAATGCGAATAAAACGGACGAAAAAGCCATGGTATCGATGAAGAAATTGTCGGACAAGTTGGAAGGGACCAAGGCTGGTTTTGTTTGTTGTTAATGGACCTTATTTAATGCTCTTTCTCTTATAGACTAAACTGTCAAATTTCATCTCGACTCTCACCAAGGAGTAAGAAACGTTCCCATTTTTGTCTGAACTTTGAAGGGATAAAACAACGGCGGACACAAAACTGTCAAAAAAGGGAACAGACAGCCACCCAAAGTTTAGAAGTTTGTTTTCCAGTTTCTCCGACCTCGAACTTTGTATTAGATGATGTAAAATCGAAAGATTTCGGGGTAGATAAAAAAGATGATGTAAAGAACAAAACGAAATCGGGCAGAGAAGAAAAGTCAAGCAAACGTAAGGGAGGCTTAAAAGAAATTCAAGAGACTGAATGCAATTCTAACTCCGATATGCCATCCGCTGTGACATCGAAAAGCATCAAATTGGGATCCGCAAGAAAGGTCAAAAACCATAAAGAACAAAAACAAACGGGAAATGAACCCGAAAAGAAGGAGCACAAAACAAAAGGTTCCAAGTTCTGCACTAAGTAATGCTGATTTTCTAGGTGGCAAAAAAGATAAAGAGAAAAAAGCGGAGGAACAATCCAATAAAAGTGATCACCTCCCTTTTCGTTTAAAATGTGTTATGCAATTAACAGAACAGGATGGTTCGGAAAAAGCTGACGATCTCAAGGGAAAGCTGCGAATTTCCTTGAAATCGAGAGAACGGAAAAAAGACAAATTGCAAGAGAAGCCTGCTGAGGGTAAGCTGTTGTAACAATGTTAATAAAAACAAAAGTTCTACAGAATTCGACTGGCATAAAAAGAATATTTTGTGACAACTTATGCATGATTGTAGTGGAAGGGCCATGATCCTTAGCTCGTCGGATAGCGTCGGGTCGTAATCTATCACCGGAAGATTGAATTGTCTCAACAAGCATTATCACCATTAATTGCATCAGTGAAAACGAAGCATTACAGTGTTTCTAAGCGAGGGAATCCGGTTCCATTCTTCTGATGATTACATTGCAATGTAGAAATGATCTCCAAAGTTAATTGCATACTGGGATGAAATTAACTTATTTCCCTGCCCAGAACCGCCTTGAAAGTCGATATAAATTTTGCAACAGCTCCTTATCCCACGCTAATCATTGCCACCAAGCTGAAATTGTCTCTCTTGTATTCTCAAGCATGAACAGCCTTATGCCGGGTTTTTCATTTTGGTGATCTTTAACCGGTGACTTTAAAAGTCACTTCCGTCGGCAGCATCCGGCGATATTTATCACTAGTCTTTATCCTTTTTCCATTTTCCTGCTTTATCAGTATGTGGATTTTAACTTATTTGTCTCATGTTTCTTGCATTCAAGCTAAAAACCAATAGTTCTCTTGCCCCTGAACGCCACAAGATGGTTAAAGTAGGCTTCGTAAGCTCCGAACTGGCTAATCACCCTGAAAGAAGTGAAATGCTTCCAAATATGACAGTACACCTCAAATCACGTAAGTTGAGAGAGTTCTGTACGCACTGTTCTGGCGGCGGAGAAATTCTTACTGAAATACAAGAAAAACGGCGAACGCCCAGTGCTGTCTACTGTATTGACTGATCTCTTACAGCCACTCTAAAGGAAAAAGCTGCCTTATGATTCCTAACTAATTACGAGTGGAGTAGGAAGCACGCATCTGTGACAGGATTATCTTGGGCATTCAGGATGTCCAGCCCCGCCTAATGCCTCAAGAATTTAAGCACTTTGCCACTGGCTTCAAGTAGGTTACTTCTCTCCCATATCCTCCTACAGCTTTATAGTTTAGACTGTTTAACTAATAACTCCGTTTAAGGCCTCCTAAGTCCACTCTTTACTTCGGTTCTGGTAGCATATTTTGCCTTCGTTAGCACTTATCAGTAGTAATCATCCTTCAAGCTCCAAATGGTATTTGAACAAGATTATGTGCGAGAAGTTCGTCGCTGATGGAGTACAAATCATTACCCAGATATGTTTGAGGTTTTCTCCGTCCTTTATTGTTGGTAGTAGGAAGTCCATTTTTTGGTCGCTTGCTACCATCGAGCGCTTTTTGGGAGCAATTCATCAACAAAGGCTTAGATTGGAATAAGGAATTTCTTCTTCGATGAATGGTTACCTATTAATGAAGCTTAAAACAAACTGCTGATTTACCGCACGATGTGCCTGCTGGTTTTATGGGTTGATCAAAAACCTGTGTTTATTCTACCTTAGTCGAAAGGAGCTGAATCACAGAGGGGAGCCACTAAACCGTGGTCAAAACTACCAAACGACAAAGAGCTTGTAGTACCTTTAACGTCTAGATCCCCCTTTGAGACCTAATCACAGTACTCTGGAGTTATCTAATTTCACAGAGTCTATCTTCATGACGCACGTTAGTCTGTGCAAGCTGATAGCGAGCATAAGTGAGACACAGCTCAACATGAGACATGAACCCAGCGTAAGTCTACGTAGGGGTCGCAGGATCTGCTGGTTTCAGTGAGCATCATGCATGAAACATTCTGCTGGTATGACAATTTCCTGCAAGCAGTTTCGTCTCTTCCGTTTCTTTGAGAACAGGACACTAAGTATGGACAAAACAATATGCGATGATGATTTAGTTACTAGTAATCAACAGCGACGGCTCGTACGCTCGGAGAAAGACCTTAAGACTCACTTTAACATGAATCCACCATCAACCCCTCCTCTGATCGCTTCAGCGCACATGCCATGTTCTATTCCGACAGATCTGTCTCATGAGATTGAAATTCGAGACGAATTGCGTGCCGTAGAAGGTCACATAGCGACGGGCTCTGGTGGACTTCTTTAATTGCAACCTTACCATTTAAGATGCTCTTTAAAACAACATTTCTTACCCAGAGGATGAAGTTGAACTCCTCCTAAGGGGCCGAGTTTTTGACTTAGACTGTGATACTGGTATTATCTTGCCGTGCAACATTGCGCAGACAGCTCAGCACGCGTTGGACAGCTTGGAGACAGAGGTATTCATATGCGGTATGTACTCCTCACCTTCAAAGTATGAAGTACTTCACCAGGATTGTCAAGCGTTTGTGTTTGCATTCATTCTTTGTGGTAAATAGCAGTAGTCCACAAGGCTGATAATAGCTAGAATGGTTTTTGGGAGTTGAGTGCAACACGGACAACGAGATTCGGAACAGCTATATCAAACCTGCGACACCTGTCTAATTGCCATGTCATTTGGCTCTGCCTAAAAGAAAAAAGCGTACAGTGCTACAGTTCGTAGTATTCTTCTCTGCAGTTGTAAAGACTTCCCAGTTTTGACCATCGACTCATTGGAAACATTTTTGCAGACTGGCAGAAACATCGGATGGTCTTTGAAGAATTGCGTTGTTGACTGTTCTATGTTCAAAGACGATGCTCCACACCACCTTCAGTGGCTTGGAAAGGTTTCTGAATATGTGTGGACTTTACTTCTGCGTGCTCTATTTGCACGTTGTACTCATGGCTGGCAGAAGCGAAGTGAGAGTCAGACTTTGCGTAGACATATGAAAGTCGGCTCTTGCATCGGTCGGTGCCGATCGCCTTTCCGATTGGGGCCCAGTGGTGAAAGTAGTTGTTGGTTAGAAACGCTGACATACAGAGTGTACAACGGGATGCTTAAGCCTCGTGTGAATTGCTCTTGTCCCCTAAGAAACTGAGGAAGTAGAAAAAGTCAAAATTGTATGCAATGAAAACGAAAAAATGCCAAGCTTTTGCTCCCTTCCTGCTTACTGCCCTCCTCCCGCGGCCTGACTCAGTACGATTTTATATACATATATATCTATATATGTATATGGATATATATATATATATACAGATATGGTTTTGTACTATCGGTGAAAGAACGAAGCTGGTGTGGGGTAAGCATAAAGCTCCTAGTGGCGATTTGATCTGAGGTTTCAAGTCATTTGATAAAACTTTACTTTTACAATTTTTTGTTATGTTCGAAATATTGTGGGCAGTGAATGCTTGGAAGAAATTTATCTGATCAATAAATATTATCGCTCAATCAATGGTTTCCTTCTCGCAAACCTAGAATCAAGAATTCACCACTTTTTCATACGCATTTCTACTAGGAAAGCCAAACTAGCAGTGATTCGACAGGTTTGTTCAGGTTACTCAAAAATCGTTGGGGTGTTTGGCAGAGGTTTGGTGTTGGCAAGAACTTTCAACCACTCGATTAAAGTAACCAGTATGCTACTTCTGTATTGCCGAATAAAGGAATGAACGTTATCCAATTTTTCGGCTTAATTCCTCTCCTACTAGCCAACTCTAGTCGAATCGAGACAAAGTAAGGGTTCCATTTTGCAAACAACATTGCCTAAACAGAGTAACAGTGTGAAAGATTATAATACAATATACCACAGTAAATTGTACCATAACACTAGATTTACAACGATGATGATTCTGAGACCGTCGATCATTTAGTGCTAATCGTTATGGGCAAACCTTGGACAACGGTAATGAGCACCGAAGTCCAGAATAACTCCGCGTGTACATTGCAAAACTGATTTTTATCGAAACACATCCCTTAACTTGTTTCCGTAGTTTATACTGCGATATTATTCACGAAAGTTTATTCTTCTCTCCTCTCGCTTTGTTTTTTTCCAGCGGAAATCTCCTCAGACAGCAATAAACCTACTGAGGATGGAGCACTGAGGACATCTACAGGTAAATGCACTGAGATAATCGTTATTTCATTGCATTCATAGACACAAGAGAAAAGCCTGAGTCAATTGAAACGGAAGGTGGGCTTGTGGAAATTGTCACTAAATATTTCAATTGCACATAAATCAGTATCAGACGTAACATCTGAGGTGGATGTTGTAAGCGCGCATCGCACGGAAGAAGTTGTAAGTGATCTTGATGAAGATTCCTTCGTTGTGAATTATACAAACGTGCAAAATGCACAGGTTAAGCCTAGGGAAAAACCTATCCCGGGGATTTTGAAAAAGAGCTCAACCGTTGAAAAAGTTGAGAAATCGGAAATGCCAAATGTGGACTCAGCACAGGCCTCATCAAATCACGCGATAAAGAAAGACAATCAAATTCAAGGAGAAGTATGTTTTCTTGACCATATATGACCAGCTTTAAATTGTCCTTCCTCGCGCTCTGTTAGTTGTTTGAAACAATACGTGGATGGGCTGGTGAGGAAGTGGATGATTTGTCTTTCGAACCTCGTTGTTCATTGAAAGTGCTTCAGAAAAAGTATGGATTGTTGTAGCTATTTTGAAAACCCATTCAACTTATTTTCACCACGACAGTGAAGATGGATGGTGGCTTGCAGAAGACAGTTCCGGAAAAACTGGCCTTGTTCCAATGAACTTTCTCAAGGTAAAGCTTCTTTAATTTGATCATGGTCATGAGTGACCAATTCAGCCTGTAAATCTGAATAAGACTGCTAAAATATCCGGTAAGTGAAGAAAAACGATATCGCTACTTTCTTTTGAAAGACGACCGGAAAGTTGCGGTGCAAGAAGCATTTGCTGAAGTTTTTCAGCTAGAAGATGAAGAATATGCGCAAATTCAACCCCCGGTGGATGGAGAAAGTGATGCGAGAATCCAATCTCGAGTAACATTACAAATATTCTATAATCGTCATTTATTCTTCCCCTACAGAATCAAGAAGAGGCGGATGCGGAACAGGCAGCAGCTATTCGAAAAGGTAAATAATAAAATTGGATTTTATGGTTACCGAATAAAAACGATTGGGAACATAAGAATAATAATAAAACCGTCACAGTTTCTAATGCTTGTTGGTGGGAGTATTTTTATTACGACTCCTACCCTTAAAACATGTACAAACGTGTCAGACCAAATTCGCCCATTCCCCTGGTGCTTTCCAATTTTCGAGGGGGTCTCGGTGGCTGAATTA
Source organism: Fasciolopsis buskii (assembly GCA_008360955.1). NCBI lineage: Eukaryota > Metazoa > Platyhelminthes > Trematoda > Plagiorchiida > Fasciolidae > Fasciolopsis > Fasciolopsis buskii. The sequence goes on from LUCM01010391.1 coordinate 69,128, forward strand.
TGATCGGCACTGCCTGTAAAGGAAGAATTCCCTAGTCCGATATCCTAAAAACCATTCTCTGGAACTGCCTCCAACAGTCAATCTCCAACCTCATTTACTGCAAATCAGCAGCCTGGAGTGACAGTGAGAGCCAATCTGTGAGATAAACAAATGCAAATGCTAGACGGCTTGACTTCCCATTAGTCTCATTTGTTTCCTCCCACCCTTAGTTCGTCTCGCTTGTTTGTTTACGAAACAGTGATTTAAGTCATGTCGGGAAAGGAGGGTCGGCTGACACCATCTGAAATAGTGGTCTGGGAACTCGCTCAAAATTTGGCGCGACCAAATGGTGTTAACTCCGCTATCGATTAGCGACGTTCACGATTCATCATCGGTACTCCATATTGCTGAACGTAGGCGACGGTGGGCGGAGTGACCAAGAGTCTCTCAGATGCAAAAGCCAGTAACTAAGACCGTGCCACAGTTATGGATCGATCAGAACTAGTTCCTTGGACCCCGACAAACCCATGCAAACACTTTGGAACCCCCATTAGAAAAATCAGAGCGTAGTAACAAGCTGAAACATCTGGTGCTTTCGCACGTGCTTACCGAATACTTCAGTTCACGGTTTCCGTTGGCCTCATTTAGAGTCAGCGTTATTCCCCAGATTATAATCAGATAATGTACTGGCGTTCAGATCCACTGCAAAAATATCGTGCTTGTTGGATTACCTAAACTTACTCCGGGACGGACGGCACATAAATTAAAATGCATGGCTCTTAAACCAAAATTGAAGTCGTGACATAAAGCATTTTAACTGGTTTGCTTGGCTTCCCAACCGAGGCAGACAGTACAGAACGGTTTGTTTGTTCGGAGATTGACCCCTCATTGAGAATATGTTGTAAGGCAAAACAACCATTATGTGAATCTGTCGATTATCCCACAACTGCCTTCTCATTTTTGGTTAATACAACAAAAGACACAAGGTGCAACCTGTTGGTAGGATCATCGCAGACTAACAAAGCAAAACCTTCTTGATTGAAATGTTTTTATCCCAAACAAAAAGCTGAACTTGAGTTTGCTTTTGAAAAATAACGAATATCATCGGGAGTACTCACTAGCCCATGAATCTGTTAAGGATATGTTCGTGACATTTTTAGTGTCAAATCAAAGCTCACTGACTACTGGAAACCATGGGCGTTTTAAGCTACATTATCTACTTATTGGCCACATGTCGGTCAACTTTGACATATACATTTCACGGGACTAACAAGTTTCCCACATGCGAGTGGTGCCACGAAACGCAACGCCCATGCGATATGGTCCCAAAGATACTTCATTTTTGACTATTGACATGAAGACCAATAATCACAGAACGTCTTCTGTAAACAATGCTATCCGAAAGATTCGGTTTGGTCATGATTCTAAATGAGAAATCGAGAACGCGATGACTTCCAGCTGTAAACTACCAAGTGCAGAAAAATGGTTGTGGCAATTTCGCAGTATTTTCACGAGATTACTGACGTATCACGATGACCTTGCCCGAAGTATGCACACAATTAGAATGATTTTTACGAAAAAAATGATCATTTTGTTTCCGATGGCGAAAATTCAAAAGGAGCAGCCTAGCGCCGCTGTGCTCCAAGCTGTAGCTGGATATTCGCACTCTATGGTGCTTGATGTTCAGTTCAGTGCAGTTCTTGTGACCATTAACTCCGCATTAATATGTTGCGATTTTGATTGGCACATCACAATACCGCCTACTCATTGGCCGGCAACGTTGTGCTTGACCAAAAATGAGACCCCACGTACGGAAGCGGTCACCTGATTGCGTCCAGAGGACAATAATGTTTTCGCTTTGGTCTCTGGCATGGTGGCAGCAGAACGAGCAGTTGATCGTTGGTCGCAGTTTAAATTCACTTGTGAATTTAATATTTCACTTGTCCCATACGTCATTTTTGCCTGACTAAACAGTGATTTAGTCAGAATTCTCAAGAACGGTAGACGTTTATTGAACCGTGAATTTCTTCGAAATTGGAGAGTAACGGCTATGAATAAGAATGCAAATACCAGGTCGTTTCTTTTTACGCACCACTAAATCCGCCCCTGCAATCAGGTAATTAAGATTACGCAGATAGGACATTTTTCAGCGGAGTAGGTAGCTGTAAAGGCAAAGGACAGTTATTCGAGTCCATGACTTGAAGAAGCCATGCAGTTGCATTGGTAACCGAACAGCTGAGAAACAATCTGAACGACCAGCAGTTGGATTTTCGGCTCACAGCGGTTTTCGACTCTCATTTGATCACAGTGGGTTTTCGTAATAGTTGGTACTTCTGCGCTTCCGTCATCGATGCAGGTCTACTGACCTTTCAGACTGAAAAAAGATAACAGGATAAATAATGATTTTCAACGGGTTCAGGTTATTTCAAAATGATCTGTATTCACCTTTTGCATCTATATTACTGTTTTTAACCTTTTGACAAAAATATAAACCAGTCAGTGGTTTGCTAAATTTGATTCACTCTTTCACAGAACGGGAGCGGATCACTCGGGACGCGTTTGCTGAGGTATTTCGCCTCGAAGATGCAGTGGAAGAAAAGATAGGTAAAATCACACAACAAGATAGTGTTGGAGAAACTCTAAACCGCCTGACTGATGACACAGAAACGACGGATATGGTCGCCTCATTATACGAGGATGACACATTCACGCTAGACGAATTAGTTCAAGAAAACTTGACTGAAACAAGTCAGACTAAGGTGAATGCGGAGATGCGGTCCTATGGTTTGGTCCCAAACCAACCAGACGGGGGCGGTGGCTCGGCAGATGTGAGTCGTGTAATGTCCGTTAAGGAACGAGTCAATCACTGGGAAGAAAAAGTCAAAGCAAAAAGACCAACAGACGTTATTCGGGGCTCGTCTGATGTGACTGTGAAGAAGCAAGACTATAAAAATGCGCATAAAATAGAAGAGAAGATTGAATCAAGTGAAAATCAACAAGAAGATAATGAAGACGATGACGAATCATTTGAGGATGAAGAGGAAACGGCAGCAGTTGATGAGGAAAAAACGAAGAGGAAGCTTAAAGAAGAACATCTTGATGACGATGAGGGTGAGGATGGGCTAGAGGATGAAGAAGTTTCTGAATTATCCCAGGGTCAAGATGACGCAAATCGCGTTCCAATGCAATCAGTTTCACTAAAAAAGTAAGAAATCTATTTATTAAAATGAAATCGACTAAGACGTCAGTAGTGTTTTAAGTCGGTATTGGTTTCAGTTAAGATTAATTTGTATTCGCGGGGTTCTGATTGCTCAGCTTGACGTTTTGACCCCAAACGTTAAGCTCTGTCCAAAGCCCCGAGAACAGGGTTGTAATCTGTTGTCTCTCAAATCTCCTTTGTCGTCTATTTTAGGAATGAATTGTTGCATACCGCGGCCAAGTGGTTGTATCAGGTAAGTCTTAAAACAAATTAGGGATGGGTTTGGATTGAATAAGTGTCATGTGATCAACAAACGAACGGCAAATAAGAAAGACTAAGGGTAGCATAATCGACCGACTAAACCAAGGGGGAGGGGGCCATCGAATGGCGCATGTAAGGAAACCTCAAATTTATATAAGTTCATCCGCGATCATTCTTGATGTTGAATGCTTGAGATTCAGATCCAATGGGTGCCACGAGTGACTTCCCCACCAATCAGGATGAATTATCTCAAAGCGTTTCTTCCTTTTTATATTGGTGTGAGATAAGTAGATTTCGCAGACTGGCCCAACGGAACGATCACATAATGAACAAACTGAATCACAAAATCCAATTAGTCTTAAATCTCACGTTTCTAGCTGCAAAATGTCCAGTTTTTGGTTTCTTCGAAGAAGAATTTAAACGACCGTGAGAATCGCCAGTTGACGAACTATGTTTAACATATTGTTTGCAAATTCACATTTCTTTGGGTGCATCTGAGCACATTTCAAAGTGGCTGACGAAGAGAATGACGCAGGACCATCAATGGGAGGGTAGGACTTCTGAGGGAGGCATGCATTTTCAATCCAGAATTTTATGAATTCCTAAAGCATTCATCAAGTGTTCAGGATATGTTAATCCTCCAAAGGCCAGTTTCTTAGCCATTTCAATTCTCTCAAGCTATGTCCAAGAGCAGTGAACTTCCTTCTGCTCTACAGATTGTCATCTGAACGGTTCACTTCGTTTCTAAAAGTGAGCGTTTTCCTTACCGGAGTAACATTTCATTACAGTACAATGGACCGAATAATTTTTACTGAATTAATCAAATACTTATCGTTTGGCTTGATTTCAGTTTTTTACCATTCTCCACAATATAGAGCAATGCAAAGTTACTGAAATCTCTAGAACCGTTGCCTCCCAGCGTTCGGATAAGTACTTTGGCCACCGTAGGTAAGTCGTTAGTCAATGAATAATCAGTGAATTATGGGTCCAACATTCAGCGAACTAATTTATCACGATGTTTAAACTTGACTGTTCTTCGTGTGATAATCGCACACGTCCTCGCGACCTTGAACTGTACAGATACACAATTCAGAATCCAAATTCATTTCCTGCTTTATTCGTAGCTCAGTCAATTGACCAGTCAGTCAATTAATCGATGGGTCATCCATTGAACAAATAAATGATCACGACCAATAAATAATTAAACCAGTCGGCTGATTAATTCACCACATACCCACTCATTCACCCGCTCGCTCACTCATTCAAACGATCCAACAACCACTCCTGCACTCCCTTGCCCACTCACTCACTCAGTCGGTTAATCAACCAGGCAATTAGTTACTCAACTAGTTTATCGGACAAGTAATTTAGTAACCACTTAGTTTGTTAACTAACTAATCAGTTAGGCAGCTGGTAAACCGTGAAAGTGGGTAATAGGTTAATCAGCCATCTGCTTTATTGTCATTTTCTAAGACTCGGACACCTTACCTCAAAACATCGGATTTTATCTGCGTTTAACAAAAAGGGTTTTCTGAGTAATATCAGGTGGTCAAATTCAGGCCAAAATTATGTCGTTCATTCAGTAAGCAGCATATTTTCTTTAGCCTGTTCATTCAGTTCCCCATTTCTTTCCGAGTGATCGAAATCATCTTTGCCGGATCGCTGTCGTTCTCGGGTCCGGACCTGTGTTCCAACATTTACCTGGTTCCTTAGTTCCGGACGAAACATCAAACAACTTATGAACCAAGGTTGCTCAAGAATGGAAAACAGTTAAAGGCATATTAGCTGGCACACTAACGGTATTAGCAAACCATTTGCGGTGAATTTCAAAATTTTGGGCCATGTAGTTACGCAAGAATCTTCATGTAGTTTTAGGGGCATAAGTGAACGAGCAGTCTGTGATGCTTAATGGTTAGGACACAATTTCACCTTTGGTTAACTGGCGCAATATGGACTACGAAAGTTTTAAAAGAAGCCTGTTCCCCGAAAATTTTTTCCGCTGACTAACATAACTGTACATATGAGAAAATTAGCAAGTAGTAACGTCAGGATGCGCACTGAATCAGACTATTCAGCCGATAGATGGTTGGAGTGTTTGTAAATAGAAAAAAACTGTCAGGGGACTGGTTCGGAAGAATGTCGATGAAGAAGAAAAGTAACTATCTTCGATGGGTGGGCAGGATTGCCTTCTTCCGAATTCGGGCCAAACGGTCTCGAGATATGGTCACGTTTCGCCTGTGAACTGGTCTCAACTCAAGTCCATCGTAGGAGGGCAGACTTTACGTGTCGTTTTTGAAAACGATGGGACGGATTGCGTAACCTTATGATCACGGCTTCTTATGTCGTCAGATGTCTTGTTCGAACAACTTTTGATAGGCCCGATGGCTTCATCACTTATTTGGTGGCCCCCATCTACGAAATGTGTAACAGTTGCACTGAAGAGTGTCCGTCTCTCTCTATGCTTAGCCAGGCTAGTTTGCGTTAATTGGTTCTTTGGGATAGCCGCCGGGTCGTTTTGCCCATGTAGCTTTCCGAGCGATAGCAAGCGGAAGAATAAATGACCCTTGAAGAGATAGAGGAAAGCAATTTATCTTTCACTTTCATGGAAATAAATGAACCGGATAGTAAATAGTGTGCAGAATTTAGCAGCAGGAAATGTTCGGAAAGTCACACTTAGTCTTCGTGTCACCGACTCACTTTTTTAATCCCCCTTGAACGGGAGCTGTAATGCATGTCTTTCCTCTCACCAATCAGTTGACTTTCTCCAGTCGGTCCGTATCTATGGACCTTTCTCGGTAGTCGTTTGTCTGAAGCACTTGTTTGATGAACTCCAGTTCACAAGAAAATCTGTCATTCGAGCAAATATTTCTGGCACCAGAAGCAAAAGACCGTATCAGGTTTTGTGTCTCTCAAATTTACAAAACTAGCTAAGTGTATGTACCGATCTTTCCAAGTTGGCTTATGATAAACTGCACGGCTTAGCAGTCCATCACTCCGTCTGTTAGACTACATCTAATTGAAATAAACCGCATGCGCCTGACTAAAATCTTCCCCTATTTGATCTAAGTATATTGTCTCCGATCAGTACGAAAATGTCTCCCGCTTGACGGCGATATAACGTAAGCTTTATTCAGAATATTTCAAAAAACAGTGTATTATAATTTGGCAACAAATATATCCCCTACCGGAGGCGCTGGAAATGAATCCATACCAACCTGTCTAGCCTATCGGTAGATTTCCTCGCCAAAATTGATCTGGGCCTTCCTAGTACATCTCGATAATAGCTCTTTCGAATACATTACTGAAATATCGGCAAACATACCATTCATCAAAAAATAAGCTGATTTCGCTATTTCTTTCTTTTCCAACTCTCGATATGGTCTTTAGTGAATAGCATATTAGTACATGCCATTGTTCTTAGTCTTATCCTCTTTATTTTCATCCATTTCTCTATCTCCCAGTTGGGCCTTGTAGCATGTTTTTATATCTGTCCATATTATCTAAGATGACCGACAGAACCGCCACCAGTTTGCTGGATACATTAATTTCTAAACAATGCTGCTACTGTGGGAATGGCTGTGGTTCCGTATAATTATGCATTTGATAATCATATTATGAATGACCAGTTTTTGACTAACGGTACTGATCCAATAACCATGCTCTAATGCAAACTTCCACCGACTTTGCAACCGCTAGATTGGACGAGGTATAACTATCAAACATTCCTGGTGCCTCGTCTGGGAATTTCCCATCTGATGTTGGTTGATCTTATTTATGATTCAAATGAAAGAAAGGTGAGTATCCCAGTGACATGTTTGTTGAGTAGTATCTGCTTTTGTCAATGTTCAGCCCAGAAAATCAGAATAAAGGAAAAAAATGTAGACCATGACTCTGGATTTTGACTCTGACTATGGGGTAATTAGTAAAATGAAATACGAAAGACTACGAAGAAGCGATCAATAAAAGCGGGGGGTGAAAGAACAGCTCGTACTCATATAAAGATACCTCAACTGCTTGATCCTTGTTGGTTGTGATGCATTGTCGTCTGGCACAATCTTTTCGATGAGCCAGGTACTTGAACACAGTTGGTCGGCAATGGAGAAACCGCTGTGTATTCCATCCCCGACAATCGTCGCAATACATCTGTCGAGTCAGCCTTTCCTCTCGCAGGAGGCAGTCGCGCACAGCTAAAATCCAAATGTTATCTATTGCAATTCAAATTGGAAGTTGAATAGGTTCTACTTAGCCAAACTATCCAGCTGAGTGATTTGCACCTTTTTGTCATGGGATGGTTTGACTACTTCAGCTGGTCTTAAGGTCTCCATCTTCAAAATAATTATGAAACGCGCAACGAGTTCACCATTTTGAGGAAAGCAGAGCTTGCCTGGGCAGCAAGCTTCCTTCAAAGAGTACCGTCGGGATTCATCGATGCTGATGCACTATTTCCTTCGAAACCACGCAAAACCATTAGGGCATAGGAATTCAAAATACACATTTCCCAATTACCATCCACTTTGCAATTGATGAAATTTCTCGGTACAAAATGGCTCGCAAAATACGAATAAATACCAGGTTTGTCTTAGACAGCTGATATACGATAACTTTTCTGATTGACATGTGAATAACAAAACCGCAAGCAATATATTTCCGTCGGCTGAGAATTTTCTGCTCGAATTCTTCGTTACAAACTCGTATTTGTACATGTGGGTAAAAGGGTATATATATATATATGCGTGTTCATATACGTGAAAAAGGCCAACCTTACCTTTATAGTTCAGATGTCCGGCAAATGGTTTTGTCATCATTTGGTAGTCACTCGATAGTAGCCACTGACTGTAGTGTAGCAAACAAAATGAGTACACTTTTATAGCATATTCTCTCCGCATAAAAATTTCGGTATCAATAAAAATCGCGGTCTGATTTTTGCTGTCTTCTCTTCTGCGGTGTTCAGTTCAGTCTGTACAAACAATAGCCTTGCATCAATGTGTTGTAGTTATGTCTGTTACCCATCGAGCCGCAATTCTTCGTGGCATCTCGCGTGGTGCCTATATCGGGCGGACGGAAATTAGAGAGGTCTCCTGTAGAAAGGATGCCGAAGATATTCGATCGGTCAATACTTCGAGTTCGCCCACACCGAAGAAGGGGTTTTTCTTTGGGAACCCTAACTGGATCGTTTAACTCAAAAGTCTCACCCACAGAGCAGTCTCTCAAGGTAGTTTTGTGCGTTTATATAATCGGCATTCCCTAATGAAAATCCCGGCCCCTCAAATTGACAGAGAAGTTCAACATTGGCGTTCAACCGGGCCGTTTGAGTCAGTCTGATTTCTCTGGTTAAATATCACCCTGCGATTTTACCGAGCTATGTACTACCCGAACAAAGCGCTGATGATTTGCTTTATATTCCTGTACCGTCTGCAGGTCGTACGAAGAACGGCTCGAATTCAACGTATTGTCCATGTACAAAAATGTACAAACATGCCAACATTGGAACAGTCAAGTAATTCGACTAATCTTTATCCTTCCTGTCGGATAACTAATCTTTTTCGGACAGATTTCGCAATACAAGAACGGATAGTTCGACTTTGTCTGTTTGATGGTCAAAAGGTAAGTTGTCAAGGGTCTGTTTTCCTGTTCATATCCGCGAAAGCCACTGAGCAACATCGTGCGCATTCCGATGGTTCCAACTGATCGTGGGAAGAAAATTTGGCAACCAAAGCCTCAGGTGAGTGGGAAACTCGATGTAAACGACCAGGGATTCGAAAATATCAATTTCTTTTACATATCAAATGTTGAATTTATGACCAAAGTAACCCTGTTGATCTGCTGAGTGGTCTTACTGAAATAAAATGGGCCATTTTATTTCACTTTGGATTGCACAGTAATATAACAAGAAATTTCATGAACTTCCTGGATGCATCAGTGCACAAAAATAAAGCAAAAAATTCCTAATGGGTGAAGGTTATGCGACTGACCATGTATTGTTTGGTGCAAAGGACCCAAACTGCTTATGGTCACTATGAGATATGAAATGATTTTAACCAGTCCCAGACATTCCGGGATAACTGGCGAATATAAGATGCGTAATTCTCGATGCGCTTTTATCTTTCCCATTCAGTCATAAATTTGACATGTGAATCTTTTGTAAATAAAAAGGTCTTATCATGAGTAGCTTGTCTAAATGATGCAAATCACATTTTGTGGACTTGCGGGACGCATGATTCGACCAATCCGCCGGTGATCGAATGCAGCGATCCTTCCTGTTAAGTTTCGAAGCACCTTGGCCAGGCAAATCCTCACTAGGATTGCTCCAGTTTCGGGTTTTTAAAACTTCATTAGGGTTAGGTGACTTAATTTCGGGGAAGATGCTGAGCAATTGTCTGTTTGCTTCGATTGGCCACACCGTTAAACGTCAAGCACTTGATACAAGTTCAAATGAAAATCATGAGCAGATCAACCGTTCACCTTCATATCTGGATACAGTAATCTGATTTTACTGTTTTCGACTGCTAACGTTATTGCTTTAGGTTAATCGGATGGTGGGAATAATCCAACGTCACCGGGCTTCGAATAGACTGAGAACTTTCTGGAACTCTTTGCGATCCCTGTGACAGACTAACACTAAAGATTGCTCAATCGAAGTTTAGTGCCTATTAGTTCATTAGCATCTTATGCGTTGCTTGTATTGCCCTTACCCTATACTGAGCAAACTGCATCCTACCACTTATGAATTTTAGCAGTTTTAGAATGCCGTCAGCACGGTTTACTACTAGTTGTTTCCAATTAAAGATACGTTCAGAAACTTCACTCTTTATTTGCCCAATTCCACGAAGGCATAGTGGGAGTAACATTAAGTGTTTAAACAGTTTTAGTAAAAGAAACTGTTGATAAGTCCATTAGTCCGCGGCTGTATAGTACTAGTGATGGGCCCACTTAGGATAATGTTGCCGAAAGATTGCCGAAGTATAAAGTAACGATGTGAAATCAGTACTGAACAGGGTTATCTCGTCTCTCCACAGGTCAACTAGTCATCATCATTATCATCATCACCAGTATTAGTACACATCGTCAGCATCATTGCCATCTGAATCCGAAAAATACGACAGAAGTGACTGTTTCAGTAATAACACACAAACATCAATAAATTTGTGAATAAAAATGATGACTAGATACAGGCGGTAAGCTTTGAAAGAAAGAGAAGGACCAAATGGATTTCAACATTGGGCGTGCAGATTCAATGTTAAGAAGATTGTGAGTGGATAATTCTTTCTGCAAATTTCTCGACATCTAAAAATATAACGGAAAAGATTTCGACCCTGAAAATTGATCGGTTTAAATTCAAACTCATAAAGGAAAATACAATAACTTAAACTAAGGCATGAAAAATTTTGATTCGGAGGGATTTTACTGATTTATTTTGGAGCCTCGGTCCACTCGGATTTGGGGCTTAGAGCTGCGAGTTCGAAAGGCTTTTGTTAATCTATCTCCCATAGTTAGGTCCACTGAATTTACACGTGTAAGTTCTGAGGCAAAGTTAACGATCAGATCAAGGTCACCTGAGGAATGAGGGTATAATAACACAAGAATAAGTGCCTCATTAACTCTGACCACACTCAGTTAAGCCTCATGACTACCCATGTCACCTCAGCCGGAGGCGGAAAGTTTCCACTCAGAATTTTATGAAAATGATTCCCTATGGTGAGTTGAATGGCGGAACCTCATAGCAATTATCCTGCTCTTTAGACACCATGTATTTGATTACATCGTTGATCCTTCATCGTTTCTCACTGATTCGTAGAATTTGCTTCGTGAATCCAGACCAAACGATGTTCCGGCGGAATTGTTTGTCCGATTCAACTATGCAGATTCAAATGTCTATTTGTTAATCGAAACAGGAATTTCCGTGTTAAAAAATGTAAGTAATTTTTTTTAATATTTGGTAAATGACTGGCATCGTATGGCAGGTAGTATATGTATTTGCAGATGAAAGTATACATTGGACAGCATAACTCCAACTTGTTTGACAGGATTCAATGGCTAAATGGTCTTAGTTACCTAGTTTCCAGTCCAGCAAGAGGTCTAAAGGTCACCAAATATGTTAGTTTATTCGTGGGAAAGCTTTGATTAAAACTGAGAGGAGTCAGTATCTGTGGTAATCCGCAGATAATGTACAAAAATTTTCCACCCTTGAATGCCGATGAAAGGTTGGTCAGGAGCATCTAAGCATTATATTGGTGGATTAAAGATGATCCCAAAACTTGGGCTTAAAATTTACTTGATTTTCCTGATACAGCATCCATATGGGATATGGTGTCTGTATCATGTGACTTGTGTCGATGTTCGATGAACCGTTGGGAGCCAGCCTGGTTCGCTTAGTGGCCAGGGTGTTCGAATCCCAAACGTTCATCCCGAGTTCGCGTCCCAGTTGAGATGCGATGGATATACACTACTGATTAGTCATAACAAGGATGAAGGGACTGCTCAATTCTTCGAAGGCTCTGAGTGACAAGAATTTTGACAGTGCATGATCAGTCATTCGGAAAATCACACTAAATTCCCTACCACTGAAGGATATCGATTGGATGACTGTCACTCACATTATTAAAGCAGGAACACTGAGGAATATTTAGCACGGGACTCGCTGATTTCAACCAGTCAAAGAACACTTGTTAATGGTCACGAAGGAAATATTGAAAAAAAGATGCTTGTTGTGGAAACTGTCCGTAATTCAAAACCATTACATAAATAATCCATATTACAGATCCACAATAAATAATTCGTAATTAAAAACAACTGCTATCCCGAACTTATTTGGTTTCAATGAATCGACAATCAATCCAAACTTCCGTCAAATGCATATCATCGTTGTGTAGTTGTCTGTCCAAGACTTGGTGTTCTGAGTGGACCTTGATGTGGCCGTTGAATGCCCAAGTATTGTCTTAACTCTTTCTGTTATCGTTATTCCCGTCGTAAAATTCCATTCGGAACTCATATTGGGGTGAACGTTTATCGTCATGGTATTGCACACTAGTCCTTATCTGCATATGCAAAAACAAGAAACACCAAAGTCATTGCAATAGTTTTGTTTGGACAAAATAAAACTGTTGTTTGCAACCTAAATGATGTGGTTTTCCTTCCTTACTTTCTAGCAGTATACGACATAAAAACAGTGTTTCTTCACTACTAATTGCTGTCTTATTTTCAGTCTGAGGAACAACCGGTTGAACTTAGTTTGGGCTGGATTCTTGTCCCGTTTTACGACGAGAAAGGTGTGATTGTCACTAACAGGTGGGTACTGGTCTTTCTTTTTTTCTCTTTCCGTCTCCTTTTCTCTTTATCTGTCACTCCCCCCCACCGTTCTACCTTGCCCTCTCAGTCCCATTGAATTCTATGGCAGATGCTTCTACTGAATGGTGTGAGTTTTCATTCAGTTGTATATTTCGAATGCGGTCTCTGTTAGCTCGGAGACGGTTTTTTTTCCATCGGTCAAAGTTGTCACAAGGTCAAACCGATATATTGGAATTGTATCACCAGTATAATCAGGACGTTTACAGTAGAAATTCCGACTTTGAAGGGGAAATTTTTGTGAACAGAATAAGTAAAAGAAACCATTTAGTTTAATCGGTCGGCCTAAATCATTTTGGTGATTCATGCATAATCATAGGTTATGAACCCTGACAACTAGTGTTAATCAGTGTAGGTAGGGGCAGGAAAATGAATTGGCGTAATCAGTTTGTGGAATTGAAAAACTATGAAATTTACAAAATTTTTTCAATTCTAATGTAGTAAGTTACTGAAGTTTGAGTTTACCACACAAGTTTGACGAATAAACAGGTAGCTGTTTCGAACTGGTTATAAGCACATAAGGGTGAGTTGGAAAGATATACAACGATTGCATTGTGCGTGGCGTAACCTTTTTCTGAAAACTTGCCTATCTGGTGGCTGGGAGACTGTGTTGTATTAATCGACGCGGAAGCAGCAGCCGTTTCATTTCTAAATTCTCCTCCGAATATTGGAAAGTACTAATCAGTTTCTTGAACAATTTATTCAGGAAAAAGCAAGTCCTAGATAGGACAAGACACTGATGTGGAAGCCATCGTCCGGTTTTGGGTTACAAATGGGGCATGGGTTTTGTTAAATTGTTGTTAGCGCCATTTCTGAATGGGTAATCACGCAGTGTGAAAATCCAACTCTAGCAAAAACCAAGAAGGCACGGTCAGTTTTCTCACCTCTACCTGGAAATATCCGCACCGTATATAAATGGATCTCGGAACAAACGATCGCTAGTGGATCCTCTTAACTATTCAGCCACCGGGGTTGTCCGTCAAAGCCCGATCGAACGTCAAATAGAAAACGGTAAACGAAGACTTTTTCTACCATTTTAAACTGCATTCCGCTTTGGAATGTTAGCATATTTGCTAGCAGGCAAATTACGAAAAATCAAGATATCCTATTAGAATACGGCTCAGTTCCCAAGATCTAATTTCTTGATTGGTGGCATAATTCATCCCAGTAGAGTTCTCCGTGAAGCCAAGGTAGTTGACTAATGAATTTCGTCATTCAGTGAATCCCTTTAAGATTATGAATTCAGCAGTCCGCATGTATTGGAAACGCGTACATTTTTAGTTACGCCTAACATGACCTCATATTTTGATCGGAGATTGGTGAATATCATGGTCTTCTAAGTTTCTGAATAACTGAAACTCAAGTGTCACAGAATTCCCAAAGTGAAGAATTACAGAGCTGTAAATTTACCCTGAGAGAGGTTACTTGCGCGAATCGTTGGCCCATTTATGACATCTATCCAGCCCACTGCCTTTGAAGTCATAGTATCTACAATGAAGATAAACACACACGAAACGTCAATTATTTGACAAATGTCTTACACTGCTCAGTAAAATAAAGCCTTTAGTGCACACTATAGTAGTAAGCGGGTATGAAGACATCTGTTTCTCCAGACAGCGGCAAACTGCGTTGCATCGGCCAAAACTCTTGAAAGAATTCACATCGTACAATGCTAGTTTAGTGAAGCCACATAAATCCTTCGCTGATTTTGGGAGATCTATTATGTCTGGCTGATCCCGATTGTCACCTTGCAGATCCGTTGATTATGTGATGCAGCCTGGAACCCCATATGAGGAGCCAGTTTTCACGGAAGATCCAGCAAAAGAAGGTGGGTCGCTTTTTTGCTTTTTATTGCTGGTGACATATATGTGCGACGAAGCAGATCAACAAGGTTTCCGTAGCAAACATTGAATTGGCCTCTATACTCGCATTCGCTTTCTTACGGAATAATTTAAATCACTGATTACGTTAATCCCATTTTAAAATCTTGATTGGGGTAGACAATTTCGTTTCGAAAACCATCATATCAAAAACCGCTTAGCATAAGGAATCACGAACGTAGAGAGTGAGCCTGTTTGTAGTCATTCGTAATCCTGTCGTCACGCGACTTACGGTGTGATCACAAATTGCAAAAGGGAATAGCAGCTTACAGTCACCGTTTACACCTCAGTGTGAGTGAGTGCATGCGTGCTTGCGTGCGTGCGCTGCGTATGCGTTTGTGCATAAGAGTTTTCGTAACCAGTTAACCTAGCGGGCATTCAGGTAAGTAGTTCACATTAGTGAATGTGAAGTGGGCCAGGGAGTGTAGGCGCCCCGATAAATTGCTTCTGAGTCCACAGAATTGGGTTGTACAAACAAATACACACGGGTTCAGCCGCGTTTAGAGCGCGACACTTAACGATTCTAGGTTGTCCATTCCTGAGAAAAGATGTTATTACGTATAGTAAGTGGCTCGACTTGACAGGGTGTGACCATATGGCACCAGTAATTAACTTAACTTATCCCGTTCTCAACGGAGCCAGGTGACGCCCACGAACGCGATCGAGGAGACTTCTGGTCCGGCGACCAGCATACCCTTAATCCCACAGGAGAAGGTGGACGAAAAAGGTTTTAATATCTGGCACCTGTCCTTTGGCCGAAAATATCCGATCGGTTTCTATGTGGACAAAATTTTCATTTGTGCAGCAAAGAATATTCTCCTCTTTCCACTCGGTGATCCTCGCTGAGTAATTTCTGCCCCCGCGTCCCACTGAAAAACAAATACGTGCATACCGAACCCGTTATTGCTCCACTTTCTTTCCATCTTGTCCATAATCTTACTAATAAATCTTTTGCGATATCCACTTGACGCGAGGGCGCCCAGTAGGAAATGAGGTTCATTTTCAGTTGAATCGTCCTATACTCATTCTTCTTCTATCAACTTGGCTACATCATAGATTTCTCTTCATTCTCAACGGAACACATGTGTAAAAATGATTACACTGTGCGTTCCCACTCGCTTTTCTAAGAAGCGAAAAAAGCGGCCATTCGCCCGTCTACTTATGTATATATATATATATATATATATATATATATATATATATATATATATATATATATATATATGTATATCCAAGCTCTCTTTTTACTGTTATCCATGTTTTGTGGGTTTTTTGAAACGAAAAGGATGTGACCACTGTGCTCATTTTTTATTTTCTCCGGAGAGTTATCAACGCTGGATGATGATTAACACAAAGTTAGGAAAATCATTTTTATATTTTGCTTCTGCTTTGTGGTCCATGTGTCAGGTTTCAACGATCGACCTTTTAGCTAGATTTGCCAATTTTCCACTTTTATTTATTTTACTCATGAGTAACTTAACTGTGCTTGGTAAAGAACACCATCGTATGATGCTGGCAAACAAGTTGCACGCGCGTAGTTCCTGTCCCTTGAATAGACGTGGACCCGAATAAAGTGGTTTCAGAGACGATCAACAACGCGCGACATTTTCAGAGAACTGTCAGTAACGAGTAACCGCACAGAACAAATGTCTTCTGGGCTGAACGGAAATGCTGTTATTTCATTGTAGTTAACTAAACCAGTATACAATTCGAAGAAGCATCGTTCGCACTGTCCCTTGACAATTTATGCGGACGGTTTAAATTGGCCTCGTTAAATTTTCATTTCCAAAATCAAAAGATTGTTGCACATATCAAACATGTAGTTCGATGAAACCGGGTGTCATAATTGCGGCACGAATTATTTGTTTTGTGTTAACGTTTTGCAGAGACGGTGCGTAGTCGAATGCAAAATCTGCTTTTTGGGAAGAACCCACAAATAACAGTACGAATCTGTCAACCGAATCGGGAACAGAACGCTAAACTGGAGTGAGTTTAATTTAATCACGCGGTTTCTTCTGACTGGGTCGAAATTAAAGTCGTCTTTGTCATAACTGCTCGTCGTTGTCCGAGTGCTCGTTGGCAGTGATGAATGCAAAACATCAGGATTGAAACGCATTGAAGGAGTTTTCCTTATAGCCTCATTATTCAGTCCTGGTGAATCGTTAGCGTCTGTAGATGTTCCACCAAATATCCCGATGGCAAAACGAATGAACACATGACCTTTTGCTGATCATCGATTTAGGTGGTACCTGAGAAGCAGTAGGATGGATCACCCGGGAGCATGCAATACTGATCACATTTCAAATTGATTATATTTTATTATGAAAAGAACATCTGTATGTTGAAAACGGGGTTCCTAACCTGTAACACGACGCGAAAATCTGTTGTTTCCGGTTTCGTTCTTTTTGCAGACTCATCGTTCATTTCTATTCTTCGGTGATTAGAACAATGAATTTTTCAATGAAACGAAATTGGCTGGAAATCACTGGAATGGCGTCGAGAATTACTGAAAAATCAGCGATTTCAGTTGCGCCACAAAATGTGTGGTAGTTTTTAATAATCATTTATGTTCCAATCAATTTTGGACCGACGAGAAGTAAATAAGATCCAATGCGACTAGGAAGAAATCAAGGCTGGACAATAGGAAAATGAAAGAAAGTAGAACTGATGCATCAGTCAGTTTGATATATTACCCACAACAAAACAGGATAGCATCCAAAGAGTCTTTCACATACCTGTAACGTGTAACATGTGCGCCATGAAGAAGAATTTCGAAATCTCATCAGACATTTACCACTCATTCTTTGCCGATCGATCATAAATAGGCAGCTCCACCAAACGTCGGTTAAGGGTTATCAATGTTCAGTTATGAGACTGATGGCCGGTCCTGGCCAGGGACGTTGAAATGTTTCCTCAATCGTGTACGCGCACGCGAGTCCATCCTTGGTGGCCGGATGCCAATGGATTCCCTGGTAGTTGGAGTCCTGGAGTTAAAGTAGTTTTGCAATGTGCACTGGGGCAGCGACCCTGGAAAGGGTTGCTTCACCGACCGGAGAGGTACAACAACAGAAAAAACCAGCGTGAGCCAAAGCCGAGTATGCGTAGCAGCCAGCTTCGACATTTAAGCAATCAAACCATTATGGAGGCCTAAACGATGTGGGCTAAAATCTAACCATCCAGCCGAGATACTGCATGTGACCTTGAACGCATTTTTTGGACCAGTCGTGTGATCGACATTGACCAGATAAACCAGCATGGAGTCTGAATGGCACCAATCTTCTCACGACTCAACTAGCTTGGATGTTGCGACCCTATCTGTTGAGACGGATCCTTGTCCGCGTAACCTACGCAGGTTGTGCCACATTCCAGCCTGAAAGAGTAAGATACAAAGAAGGACATTTGTTTCTGTCGTGAATTAAAAAAATGTGTTGTTCGTACAGTATGACAAACGATAGTATCTTGGGCACACACGAATAAATCAGATTTTCACGCTTGCTAATCTCTTAGCTAATGTCGGTATAATCCAGAAACGTTTTACAAATGTTTCACTAGGATTCAGACCTATACAAAAATACTGGGCTGTTGGAATCATTCAGAGCTATCGGTATTTTACTTATGCGATGTGAGTCACCCAGTTGACAAGGCTGAATGACCCTTAAATTATGGAAAATAATGTTGTACGCATCTTGATATTTTCGGGTCCTTGAAAGCTAATGGGTGGTAGTTCTTTGGTTTGATTCCTCGAATCGTCAAATCGCTTTTTCAATTCAAGTCAATGGTCTCTTTTCAAAGGGCAACAAAGCCCTCATTCAAGTGACAGGGATTCCACTTGAAATGAGTACAGTCTCACGCTAGAAAGATATCACAATTTTTTCATGTCTCATCATAAATTTCATTTCGTCCTGTTAGCTTTTTGCAATATGTTCATGAGTAAACCGGACACGGCATGATTTACATTATCATTGAATGGGCATCTCAGTATTTAACTGAGAAAGGTTTCGGTGTGAGTCACCTCTCACCTAGAGCACAATTACAATTCGGAAATTAAAGTTGGCCTCGAATTTTATCCTTTTGGATAAATTCGACCACAGTGAAGCAGTTTTCAAAACCATTTAAGATTTTGTTTGTTGTTTCCAAGCTAAAGTTTTAAAGTTTTATATATTTTAGTCTACGCAAGTTGACTAGTAGACGTGAGTAGCGAATTCGTTCTCCCAGGTATTCTCTGAAAATAAAGTGTTCGCAATCAATTATGTTTCTTTCTTCCCAGGAGGTATTCTTACTGTCTCTTTATAATGGCCGAAAATCAGATTTTTTCCCACGATTTTGTGACGTTCTGCCACTGACGACATTGTGCATTCATTTGGTTCCTGATAATTCGCTTTTTCGTCAAAAGCATTAACTGAAATTACACAAGGATGGAGGAGAAGGACCGTATTAAAAATGGGCGAAAATTACAACCAAAGTCACAAGTTTGTATTGCGAATCATGATCTCGTGAGCGCCGGCAAGATTTGTCCAGAGCAGAGGTTGCGGGAACTGGTGCTGGCTGACAGACTTGTTAAAGAACACAAGACAAAACAAATAGGGAACAATCTGACGTATCAAATCGAGTCGATGTTGAGTTAATGGTAATCCGCATGTCTGGTTTATGACAAGGGCTTAGATTAGTTTGTTTGAAAAGGCGCAGCTAGAAAATTACTAAGCAACGCATTAGAATGTATTATTTAATTTCTTAAAAACATGCAGAGTTAATCCCTATCATTTCCATGCGGGAAACTTTAATTCGTCTCATTCAAATTAGTCCAACTCCCAAAAGAACTAATATGGATCACGTGAACTCAGAATGACTTAACAAACTTATTGCCTTTTGTCTTCCGCAACACCTTGACAAGAACCTTGCCAGATATCCTCCTAGGAATGTGTGCTTACCTTCCAATAATGAGCTTGTACTGGGAGTTTCTTGGACACGAATTATTTGGGAGCAAATCGAGAGGAACGAAAGATTCTGTCTTTTTGCGTCACGTGACCCCCTCGTGTGCTTTGCTACCTTATGTGGCTGACAGTCCGTTACTCATGGAAGCTTTACGAGTAAGTTGTTTTTTTCAGTCAGTCGTGCTAAACATTATTTTCTGATAACGGTCGCCAGATGTTCGCTCCTTCTGATCAGTCAGCAACGAGATTATGCAGCCCAGTCGTTAGCCTTTTCTCTGTGACCTAGTCGGTATGGTAGCTCGGCTGATGCGCAATGTGTGATGTACCTATGTACGTATGTCTAGTTGTACGAACTCTAAACCTCCGAAAAGTATTTATAATGGTACAACTTTCAGTCGGGTCAGAAAGTTTGTTTTTTGCTCAGTTCCGGTGATCACTTTTGACCAAATGGCAAATAACCGATATTGAGTGAAAGTTAATTACAAAATATGGCGCCTTTTAACTTGGTAAAAAGTCGATGCAGACTGTGTGAAATATTCCAGAACTCTTCAAGTTAACGTCTCAACAGGGCGCTGCATCACGTGTGTCTTCAATTTGGACCCAGCAACTTCAAATTTTAATCAGTTTGCAAAATCTGATCCATTCTATCCTTTTATTGCTTTCTTTATATTTTCGGACATGGATTCGAGGTAGCCAGCGGCCGAGTTAAAAGCATAATTGATATTTATATTAGGCGTCCTTTTGTTTCATTCAACTTCCTGATCAAGCGGATTAATGAATATACATAACCAACAACTTCTTACTGATATCTTCTGCTTTCCGTTGCTATGACACCGTCTGTTCTATAGCAGAACGAAGCATTCAACTCTCAATGGACAAAAGAAATATCACGTGGATAAGCGAAGTAACCACGTAACTGCCCCAAACTTTCATTCATATCCTCCGTGTTTTGAGCTATCCCGTAGGAAGATCTCGACGACCCCAATCTTGGAGTTCACCTTATTGTACTCAGGGGAATTCATCAGTTAATGGTATCACTTTTTTGTCCTTTAAATAACTGACCGGTTGAGGTCATTGTAGGACAGTCAAGTGGGCTATAATCCTTTGGTTGACACGTACAGTACATGTTCAAATCACTTTAATTCAGTCAGATTGTATGCGCCCTTTGGGGTTACCTCAAGCACTACATGTTAGCGGAGAAACTTTCTCTCACCATACTATCTAGACAACGGGAGTCAACTACTAACAGCCTTCACATTTTTCTGCTCACAACTACCCTATTCCTGGACATTGGATGAATATCACTTCTTACATGGTCTGCCTGAAAACCAGTGGGAATGTGAGTGATAATTTTCAGTAAACACTTCTGCATGGCACGCGGAAGTTTTCGCGCAACAGCTGACCCTGGTTTATGCTGAAGTTGATCATACTTTATCTCCCTCCGGAGTTCAGTTTGAGGAGGAAAACAGAATTTATGCAGAAGAAAGTAGTGGGAACATGTTGCGCATGTTTACTTATAGATTTTCTTGGCGGCCGCTCTCTTCTCCGTGGTAGCGATACGGGTCAAGTGTGGAATGTGTCGGCTAGCAGTATACTGTCCAGTTTCTAGGATCCCAAAATGATTCCGTTTCATGGATCTACTCAGGTGTTGGTAATAACTAAAATTGCGGTGCAACTAGGATCACTAAATTGTCTGACCTTACTAGCTGGTTTTGTCGCATTCAAAGGCCACCAGTCATAGAGCTATATTGCAAATATCTTTGTCACGGAATATTCACCTGACATGGGTGAATACTGTCAATCGGGTTTTAATACGGATTTCAGTATAAAATATATTACCGATTCACTGTGGGTTAGTTACTCAGATTTGTATTTGATTTATAACTGAGTTTGACTTTTTAGGCAATTGTGCGCACGTTAGCCTGATAATAGCGGACTTTGGCTCGGCATCATTTATGTTTCTTCTTTTCGAGAATTCCCGTAATCAGTAGTCCACTGACCTCCACTCTCTATCTAATCAGGTGTCCCACCCACTATCAATTCTCGGAGATCAGAAATAAATTACTACTATCATCCAGTCTATTCAAGCGTCTTAATTTAATTATCTAGGTAATTGCACGTAGCCTGGCGAACTAAGGAACTTACTGTGACAGGTTTAAGTCGACCAAGATGTACTTAATTCGATCAGTCACTACATCATTTAGAGAATAACAGTTCCCCTGTGACGCAATAGACCCAGTTTCCATTCAAAACATCAGTTTTAGACGACTGTATGCTTTTGACATTGCCATTATAAGGCCAGTATAATCACATTCTTCCGAGGGAGAAGTCGATGTGGATCATAAAGTAAATAATGAAATCGTCTGGTCTTATTCCTTAACTGCTTATGGTTGGTCCATGAGGTTCTGTTTTATGCAACGCTAATTCAGGCATTCCTTGTTTCAGCGTCTGGTGGCCTTTGATATTTTTCATTTCCCGGCGAAGCAAGCTACAGGAGTGTTATACAGAGGTCAAATACACAACAAATATTTCATGTCTTTGAATTGTATGTTCCACCAGAACTACTTTGGTCCTTTCGTTTTTCCTCTCTCTCTCTCTCCAACAGGTTTCTTGGAATGAGGTGTTCAAAGAATTGCCATCTACCCAAAAGGTCAGCGTTAAGAAATCAAAATGTCATACTTACTGTGTTTGACGAGCTTAGTCGGTCGTCTCGTGCGTGGTTCAGCCCACTTGGCTTAGTCAATGAAAACAACGGTATGGCTTCTGGCGGGCCTATGCTTTTTTGTTGCTTATAATCAAATAATGTATAGTTAGCTAATAGTACACACATGAATACAAAGAGATCTTCGGAAGAGCACAGCCGGTTCCGCTGTTACTGCCGCTCACCAGGCACGCAAACCCGGTACCACTCTAGCAATTTAACTGCGTTTTGGACACTCCCACTGAAAGTTGCCGCCAGAATCTTGTTTCCATACCATGGGTGTGAGTCGACCAAGAATGGACTTCTGTGGTCTCAAAATTGTTCACCATTTGCTTCATATACGTTTGGAACTGCTAATCTGCAGAGCGTCGACGTCAAAAGTGCATACACGTATATACATATATATGTTTATACACTTATAGATATGGCATTGGTTTGTTCGCTGAGCTGGACAATTTGATCGTAAACGTTTCATCACCTGTCGAGCTGACTTCGTCAGTGCTTTGATGTTGCGGTGAGCGTCTGGTTGCCGTCGTCCTCTCAACATTGTCACTTAGTCTTTCATTCGTTGTTGATTGGCTGCTCTTGGTGAGGTGGTGGGGTACAGATGTTGCCCCGTTGCTTTGTTTACCTTCGTCTATTCTAGACATGTTGTGGGCTGAATCAGCGTCCGTTTCGACTGGCTTGTGTTGATTGGTCCTTCGATCGAATCGATAGGTATACGTGGTCCAGATCGACGTGTCTGTTTATCGATCTTTCCGATGAGGGCCAAGTTTCGAGAAATTCCCTCGAATGCTTTGTTCTGGCAAGACAGACTACAAGAGCTTCTAGAAGAACACCAATGGAGCGAACAACTAAGGTCGAGCAGTATATGCAAATTAGTAGAACTATGCCTGCGAACATACTTCAAGTTCGAAGGTACGTTTTACGAACAAGTGAAGGGGACCCCAATGGGCTCACTAATATCTAGCCTCATTGCAGAGGCAGTGATACAGAAACTACAGAAGACCATCCTGCTGGACATCAAACCAAAACTGTGGCTTTGCTACGTTGACGACACGTTCGTAGTCATTAAACGATCTGAACTACAACGAACTTTCTCTGTCATCAACGGAGTTTTCAAGGAAATGAAGTTCACCATGGGAGCAAAACATGACAACAGTTTGCTATTTCTAGACGTGCTCGTCACAAGGACAAATACGGGCACTTTGGAAACATCCGCATACCGCGAAGGCGCACACACAGATCAAATCCTACAATTCCAAAACAACCACCCAAGCTGCCACAAGAGAAGCTGCATCAAGACATTTCTCAAAAGAGCACAATCCCACTGCAGCACTGCGGAGCGAAGGAAACAAGAAGAAAAACATCTGTTTCAACTGTTTCTGCGTAACGGGTACACTCGGAGCTTCATCAGACCAAGCGCCAACAAAAAACAGTACCGAGAGGCGATCGCTGAACAGACCAAAGCACGAACCGTCTTGCCGTACATCAAGCATATATCTGAAATGACAACAAGATTACTGAAGACCCATGGAATTGAAGTGGCGCACAAGCCAACAAGAACCATACGAAAAATTCTATCTAAGACGAAAGAACCGACGGCTGAGAAGAATCGAACTAACGTCGTCTATCAAATCAACTGCCAAGACTGTGAAAAACAGTACACCGGACAAACCGGAAAGAAACTCGGGACACGGATCCATGAGTGCCAACTGGCAACAAAAGGCATGACCCACTCTCTCTAATTTCAGTTCACGAATATCGGGAAGGTCACAAGTTCAACTTCGAAAACGTGAGGGTCGTCACCCAGAGTAGAACAAAGCATTCGAGGGAATTTCTTGAAACTTGGCCCTCATCGGAAAGATCGATAAACAGACACGTCGATCTGGACCACGTATACCTATCCGTCACAACGAGACTACACCTTGACGTGGTGTGACGGCTTGCGTGCCTCCATGATCCAACGAGCTATACAGGATGGTTTATCTCAAGCCGAAGATCCAATTATGCCTGGGAGGTCAATGGGTAGAGGCCTGACGAAGTAGTCTCCTGGCCCTCCAAGTTGGGGGTTGATCTGAGTTAGCAGCTCAGTCGTAAAAACGAGTGGAAGACTGATCCAAGTACATGGGCGCCCACTCAGCCATATACCGCTGCCTTGCGGTCAGGTTTTTGCCAGAACCAAAGGCTTTGGTTGAGAACCCTAATCGTTCTTCTGCTTAGCGGCTGGATTCCCTAGCAGTACCCGTCCATTATTCCCCATGAGTTACACGTATACCTATCGATTCGATCGAAGGACCAATCAACACAAGCCAGTCGAAACGGACGCTGATTCAGCCCACAACATGTCTAGAATAGACGAAGGTAAACAAAGCAACGGGGCAACATCTGTACCCCACCACCTCACCAAGAGCAGCCAATCAACAACGAATGAAAGACTAAGTGACAATGTTGAGAGGACGACGGCAACCAGACGCTCACCGCAACATCAAAGCACTGACGAAGTCAGCTCGACAGGTGATGAAACGTTTACGATCAAATTGTCCAGCTCAGCGAGCAAACCCAAGCCATCCTGTTGAACCTGAGCTAAAAGAAAGAACATCATTCTGTAACCTGCTACTTATATATATACATATATATAATAAATTTGCCTCCGCTATCATTTGAACTTGGCCTTGTTTTCAGAAACACGTCTGACTCAGAGCAGTACGCAATTTGCCTAATTCCATATGGATTTCCCAATCTGATCTTCCTTCTGGACTGAACTTGGCTTGGTGCCAGTGATCACCCTCCTTCACAGCTAAGCTATTTAATTTTGTCCGTACGAAAACAAGGCCAACTGCGCTTTCCGTCTGCGTGATAGATTTAGTTGACAAGACGTAGTCCATCATACGGTATCTTTGCTCAACTCGCCACTGAGAAACCATGGAAGCAACTTACAGCTATTTCATTTTGTTAGGAATCATCACCAATACATATCCACCTCGCCCGAACTGCGGTGCCAACTGGGAACAAACGATTCTGAGTCCAGCGTCTTAGTCATTACGCTAGCGTAGCAAGCTGCCAAACTCGTTGGACTTCATCGTATGATATGGCACCTGTCCGTTGCTAAGTAGATGCACTAATTTCTTGTATCGGAAACTGGTAAACCTTAAGTCCGTTTTTCAAAGTTTGCTGTCTCACGTAATATGTGAACGTTGTTAGTGGAACGTTACCAGTCTAAAGTCGCAAGTTTCCTGGTGTGATTAATTTCGTCATTTGACACGTTGATCTTTTTGTTTTGTCCAACCACCTACCGTGATGGCATAAGTCGGTTTTTCGGATATCGTTGATGCCACCGAGATATAACCTGTGACTGGAGGCAGGAAGCAAATAGAAATACATCCAGCTCTGCTCTCAGAAATGTGGCCAACTCAATTTGCTATCACATGGGTTCCAACTTGGTGGATTTCGTCAGTCTGTGTTTACGGAGGCACCGTCAAATTGAGCAAGAAACAGACTAGAATAGACCATTATTAGGTTCACTCTTCTGGCCGTATATATGCGCCTTTTCCATCGAAATTGCTGTCGCTAAGGTAATGGTGACAAGTTTTCTATGTTTTACTGTCGCGTTATCTGAAATCACAACGTCAATAACCTTGGAGGAAGTGACGAGGAAACTGAAATTTTGAGTTACAAGTTGTTATGCTTGCAATAACGGCCATGGTTTCTACGCTCACAGCACTGTGGAAGGACGCAAGAAGCTTAAGGCTGGAGCTTTGTTCGAACGATTGGCGTCGTTGCTTATCCACAGAGAATTCGGCTGCTGAGAACACATTATCCTGGCGGTTCTAAAGCCCTCACTGATCATTTAGGGGAACCTTGAAGATGACGTTTTTGCACGGTTACACTTGGTTGTTTTGTTTGTAGCTAGCGTTTATCAATGGGAAGGGGTATTTAAAAAAATCAGACGCCTCATGATTGAATCGGTACATTTCTTTGGGAGAGTTAAGAGCTCATGGACCAATGCGCCGATGTATCTATAATAAAGAGAACGACTATGCTAATGTTACTTTAGTCCTACCCCCACATTGCAAATTTCAGGGCTACACAGCACACCGAATGCAAAGAGCTATTTGTCACTTGGAAGGCATATGGGCTGTTTAACGGGCAACAATGATGGTGTCACATAGTTGCTTATCTTCTGAAATCTAAAATCCTCTGTCAGCTAAATATCAAATTTCTGCTCAGCCGTGATGATATGATTTGGTAATATTTCGTTTTTCAGTCAAAACAGCGCTTTTAAGATATTTATCCTATGTGTGGAAAGTCAAACTTTTCGATAAGTACCAGAATAAATCTCGTGACTTTGTGATTCCCTACTTTAGAATAGTGGAATCGACTTTCTAATATAATATGCTTTGTGTTAATCAGAAAAATGTACTCTCGGAACGTGTATCGCAATCCAGTTGTAGGTGATCCATGACGAAGTTGAACAAGAATGGCGAGATAGGACATCCTGATTGAACACCACTGGTCATTTGGAATGAACCTGATAATTCATCGTTACCGTCATGCGACCACAGGTGCGCTAGCGCAATACTCGTAGAAGTATCACAAACTTTGCTGGTATACTCTTCTAGTGAAGACCACTGTCCGTTCCTCTTAGTCAAACGGGGCCTACATATTAAGAAAGACTGCAACTGTAGGGCGACCATGTGTGTGGCGCGTTGTGACTAACTGCCGAAGAGTGAAAATCTGGTCGATCCAACCTCAACGTGGACGAAACTCGGCCTGGTGTTCGCGGACGTTACCTTCAGGATCCGGTGTCAAACGGTGCAGCACTACGATGATTGTCAATGTCATTGCATATACCTTCTTGAAGATGGGTGCAATGAGCAACTCACCCGACGATAACGGAATACGGTCCTCGCTTCCTTTATTACGAAGGAAGAAGATAAGTGCTTTCGTCCACGCTTCTCCCATTTTGAAAAGACCGGAGGAAGTTCGTCGGGACCGGCCACTTCTCCCTTTTTCATACGTCGAAAATTTGATTCTACTTCTACTTCCATTCGGGAGTCGAGACATCCCAAGGATTTGCAACTGCGGACATCGGTCTAACTACAGTAGCCTTCAGCCAGCTAAAATGATCCTTGAAGTACTCGGCCCAACGGTTCAGCCTTTGCTGTCTACCATGAATGAGTTTTCCGTTTCTATCGCACACGACTTCACCAACTGAAGTTTGCCGTCCACCAGTGTCCCGTATGAGCTTAAGTAGTTTTTGACTGTTACCTGGAGAGACTGCTAATTCCATTTCTTTGGCCACTTCAACCCACCAGTTTTCAAGTTCCTTTCTAAGACTTATCGTCAATTGGCGCTGCGGCTATCGACTCATTTTATTCACCTCTTTTCAGTTAAAGAACAAGGCTCAGAGGCCTTTGCAAGATCCAGTGTCTTTGATGAACGGTAGATCTGGAACCACTGCCGAAACCTGCTGCCAAATGCATCGCCAGCTTGATATTATCCCACTGCTCATCTACGTGGCAGCTCGTCGAGGTTCTTAGTTCTCCGAATAGTTTTCGTTCATCGATCATCGGCTTACGTATAGGAATGCATTCGATTGAGGACGGTCCGAACGGCTCCTCGCTGATTAAATGATTCCACATGTAAATGATGTCTTCCACTCAGTGAATTGGAATTCCAACTCACTTCCGTGAAGAGCATCATGTCGGTTGACACAGCTCTGCATGCTAATTACCAAAAATGATTTGTGTTTCCTGTCAACATAGTAATGGCACTATGCTTCGCGCTTGGTGCATGGGCAGTCGTTTAATTATGTTATCATCGAAAGTGGATAATCAAACCTGAGGCATTCACATCAGTTGTCCTCATATTGCTTGGTCACTTGATATCAAAGGACGTACCCAGGCTTTTGATTTTGTACCACAGAGAAGCAGCTACACGCAGTTGACTTATTTTTTATCTTGAAAATGTACTTTAAGTTGCTGTAATGTCATATTATCCAAATGAAATTACTTAACCAATAATTTTGTCATGTGCAACATCTGTTCCCACAGACCTTCTGTTTATCAAGGTGATTATTTTCAGTTGCTATACCCAGTCGCTCTTTTGCCTGTTCACATAAATTGCTTTGGTTGAACTACATAAACCTCGGTCTTCCTACCGTAGAACAAATGAAAAACTGACATCTCGGTTCATTTGGCTTCATTTAATCCTGAACTTAGTAGGCATGGGATACCCAACGCTTTAGTGTCTTCCAGTGGTCTCGGTCTCCACATGGATAAACAACAATTTTTTCATAAATAAAAAGTTCCAAAAATTATTTTGCCGTGATTTAGTGGACTATGGCCCAGTAATTAAACATTTCGAAAATAATAGCTTCTGTATCCGCATTCAAAGAGATCTACAAGTTGTGTTGGTTGCAGTAAAGTCTCAAATTGTCTGCGATCCGGTCGCAGCGAGTGGCTAGGTGAAAATAAGAGGTACAGCAAGACACGATAAATGGAAAATCGAATGCACAACTATCTCCGAAATAAGTGGTACTAGAAAAACAAGCGAGAGATGCAGCGCAAAAGTAAGGAATCAAGGAGACTAATGGGCTTTAAGCTTGCAGGGAGAGATTGGTGGGCTGGGCTATGAGCAACATGGTTACTTATGTCCAGAGAGTGACGAATGACGACCACGGTAGTTTTCGGGTCCCCGGTACATTGATAGGGGACGAGTGATGGCTGAATGTGGGGAGAATATAATCGACAGAGACAGATGGATAACATAGTGAACGAGTGATGCCAGTCGTGGCAGGGGAGTCACAACATCTTTAGAACGAATCGCGTTGACAATTAGTTGGGTAGGGTTGACGAACAGTGATCAGGCACCAGGTGACCCCAATGGATGTAAAAGGATTTACAAGCGATCGGGGGAAGAGCTTGTCGCAGGCAGTGAAATAACAAGGGGGATAGATTATGATTAATAACAAAGGAATAAATTGGTCATTGACCTCAAATGTCTACATTACGATTGTTGTAGAGGGAATACAGAATCAACAGAGTCGACATGAACAACCAGTGTGTGCACGATGCAAGCGACTATTCAGTGGACAGGACAAATAACAAAAGTATATTCCGTTTCAGTTTAACTAGTGCAAGCGTGAGGATCCAGGTCTAAGCGATAAGGTGTTAGGATAGTAACAGAATGCAGGGATAGAACCAGTATCGGACAAAGGGATCAAAATTTCCTACTATTGTTTCACTGTTAAATCACAAAACACGTAGAACCTTAGTGTAGAAATAAGAAAATTTCAATCGACGTATCCAACTATAGAATTTATTTTCCACTGTATAACTTTTTATTAAAAGATGCAACATTCATATATCGCTTTCCGCTCACGGGTTTCAATTTTTTGCAGAAAGACGTGGAGAAACTACAGAAAGCCTATTCAGATCATTTCCTGCGCGTCATTTACCCTCTGGTCTGCTTGCTTAATGTGATTCCGACGGGGCCCACAAGTAGTGCGGTATTTGAGGTAAGTTATATGTGGAAAATTTTGTCACCGTCATTCGGTGGACAGGTTCTATTAAAGCTCCTATTCAAATTGTTGTGCTCTTTTAGTTTATGCATGAATAAAATTTCGGCTTTCGTTTTAGTGAAGTATTCCTCTGCATCAGTCGCCAGCAAAATGGAACACAAATGGCCCATTGGTATGAAATAGTGGGACCCACATCCAAAGCTCACGGCAGATTTAGGCAGATGTAAACAAGTAGTGCTATCGGGTGAATGAAAGTGCCGAAAACGTACTAATTACAACGTCGGTCTGAAGAGTCAATCAGGCAGGCAGGCAGGCAGGCAGCCTGTCACCAATGTCAGTCTTCCCGTCGGCGAGTCCCGTTTTCCGTCCGCCTGCATGTTTATGTTTTTCCCTCTGTCTGTCTGTTTGCCCCATTTATCGGTCCATTCTTCTGTAAATCTCCAGCAGTTTGTGTGAATAGTTTGCAAATGCATGCTAAAATTTTAACGTGGACAATTATGCGATCAAATTCTAGCAGTGCCGAGTAAAAGAGGGAAAAAGTTTTGTTGATTTGAACTATCGAGTTAGTGTTTGAGATACCGTCTCTGAAAGAGATCGATCGGAACGAATTCACCGGTGTCTGTCGTTCGCGTTATCCGTATCCCAACACACATTGACGACAAAACGAAGCTGAAACGGAGTGAGGGATTTTTTAATTTACACGAA
This sequence comes from Fasciolopsis buskii, assembly GCA_008360955.1. Taxonomy (NCBI): domain Eukaryota; kingdom Metazoa; phylum Platyhelminthes; class Trematoda; order Plagiorchiida; family Fasciolidae; genus Fasciolopsis; species Fasciolopsis buskii. Next base: position 99,651 of record LUCM01010391.1, read on the forward strand.
ACCAGGTGCACATGTCATGTTCAAGAAGACAAATTTTGCATGGCTGATTGCTCGAATTTGGACAACAGTGAAATAACATTCTTTCAGTTGAGTTGTCCATGAGAGATGTTTTTCGTCACGTATATTGTCTCGCCCATTCTTCTCACCCTGGTTATCGGCAGAATTACAAATATGGCCTTAACTTGTTGTGGGACTGGAAAAATTGGTATATTTTCCCAGTAAACAATTTTGGAATATTCAATCTTTTTTCTTCTCAGCTAAATTCCATTTGTACTGCAAAGCTGAGATTCCTGAAAATGAAATGTCCGCTTTTCTTGGGAAGCGTTTGGCCAAATAAATCAGTTTTTATGAAATAATTCATTCACCATGTAATATGATCGCTCAACTCAGCATTACGAAAGCATGGAAGCAATGTAAAGCTGCTTCATCCTTGTTAGAAATCATCAGCAGTGCATATCGACAACGCCCGAACTGGGACGCGGACCCGGGACGAACGATTCTGAGTGGAATGTCTTAGCCATGATGATCTTGCACATATCCGTCACTGATTTGCACGGCCACGGGTCGCTAGCGCACACCAATCGACCCCTACTGATCGACCACTTCTCTGCACGTAGTCTTAGTACGACGGAGGCTTTGGATATGTGGTGAAGTTCAACAAACCGTTCAGGACCTGCCCGGTAGCCTAATGGTTAAGGCGTTCCACTCAGAATCGTTCGCCCCGGGTTTGCGTCCCAGTTCGGGAGCGGTGGATATGCACCGCTCATGATTCCGAACGAGGATGAAACAGCTGTACAGTGATTCCATGGTTTCTTAATGGTCAATTGAGCGATGATATTGCATGGTGAATTATTTCATGTGAACATTAAATCTCCTACTACTAACATGTACCCAATAAGTTTTTCCAACTCGGACAGTGAAATCTCATCGGACGGTTAGGTTTTGGTTAGATCGCTAGGACTTAATTCAAAAGTCGCGGTAAATTTTTTCCATTGAGTGCGTTTGTGAAGCCATAGTGATTTTTGCTCCGTCGGAGGTAAATTGCAAAATTTAAAGCGAGTCCCACAAAGGACCTGGGAAACCATCTCTCGCATCTTATCTCTTGTTAGTTCAGCCACGATTTCTCGGTCAATCTTTTGCGTGAGTGAACGGTGGTGTGAGACCTTACTCAAAATCAAATCCAGTTTCTGACGTACGATTTTCGCTGAACCGAACGGAAGTGAACCTACATCGACGTCAATAGATCCAAAGTCCTACAGAACGTGTTTTTTAACATCAATGCTAAATTTTAATGCATTTGCCCAGGAACGCACTGTGCTGATTTTAAATTTCACCACGTTCCAGTTCTGCCCTTTCTGTTTTATATAGCACCGTCATCTCCAATTTCAGCTCACTTTCGTCCTGTTGGATGAAGACCTTTCTTGTATTCACACACTCAAACACCTTAGCATAGACAAATAGAACTGGATTTAAACTGGAACAGGCGGAGGAGGGATGAACTTCTGTTCACGTAATGATCAGCAATGACAATGAACAAGTGGTTCGACTTTGGTCCACCGTAATCACCTGGGTGACTTTTGGTCACCACAATTGTCCAATGTAAGGTGTAGTTTCTATCACAAGCTCTCTGGGTTCATTTTAGTTGGAATACTAAGGCTCTTCAGTCATCAGCTTGTTGTAGGGACTCTAGATTATCTTGATTCAATTGAATACGTATAGCACTTTAATTCTGTAAACAGCCTCGATAATCATCTCACGGTTTGCTTTGAAATGAAGACATCAAAAGGATTGGTGAAATAATGCTTCCTTACATCTCGCATTCATCGCGAGAGCTGGCCTGGTTCGCTGTTTGCCCTTATTGATTCCTTTGGGTTGTTGTACCTTATGGCACAACAATTTATTCATTAGATCGTACCGTATTCACATCGTCTGTCCTTGATTATTTTAACCATTTCTCTCCCAAATAGAAAAAAACCGATCAGGTTCTCTCGATGCTTCGACAAACGCAAGCCGATCCAATCAAATTTTACATGAATGCAGATCACAAGTTCATGGCTTTTACAACTCGTGAATTCACATGCCCCGTTCGCATTATTGGCTGATTTCCTAGTCAGAAATTGGACTTTCATCGGGAGCGTCGACTGCTGGTTTGCATTTCCATTTCAATTTGTTATTCTTTTCTATCGAACATTGATGCACTGAAATGAAATACATACCGATTTGCACAAAACGAGCTGTCTGCATGTGCTGTTCCATTGTAGATTAGAACTCGGATGATTCTAGGTGAAAAGTTATTTGCCTCGCCACGTGACTGACTACCGATTGCTCTTGCACGAAATTTCGTACCACAAACCAAGTATACAGTTCAAAGAAATAGATAAATCCAAATGTCTACATAATCGCCCATAGAGAACCGATTAGCCTACCTCAAGGACAACCAGTAAATTGAAAGAAAAATAGCTTTCTGAATGTGTGACATTCACACACTGGCTAATAAAAGAAAAACACCGAGATCAACGAGTTAGTTAGCCTTGTCGTGTTTGCCCGTCTTATAGCACTTTGAGCCTGTGATTGTTGGGTGTAACCTTCCTAATTAGTCATCAATGGTACGGCATATAAAATTAAAATAGCTCGGTGGCTGATACTGTGCTAATATTTGTCTCATGCCGTTCAATAATTTATATTCTACCCACTTGGGTTAATCATATCCGGATTTTCTTGCATCATTTTTCCTTTAATCTAATTCAGATGAACTCATTTGATGTGAATTAAATATCAGCAACAGAAGTTGTTTTTCCTAACTGGTGAGTCCACGTGCAAGTCGCGTGATACTGTACTATATAGCTTCGAGGCTCGTTGCCGTTACCCACCATCTGATCGGACCGAAACGGGTTCGAACTTAAATGAACAAGAGAACAATATTTCTCCCAGGGCATCATGCATCCAAATCTACTCACTCAAGTTTTTCATCTCGGCTGCCTAGAATTTGATCAGCCAAGATCCAGTCGACATACCTGGTATGCCAGTTTTTGGCTGATGCAGTCGTTCGACATGTTACCCTCACTATGCATAAAAGCATCTCCATAGGATCAGTAAAACTCGGAAGTTTTCTGCTTAATGAAGGCAAAAGCTCTAACGAAATGGAAAATGAAGAAATAAAAAATAGAAAATTATAATAAGGGGACTTCTGAAAGTTTGTGAAGGACAAATCTTGCAAATAAAACTACCTACTGAGATTCAATAAAACATTGTGAGCAAGAGAACAGTAAACTTCTGATATCATAATGATGACCCATCGATCGCTTGCAGAGATAACAACACCGAGTTTGACGGATAAAGCACTGGGTCAGTTAGAGATGACACTGTTAAGATTTTCAAATCCACTAGTGACCTAGAGGTATAAGCCTCTCAGACCGAATGCTGTGAATGGCAATATCGAGGTACGTTTGGAAACTACCATCTGGTCATTTTTGTTATAAACTTGAAGACTAATCTCAGACCAAGAGGCTAAAAGAGCCCCAGAAATATTATGAGCAGTAGCGGTGCTATAACGACGACCTAAGATGGCAAAAAATAATTAGGTAATCAGAACCGTTACACGATCAAGAAAAGACTATATACATAGCTTTTCCTATCAAGAGGAATCAACTTGTGATGACCCCTTCAACAATGAATCTTCTAAATTGCCTTCTACCCCGTCGCAGGCAATCAAATCCATCAACAGACACGACGGATGTGTCCGCGTCATCATTCTCGTATGCATAAATGCAGTATGTTCGACAAACCAACCATTTTCCTTAAGAAAGCTCATGTTAGTAATAATTACCAATGGAACTGTCGCTTTGTTTGTTGGTACGCTGTCTCCGTGACAGCGTCACGTTGGACCATCAGGTTTTCGCGGGTGGAAGTAGTGAAAGAATTTGTAATCACACAATCCTTAATAGATTTACACCGCAGAATTCTTTTGAATAAGAGCGACGAGTAGACGCTATGGGTCCCCGAAGGTTTTGCTGATAGTTACATTAATCAGCACAACCAGGTGTTGCGCAGCGGTTTGGAATTTTTTGAAGAAACCAGACGTATTCCGATAACAAAGCAAGAAGGCTCCCTGCCACTATTCTCCAGTTCAGACATTTGCAAATTCCCCTGTTTGTGACTGGTGATGAATAGGCAGAAATAAAAAATAATTGTGTTTACTTGTCGCCAAGACCCATTTATAAATGGCTGGAATATTCTCACCTGGCGAGAGATTCACGGTAACTATACGCTTGGTTGGGACGGGTCATCAGATCAACGAATCCATTGGGCCAAATGGGGTGAAAACATTGCATATCACAAAAGCCGAGACAATCCTATTGGCTAGACCAATGTTCTGCACATAGTGGCATTAGTTTGGTGACATCAACTCACTCATATTCCAGTTAATTGCTCTTCTCCCCGCCCTAGTTCTCTAACCGACCCACTGTTTCTTTTCATCGCGGTTTCACCTCTTGTCTTATCACTGACTCATTAGTTAATCATTTGGCTGACGTTACCGTCTTGCCCATTCACCTACCGATCTGCGCTTTCCAAAAGGCATCGTTATACACTGGATATCTGATATTTGCCTGATTGTCCAAAATAACCCCGTCTGTTGTAGTGTGTCCTACCAAGGCAAAATGCAACGGCATGAATATGGTCAAAATGTCTGCGCCTAAGACTTCTTCCACATTTGTGCTGCGCCTTTTGAGACCTCTCCTCTGGTCTTAGATCTGCTTTTCGTCAGAAGTGGACCAGGGTAAAAGTAGGACAACGACAAACCGCTCTTGAACACAAGGGGTGGGTGGGGATCGCAAGTGAGTTGCGAGGGCTTCATTTGTGCCTATTACACTCAGTCCAGACAGTTGACCCTGAAACTTTACATTGGTTGGGGGAAGTTTGCTTCACTTTCACGGTGCGATTGTTCTCACTAGCGTGAAAACAATGTGGAGCCAAGCAGAGCCATGATCACGGGTGTTTTCGAACACGTGCTAGGTCGTGTTGCTAGTACGCTTTGTCTCAGAACACACGAATAAATGTGCAACATAGAGGCTACAGAGTCGGGAGCTTCCTCTTCACATGTTAATATGAATAGGACTTGAAGCTCAGTTGCAGAAACTGTTTTACTGAAAGCTCATGAAAGTCTTCAGTGCTCGAAGTGCACCTGCTTGCCAGTTTTCAATGCCAGACAGATTTACACCAACTTTCGTTCTTTTTGGTAGTTTTCGCTTTTATATCTTTGGTTTCTTTATTGCATGCCCGAAGCTTGAGTTTGGTTGAGGGCCCTACCCTTTAGCCTCCAGGGCCCAATACACGGGGCAGGGCGGGGGAACGGAAAACTGTAATCCTGAAACCTAGAGTGATAAGGAACCGTATAAGATCTTATTAGTCCAGGTATGGTAACCAACCAGTCAAAAGATGTTTGCCGTCGATAAAAAGTGACCGGCGGATCTGGGAATCAAACCTATGATCCTCCATGGGTGGCGGACACTGAATTCACTTGATGACTGTCTTTCGTCTCGTCACCATCTTAGCAATCCCAAGGATTAAGCCGGAGCTTCCGATAAAAATGTTTGTCACACTGAAAGCATTCGCCCCATGTGTTTGTCACCTATGGACCGAATGCAAGGAGCGAAAGTTTCCTTTTCTTCCAAGGTCAGCCTATAGAGAGTTCTAGCGAAATTCGGAGAATTTCTTTCCATTTATAATACGGTATCTCGTTCACTTACTACTTTTCGACGTAAAGATTTGGTAATTCCGCTGTCAAGGTTTCTCTTCAGTAAAGTCTAGAGTAAGTGACAATTTAAACGAATTGAATGGCATGTTCCTTTCAGATGCGAAGAGATTGGTTTGTAATTTGCCATTCATGAATATGGAAAAGATATCGCTAGAATTTAAGATTCGATGCCAGTTTAGTTACTCATCTGGATACGGAGACTGATTTTTAGATCGATTGGAATGGCTATATGGTCTCTTGCCATCCTAACCTCTAGAGTTGGCGAAGCCAAAATATTTTCTCACAACCTTGAGTTACCAAAAACGCGGTCACAGACGAACGAGGGGAAGATTGGTAATGACGAAACAAACACGGAATTTTTAAGGGGAACAGGCAAACACGAGATAAATTATCCGCTTGGGGATCATATATGGGTAGGATAAAATGGAGAAATTGAGGACGACAGTTTTATAACCTGTACATCGACCTCAGACGGTCGCCTCGTCTCCTGCACAATCTCACCTCACTTAAGCAATATCGATCAAAATGGCCTCTGGCCGGTCAACACAGCTGATTTGGTTATCTGTCCCAATCAAGCGGTCTACACATGTTCAAACAGAATAGAGCTTATTGGCCGACTGTCCCCTCTTGTGGGCCTTTTATTTCATCTCTGGAATTCATTCCGATGAACGCTCCCACTCCCCTCTAGGCATGTCACAAAATCAGACGGCTTTTTTCTTGTTACAGAGTTAGAGCGAACGGCTGGTTCTCACTCTGCGCCTTGGTTTGCAGTCATTCAGGCCCTTAGCCCATCCATCATTCACCTGAGTGCAGACGGGCTTGTCGGGCAGTCCTGCCTTTCAGACATGATCCGCCCTCAGTCTGACGTGACTCACTGGACCGAAGCAAAGGGGCTTTGAAATTGTGACAACAACTCGCAGCCCATGCAACAGATACTGAGTGGTGCGTCAAAGATCACAGCGACTTAATCGGAAAAACAGGACTGCTCAATAAGGAAAAATCAATCCCCAGACATCGAGCTTCATCGTAGAACGGAATAATTGGTGCGATAACTATTGATCGGATGCAGTCCGCTGGACGGAGATTCCCAGACGGTGTCCCACCCAATTATCACAAACGTGGCTTATTTTGCATACTTATAGTTTTGTGCATCGTACATTAAAAAAGTAGCAAACCAGCTTACTGGAGCGTTCAGTTGATACTAGCAGGAGACCGCAGCCTACCTTCATTAGATTTGTACATTGGTAGTCGGGACGATGATTTCATTCAGTTGGTAGTTTATTAGAAAACCTTGAGCTGTTGAAAATGGAGAGAAATCTAAAATGTTCCTCAAGTGGCCGAGCAAGGCTATCATGTATTGTGGAATGAAAATCGGTTTCGCTCTCTGCGATGCGCGCCCAAACAAAATGGGTATCCCGAAAAGTGTTTAAAACCATAGAATAATCCAAAATAGGACGGAAAGATATAGAATCCACAGAGAGGCCCGTCTACCTCTTCCCTTTCGAAGTTGACACCGAGGCAGAAATTATTCAACAGAAAGCATCAGACAAAATCAAGACATTCTTTATTGCACATCAAAAAGTTGCTTTCCGTAAAAGGCGGCCGGGAATTTCCAACCAAAGTGGTAGATGTCAGATGCTACAGACTTTTTATGTGTGCATTTACTTGTCTTCCGCTATGGAACCAAGTACATTAGGTCTCATGGTAGGCGTCTGTTCGATTGTGTTCGTGAGCACCACCCAGCTTGGTCGGACACAAGAATAGTTTAGCAAATTAATAGCCCTGTAAGTACACTCACCTTCCAATCGAATCTCTGCAGTTTAGGCCATTTATAACGATGACAAATGTCAATCAAGAACGGTTTAATTTCCCGTCCTAAACGTACGCGGAACCACATAGATTCGTTTGTACAACTCACCCCTGCAAGCTAAGAAACAATTTATCCAGATGCCTAAACTCCCCTGTCCCACTTTAATTTCAGCTGTATATGAGGTAATGTGAATATTCTAAGTTTCGCTCGATAACGCATAGACTTTCCTGAAGGTTGTTTCTCGTCAGATTTAGGAGCGTGCGATGAAATGAGTACGAATAACTGGAAACGATCTTCGCCATTTTGTATCGTTTTCAAAGGTGGTAGTCATCAGTGCTAAAGAAAGTCCGCATAAACCTCTTTAATATTTAAAAGTGGAGACTGTTAGGCGCTTTGGGTAAAACATTTTCCCCAGCCGAGCTTAGAATATAATTCTGGATCAGTAGAAAGACTAGGTTCCGGATTCTACAGCCTCCTATTTTGCACTCATTCGCGTATTCCTGTGGTAAAATGTATACCGACTGCACGATGGAGCATACTTTTGAGCGTTTACGTGATTACTATTCCTCTGTCTGTTCAAAGACGACTGGCAATTGGTCTGTGGTCCCCTGGTGGCGGTGGCCAAGCGTACAGGATCGTGACATTTGGACGTGAAGGTCGCGGGTTTGGATCCTCCCACCGCCGGTCAACCTTCCTACTTGGTAGTCCTCCGCTGGCAGTGACCCCCTTCCTGAAAAATAATGTACATTGTTATTTCATTAATAGTGGAAGTAGAAAGATAAAACAATACTTAAACAAGACCAAGGGTGACATGAGACAAGCTCAACAGGTTTTGGGTTATTCATAGATCATGAACGTCGCTGTCATTCTACCTTTTCCCACTCTTCGTTGCCTCCTAAATTTAGCTGACGATCACTCATTTTACGTTTAATCTTCGCACCCCATTAGTGGACTTATTTGTGACCACGTTTTGATTATTTGGCAATAATAATTGGGTTTGCTCTTACTTTTTCTTCCCGTCCCCCTTATTGTTCATGCTCACGTTTACAAGCACCAGACTCGAGTTTCGTTTTGATTATGCCCGCTCAAAAGTGCATATCTACTCTCACACTTAGGTTTCAATCCGGAACTTATCATGAAGGGACGGGGGGTGTGAGTATTACCACTGGGCTGCCAGCTTCCCAAGTTTAGCGTACCCAAATTCCGTCCTCATTGACAGGCAGCAGTGCTTCAAGCGAACGCACGACTTCTGCCCCCGTTAACTCCATTTGAGTAACTCCCACCATGCCTGCGTTCCTCCACAGGTTTGTAAATGTTTCTTTCCATCCTGGTTCGGATTTGATGCCTTTATCGGTCTTATAATTGCTTGTTCTGCTTCCTCCATTTCTTCTTGGCCAATGGCTGAAACGTCACCATACTATTGGCATAAGTATATCACTCATCTAAGTGTAACATTTTTGCGCTTGATAGTGAGGAATTGTTTACAGTAAACTCGGAAAATTCATGTCTTTGTGAATTTTTGTTTTACTCTGAGGACTTATGCAAATCGTTATAGCAATATATTGTTTGGTTTTCTTATCATTCAAAGCCATTATTTTCCATAATCTCTTAACGAGGATGCACTTCACAAATCTGGTTCATATTGAAGCTTATTAGACAAATTAGTACTTGTCAGAACAGATTATTTGTAGTCACCTTACCGCTAATTCGTTACTGGTTGTCTCCAATGTTCTATCGTTACACAAGCAGTTATCGATTCGATCCATTCCTTCCTCCCTCGAATGTGTATACATGTTGTGGCGTCCATCGGACGCGCATATGTGAAAATACATCTGTTGACGTTAGTTTCCCCATTTTTGCTAGCCGGTTCGTAGTAATCCTTCCCACTACTTCCTAATTCTCATTATCGAACTCCGCTGACCCGTCAACTTGATTTTGTCGCATCAAGGTGACCCTAACACACACCTTTTGTCTGATCCACATATTGTGCCGCATGCAATGGACTCAAACGTTTTGTGGCCTGTCTGAGCCGGTCCCATTGTTTTCCCCATCTGTTCGGCTACTGTTGATGCATTCACTTTTAACTTCTCTTCATTGTTTACAATACAATACAATTCGTTCCGGATTTGTCTTTTGGCTCTTCCAGGCTTCGCTTTGGTCTGCGCGTCATTCCAACAGCTCGAACCTTGAGTTACACATGTATTGATTAAAAAAATGAACGCTCTTCATGTAATTCAAAAAGAGCAGTGTAAAATGTGCTTTATTTTGATTACCACTAATCAGAACACCATATGGCAGTCTGGATTTTTCTTACTTTCTCTTTATTTTATATATAGTGAACCCAGAATAAAAGGAGTTACATGAGCAATGTTCTAACATTTCGGTAACCGCAGTCACCATCGAGATAATAAAATGACCACATTTTCCATTTCTACCGGACTGCGACTGTTGACGATGGGTAGAACTGTCGAAAATTGTGACCCGGGTATATTGGAAACTGGGGCGAGTCGGTGGAAGATGAGAGACACTTCAAGCAATCTATATTTCTACAAAAATGATCGATGAAAGCCGCAAAAAGCACCCTATCTTTTGTACCTTCAGGCATTTTGGGAATTCGTTCACACATTGCAAATGGAGACGTGAACTTGGCGCACAAAGTACCGTGTCACATACCCTGCCACAAGACGATTTTCTAAAGCGGAAAACTCGTAAATACAAATAATAACGTCAGTGTACATAGATTTAACAGCCAATAAATGCAAGGGATCCAAAATATATGCCGTTCTGATCGATCTCTACGTGGCTGGTGAATTTAGATTGTAAAACATGCCTTGCTAAAGACCAATTGCACCTACCAACAACGCTGTTATTGACGTTATATCATTCACAATAAAAACCAATACATAGCATATCGAGTTTTCAGTACATTTTTTACGTCGTTCGGTTCCGATATTTACAAAAACACACTGTGTTGATTGTATAAAAAGATGACTTCTTAATGCTACTCTAGCTGATTCGGGAATTTGCACCTAATTAAAGCTTCTAGGGGCGATACTCGAGGATTGACAAATTTCATGTTGAACAGAATCGATTTGTTTTGCCAGTGGAAAAGATGGTCTTTCTATCAAATTCTACTAATGAACTTTAAGCCCGTGGCACAATTTAGGCGTCAGTGTTAGGGGATATTCCTGATAGACCTAAAAAGAGCGAAAATATTTAAAGGGCGCGTAATGTAGTATGGAGATTGATCGACTCAATCCCGCATTCCGCGTTGACGCGACTCGAAAGCATGACTGTGAAATTGGTCACAAATGCGTTAGTTAAACAAAAACCGGTCAGCAAGGTTAATCCTTCTTGGAGCAACTCAACTAATCATTTAGGGTCAAAGTACAACTGAATGGATGCATTCTTACAAGTTCCATCCACATTTTAAATATGATGTGGTCAAAAGCTACATGAAAAACGTCACTAGGCTGAGCGTGTTCTAACATGCTGGTTTCGATCGTCACGGCTAGTTCTCTGGTGTCCTACTGGTATTTTTCACCAGTTATTGGCCACAATCTTCATCGTTTTATCAACGAATAATGTTCATTAGACAGATAAAATTTTCATTTTATCAACCTTTGGCTGGTTCCTCTTGACCTTGTTGTGCTTGTGGAATGAAAAGCGGCGAGTAAGTACCACTAAAAGTGATTCACATCATATTCTTCATGTTTCCTATCACGAAGTTATCACTTCCAACACACAACCTCCTAATAGTGCGAGAACCGGAAGATTACACCGAGTGGTTGAACAACAGTTGAGGTCAGATTTAGAAAGAGGCAGTTTTGTCCCAACCACAAGGTCCGACAAAAATTTCAAGTTGTATCGGCGCACTTTTAGGTGGATTGCTTAGGGCAACGTACAAAAACACTTTTGGGGTGCACAACGTCTCGGAGGCATAAAATCTCATTGCAATGCGTCCTACCCTAGTAGGTTCTATTAGTGAAATAAAATGACAATAAAAAAGAATCCGACGGCTTGGCGCCTCAGTTGTTACTCGTTATCCTCTCAGAAAACACTGAGTTCGCCGGAAATTCCTTTTGATTCCCAACACCTTATTGATATGGGTTATTTCTGTTTGGGCATAAATATGCGTGGAATTTGTTTAAATGCAGTATGTCTGATGTGCCTACCATGGGGTCTGAGATAATTAATAATGGAAAATCCATAGTTTTGCAGGCAGAAATTATCCGCCCATGGGCTTATCATAGTGTTTTCTTTAACGGGGGTATATTGCATTCTTCTTGTGAACACTTTAGTGTAAAGGATGAAAATTTGGTGGTAGGCAGCGGAGTATTTTAGAAATGTCTTTCTTAATTGATCATTCAGTTCCAAAAAAGGAAAGTATGGCAATGGTTTACTTGTGGCTTTATCTTGGGAAACCCAAGCATTCTTGGGTGAAAGGAGTTGGATAGAAAAAATCAAACAAGCAGATTAAAACGTGGACTAAATTATTTCATGTTCTAAATATCTACTCCTTGTTTCAAACAGTGAATGTTTGCCCCCATTCGTGTTCACAGATAAGTCGAACGTATCAGTGTCATATGGGGAGTATGGAAACTCTTGTGTATGGGATTGTGAACAGTATGACTGAGTCAAACATCCGTTAGAAAGATCTTTCAGTTGCATAGAACTTCGTGGTTGCGCATAATCCGTCCACTGATCTAAACCAGGCTGACTCCCAATGACAGACGGGGGGTTGTGCACATTTGGAACACCATAGCGCATATTCGATGGACTGAGTGCTTCAACAAAATCGGATAGCCTATCAATTGGAGCGGTCCATTCTACAGAGGCAGCATGCACAGGTTTCGATCTTCGCTGCTGGTCTTCCGTCGACGTGGTTAACATGTTCTTATTTCGGCAACGATATGTCCAAATTAGGACGCCGCAGATGAGAAAATTCAGTAGAATTAGGGCGAGGCATACGAGAAAAATGTGTTCCAATGACAAGCAGAGTAGCACTGGACAGCTGCCTGAAAAGAAATCAGAAGAAATAGGTGTGTAGTATTTAGCGGAAGACAGAAAAACCTCATGCACATCCGGCTTTACTTGTGTTCATCGAAGCTGTTTACTACAAAAGTGCAAATTAAGATGATCGTCCCATTATTCCACTGGTTGATTTCTTTGGATAGCCTATCTCAGCTAAGACAGTAAGCGCACGCCATCCTTTCGCGACTCTATGCGGTGTCCATCAGTGCCACAGATAAAAAGAACAAGCGTTGTCCATTGTTCATACCCTAAGCTGAAATGGCTCGACTAAGCGACGCCCCCTTTGAATTTAAAAGCAGTTAATGACAACTAGAGATTTATCGTGGCCCTCTAGAACCAAACTCTTTGCGTAACACTGATGGTCATCCGGTTTACGTCACTTAAGTGGACCACACCTCAACATCGACAGAGGCAGATTCGTGTGTAGGGTCTTTGTATTTCCGGTCAAATTAGATCAAGGCTGTTAGCGATTTCATAATCTCGGATCCCAATTAATTTTCAGCTGGAAAGCATGAAACACGACAAAAATATGATAAGAATGTTGACTTATAATCATGCTTTTTAACAAAACAGCCCCTACTCTACGGGAAGAATAAAAGTGAGTAGGGATGCAAGAATATTGACCGTGGATGCTGTCAGCGTAAGCGAGCTTTATGATCATTTGATACTGGCTAGTGATTCACTCGTACACAGATAAGGCAGGAAATAGGGTCGTACCTCGATGAGGAAGTAACACAAGAAACGCAAAATGTGGAGCCGGTCGAAGGATGAGATTAAAGGGTGACAAATAACGGGTAAAGAAAATAATTAGCAAAAAACATTTCAACGAGCTATCGAGATCATCAAGGTGACTAGAACAGTGCAAGTTGTAAAAATATATCCGCTTATTTCGTTGTATCTTAAAGGTAATTTGAGGAAGTTAAGGGGACAATCGAAGTCATTTTCCATCAAAAGAGGGGAAAATATGAAAAAGCAGCAAAAGCAGGGCTAGGACATATTTACTATCAAGATGGAGACCACTTTGAATGGCGTCACTTTCTGGATCCAGTGGGTAAAAAGAAAAATCTATATACCTTGAGGAATTCACAAGCTCAACAGACCTGGTCCAGGAAAACTTATGAAAGTAAAATTACTCCCTAGGTTGTTGACAAAATAATCTTTCCTGATATAATCATGGATAGCTTAAAGAAATGGAAGGTTGCGGAAGGGAACCGAGTATCGGGAAACAAGCTGACGAATGTAAAGGGCGTCAACGCACTCAACGACGTTCAATTAAAAGGACTGGAAGACCGCTATGCAGAGCTTACAATTACTTGTGGGTAGTGTGTGGAACTGGTGTTTCCTATGCTTGGTTGATTGCCTTTCAGACTACATCTTTCACGCCTAGACCTCGGGTCATCCAGTACAAGATCAAAGTTGCATTTAATCGGGATATTTTCCTGATTGCTTTTCGGCAGTCAATCTGAGATGGAAATTTTACCGAGGGTTTTCGTACTAAAAAGTCAAGATCTATTTGGTTTGGTTCAATTTTGTTGTTCACTCTGTTGACGGATGATCAGCAAGGCTGGTGTAATAAGCAAATTCACATCAGTTTTGTTTTATTTAAACAGTGCTCCACGACAGCTGATGCTTAGCTGCACAAATTGTTTGTTGGTAATGATTTTGACAGTTCAAAAGTGGATGCATTTACCAAGTAGTCAGAAGTTCATCCCTTTGATCCCGAATCGCGGTATCAACCTTTGGATGCAGACCGGACACTTCCGCTTTCGAAGATTGAAGCAAATCGAACAATCAAGATCAGAATTATCCTCAAAGGAAAAATAATGACCTATGTATCGACTAGCCTACCACACATTCAAAATACCTGAATAGAAAGAAAGCTATAATGACCTCAATCAGCCTCCTGAGTGACCAGTGTTTCTCAACAAGTGTGATTTTGTTCATCTTTTGTGATATGAACTTTGCTTTCCGAGGTACGGCACATTCGATGCAAAATGCTGTCGTTGTGGTTGACTGCATTTTGGAAAAGTAGCCACTATACCATCTGAAAATCTCTTGTCGTTCATCATCGAGGCTTATTTTTTGCTGTACTTAAGCTATCGTTTAATAATACCAGTGACCTGGACTAAGATAAGTAAATTTCAACGGTGACATCACAACTTGCGACAAAATTCCTGCAAATCTGTTAAGTTGTCTCACTACCACACCATTAACACAAGATTTGCCCGTTGACTAGAAGTACTCTGAGGCTAGTAAACAATGAACAGAGACCACGTAATTTTCTGGAGGCTAGTAAAAGGTAGAGTTACCTGCGAAAGTCAGGAATTTCTTAGCTCTTCGTTACTGCACTCATATGCCGCTGAATTAAATACCTTCACGTGTTTGCGAGTCAGGGTCAAAAGATACTGAAGCTGAGCGATTCAGTGTCGCTCAAAATCGGATTTTCACTCCTAGGATCCATTTCCTTAAACTATTATTATTTTAGCCATATGATAGCGTCAGGATCTTTCTGACAAGATAAATGGTGCTGATAAGAGATCTCCGGAAGGTTTAAAGCATCTATGTGCATGTACTCATGCATGTATGTGTTTATGTGCTTGTGTGAGACAGTCTGTAGTTCTATAAAAATACATGAAATGTATGATATGATTGCTGGGGCAAGGACGTTTTTCATATCCTCAAAGGCACTGATATCTTGGTGGATTAAAATGGATTGAAACTCGCTGGAGAATGGGGACTCAGATATCCATGCGCGAGTCGTGATAATCAGCCGTCCATGGAGAATCGCCTTCTGTCTGTGCTTGGAGGACATGATATTTAGACCGCAGGCGTTTGAGGCAGCAGACACCTAATAAAAGTGGCTGCCGACCATCGTTTGCAACGTGTATGCAAGTATGGGTTTGCGTGTGCATATAATTGATGCATCGTTCTCAACTTACTGAATTTGCGAGTGTTCGAACGAAATACTTGAAGATTGGCACTGACCATTCGATTTCCGGTTTCGTTCACAGTCTGCAGATTCCAGTTGCACATTTTCTGTTCGTAAATAATAATAAATACACAAAGTGCAACTATTGACTTTGGATGCGGTTAAAATTCTACACTCAGTTTTACTACTGACAACGTTGATGACAGTTCATAGTACAAGGAATTTACCATGAGTTAAGTTTAAAATGTTCTTGGCTAAAAATAAATTTAGTGCACCCAGACAAAGTCAGTGACTGAAGAAGTGTTTGGGTACGGCAAACTGAGTGCGACACAAATCAAACAACCGAAACGCAGACAGAAACACAGTCGCAGAGTTAAGTTAATGAGAGGATATCATGACCAGGGTAAATGAGCCTACGGTGACCGATCTGGTTTGTTTGAGTGTGTAGAAAACGGTTAAGGCAGTCTAAAACAGAACGCCGCTTTATGTATGTTCAGTTCCCCTTAAAACATCGGTGTTGATGGTCGCGAAATCAACGATTTGATTAAATATAAACTCTATTCCCCAAAACTGCGACCCATTTTCTCGGGTTATCCTATTACTTTATGCAAAGCGTTATGCTTCAATCGATCAGTCACTCGCGGTGACCCTAAGTGCTGTGTAAGTTTGCAGTCGCAGGGTTGACCATAAGATGAAATTTCTATTCCGAATATGTATCCTGAGCCTTTGCAAGTGGTACGTAGACGTTCTAACAATTAGCTGAGAGGATACTGCGGCATCCGTATTTATTCCAGCCAACCTACTCTGATTTAGAGCCCATTAAACTAAATGTTACGCTACGTTCTTGGGCTGTTACGTTGCGAAGCGTCCGCTGCCTTCAAGTCTTGATGTTTTTCCCTTAACCGTGTGCTTATATGTATGCTTGGGTTGCCGTAGCTATTTCGCATTCAATCCGCTGTAGTCAACCCGTCGTTGACTCAGTTTGTGATATGCTAACTCTCCACCTTTTGAGGTGAGCCTGCGAGCAGGTGTCAAAAGTGCAAAGTCGCTTGGTTACGGCGCAATCAGTAGTCATGTGACAATGAGGATGGTTAATGTCTTAAGGACATGACCGTCCAACAACGCCGTAGGCACTCATGCATGATGCACGGTCCAAAGATTTGAATGACTGCAAGCTGGGAAGCAAGGTAGAAAACCAAGCAGTCGCCTTAACTGAAACAGAAAAAGCGGTTCAGTGTTTGTGACACTTTCAGAGGCGAACAGCGGCGGCGTTCGAATTGCACATCAAAGAAGAACAATGTGCCCGAGGGAAGCTGGATAATCGGCTAATATGCTCTATAGTGTGTTTATCTTATATACACGGTTTGACTATGACAAATAAAGGGGAACACTTGGTTAGAACAGCTGGAGGCTATTTCAGTCTTTCTCGCATGATTAAGCGGGGCGGAAGTGAACGTGAATCGAGGCGACCGACCGAAGGCGATATAACTGGTGGCAGTGATAAACTGGAATAAAGAATACTGACTGTGCTTGCGTGCACCAGATTTAAGTCTAATCAAGAGTATTTTAGCGCTAAGTCATAGTGAATTCCATGGAATTTGAACTACCAGCGGAAATAGGATTTATTTCCTTAGACTGTGATCTTCTAGATCATTACATTGAGGCATGGCGCGATGCAGTAAACTTGATTTACTCTGCTGAATAATGTCAGGATGAGACTAGGCAAGAGCATACGTGCCGAAGTAAATTTCAACCGTAGCAAAGTTACTCTAGATGTGCCGGTGTTGGTGCCGTCTCAGGTAAACATTCCCTTTGTATTCATTCACTCCTGGATACACACTGTTTCGACTTGCTCGGTGAGTGATTCACTGACTAATAACAAGTGATTCGAAAGGAAAATGAAGTAACCAGTAGTAACAAATGTAAAGGTTACGGGATTTGTCTTTGATGTATACTTCCTACTCGACCCAATTTCTTAAGCTGATTAAAGAATAATGATCGATATCCTGGATCGTAGCAGATTTAGAAAACCGCGCTGGTATCCAGGGCCTTGCCGTTCAAATATGAATGCCATCAAATGTTTATCCTGTGCTCTGGCCTCACTCGTATGAAGCGTTTCAAGTTCCGTCGATCAATCTTCAGTGGTATCGAATCTCGTTCTCGTCGGTTGTGAAATAAGACCACATCGGGACTACTGGTACAGTTTTCGTATTGGACGATAAGAGGTTTATTTTATTTCAGCCGAGGATGTGGTTGGATATTACTTGAATTATCAGGCTTCAAGAGTTTACTCCGTTGGGTCAAAGCACTACAAACAGGAACACGTGATATTTTGTCCCTGTTCGTTTGTCTGCGGAACATGAAATTCTCTGTAGCACTTCATGGTAATCTTTTGCAAAGCCGATTCTAATCGCGCCAATCGGACAGCTGTTTGTTGTTCATCACCATCGGTCCAAGTCGATTTTCATCCAAAAGGCATTGATTAGCACGTCGAGAAGTGAATGGTAGCGCGAACACGTATCATCTAGGATCCACAGGTTGTACAAATGTAATACCACCAACTACAGAACAGTTCAACAAAAACTAGCCACTTCGGTGAACGATTTATGTCTGCAGTCAGGTGATTTAATTAACGAGGAGAATAAATGAATGAAAGTTTTTGGATTGTTTCTTTGGTCTCCTTGATATAAAGCCCTCTCATGCTTCACATCGCCTGGTTTGCTACTAGACGAATGGAGTGTCGCAATGCACTCTCGCTTATCATTCCCCAGCCGTCTGGACGTCATAACGGAACTAACGATCAACCCTAGGTTGATAACAATCAGCTGTACAACCCTTTAGAAGTAGTATATTGTTTCGTGAAAACTACTTCCAATCCCGCCCATATCTGAAGCCCAGTATCGGACAATGGTAATCTCTTCCGAATTCGGTTTCGTGAATGAAACCCATGCAAAATCGGGAACGCTCAAGGAGTGAATAAATACATCTTGGCTGACTCGACGATGTCTCATTTAGGAGTCGGATTCATTACTACGTTCATTTTCCCGTCTTTCTCTCTACAGAATATAGACATTCTTCTGCGGGCAGCTTTTGGAGCTTTCTAAATGAATAAAATTAAAATATTACTACATGTTTTGTTTTGATTTGGGGTTTGTGCGATAGTAATACATCCACCCTTATGTGTGTACGAAGCGCTTGTTTGACTTGCTTAGGCCAGTATTCCAATTTCTCCCGTAGTGCACAACAAAGTCCCTCAGCTCACGGTATGAGGAAAAGACGAAATTCTGTGGTCATAACAAATGCACTTGACAATCTGAATGTGCAATTCACTAATGCAGACCAGGACAAACTGGACGTTCAACTGTCGACGTTTTTAGTTGAACTGAGCTTATACCCCGGAGATACAATTATTCTAAAACAATGGAGCCCTCACCATCTGGAGTGATTCCAGCATGCACTCGTTTACTTCCCGCGTGCACATGTGCAAGTGACACATGAATAGCAAATTTCGCACATCCGAATTTTGATCGGGCAACTCGAAAGGGCGAGATTGTTGAACTGGACTGGAGGCCAACAGTTGGGGCCACAGATTGTCCGAAAGTAGGATGAATTTACGGTTAGACAATTTTGGTGATTCGGCAGAGCCACCACACCTGAAAAATGGACAACACAACTTACATGAACCGCACTGCAGACTGATCGTATCATTCCAAAATGAAAATATTAAAGATGGCAGAATGAATGTGTGACTGGAATGCATAATGAAGTTACCCATGCAGAATGCAATTTTTCAGATTATTTTGGTGAAAATCCCGCTCAGCCCTGTTCGACCATATTATCCCTCTCCCATGCACTTTCTTCACATCCAGGCCATTATCAGTAACTGTTAAGTTTCAATTCTCGACACAAATGTTTAGATTGTTCCTATAATGTCCATCTAATCCATACCAAGATTATGTCGACTCTTTCAATTGTCTTGAGGGTATCTGTGATTCATCTCCGATTTTTTATTTTGTTATTTATTTCTAACATATGGACAGAATACGACCGATGATCTCGACACTATGATTATCAACACATTTTTTGTTCACCCTAGCCTCTGGACCCCCAGTCATCTTTCTTCTGGAGTCCAATAAACTCTCATGTCGTTAGCTTAATTTGCACTTGGTCAGCTTTTCCCATGACGTGCTTGCAACATGGGCATAATTGAAGGGCGATGCACCATAAACGCTACCATTATTCGGAAACTTGGATGGACATAGAATCACATAAGGTCACAATAGGTAGGGCATGTTAACGAACCGAGCCAAAGCAGATTGTTATCTGTCATCATACTTTTAGCTAGCACGCAATGTCTGCTTTTTTGCCTCATAGCACTCCTCGTTCTTGCCGTTAATTGCCATGTAACATGCCTTCTTACTTCCGCTGAGCGTTGTAACCTAGTGTCAGTCTTTTCCAATCCCAGGATGCTGACTGCTCAATCACCCAAGCACGTACCCTTTTTCGTTTGGCTATACAACCAGGTTTTCTCCGTCACTTGCTTTGATGTGCCATTCGCCATTCTCTTTCAGTAACACACTCTTGTCATTTCACATCGGTTTTATTCTTGATGGTTTTCATCCCCGCTCCTTGCACGATCCCTGTGTCGATCACGCCACCTCACATCCGTCATCCAAGTTTTCAGTTGCTCCGTGTTTCACGTATCATTATTTAGTTTTCGCTCATTTATCTGCCTTTCCTGTTATGTGTACGGCGAAGTGTCTCTGAACGGTCGGTGCGTCCACTTGGTCGGAGTTATTCAGGACTTTTTCACTTCTGGTCTGCTGCTTATCGCGGCTTCATTCTGTCATGAATTTGAGTTATTAAAGTGCACGTTATTCGATTCACCATCGTAGCAGTACTCATTCTTCGAACATGTTACTTTCTTTGGTTGGGATAGGAGGAAAATAGTCAACGAGCCACTCACGGACGACGAGAGTGCCTTATACGGATAGTACAATACATACCTATAAAGATCTGTTCTGCGTGAAAATTCCGCTTTGGACATGCGCTGGATGGCCCTACGCTCCAGCGCTCTGCTCATCGTCCGTGTATAGTAATTTCTGAGTTCCATTAGAAATCTCCACCGAGAAGCATACAGTCCAACTCTGCAACCAAATCCGTATAAGTGGTTGGTCAAAAATAGACTGATATACCGCAGTTGGAATCACCACTTTTCTGGCTGGACGACTATATATAAGGCTTCTGCAAGACATCTACTTTGGTCGCTTCCATTGAAAAGATTTTAGTTGGACTTGGGACTGATGCCAGAAATTCAAGACAGTGAGTCATGCGACAGTGAAACAAGATTACGTCCGGGAATTATGCAGGGCGGTATGTGACCAAGAGTCGAGACTACAACTTAAACCGCTAGATGTGGCGAAAACGATAAAACAGATTAGGAAACCAGGACACCTTCAGAAACGACCGAGTTTGTTCACTTGATTGGATTATCCGTATTTTTGGAAAGGATTTCCAACGAAAAATCGAAATTGTGACCGGGAAAATATTTTTTCGCAAGCCACACAAAAAGTCCTGTACAAATGCGGACGCTAGTTCAAACTAAAAAGAATCAGTTGGAATCTAGCCCGTTAGCCTGTGTCTATCACAAACGACCCAGCATGTTACTGTTTATGTTCATTTGTAGCCAGCTTATCGTCCATTTTTGGGTCTATTGGAAAAACGACGTTGACAAATTTTTATGTGTTACTATATATATCGCAGCTTATCTTTCTGTCAGTGAAGTTAAAGGGAAGATTGAGCGGGCTCGATAAAATGTAGACCAACTGTTGAATTTGGCTGCTTGGTATAATGGCGGCCTTGATTTCGAATTCAGTTTTTTCAAAGCGTAGTTACCCAATTAATGCGTCGCACACCATATGTAGTGCTGATGGAAGGGTAGTGGCTTAAGTTTCGCTAGTCATTTAGCTTGCATTGAAGCAGAACTTCGAGAAATTTTTCATATTTCTAAGTTTTTGGGACAATTTTACCCAAGCGTAATTTGTTTCCTGAAAAGGTCTGCAGTCATTTATGGACTATTTCCTGGTGTCGGAAGATCTCTGGCCCTAAATATTCTAATCGGGACTTCACGAAACTGACCTCTCAAACATAGACGGCAGAAGGAGAGGAAATCAACCATCGCAAAGAGGGGCCCTGTCTAACCGTTGCATAACGTCATATTACTGCAGTGTGATAATTCCCCTAGGTCTGCACCATCAATTTAATAAAACTATCATTATCAAATCATCAAAGGTATCTCTTTTGTCTTACCTGCGATAGTGAACCGCTTCTGTGATTTCATGATGCAAGTCCCATTCGTCATCTTCCCAGTCCGTTTGTTTATTGTTTCTCCGTATAATGAAGCAAAAGTTCACAGTAAAAGTCGCTGAACGGCAGCGATCAAAATAAAGAATGCCTTTTTAAGTAAGATAACAAAATAATCACTTGGACAACGATGATGCAGCGCTGAGAATAAAGGCATAGATCGCTGTATTTGGTATCGTATGGACTAGCACATTTGCTTGCATGCGGGATCATGTTTGTACACGACAGTAAGCACCCGAAATGGGCAAGCTATGGTCGTAGCTACTGTTACCTCCCGTAGGCGGTAACGTTTGAAAAGTTCAGCTTTATCGCGCTGTCGATAGGACAATGAACCACACCACTGCATTTCAGTCGAAAATCTAAGACTGCTATATGGATTTCATCAGTTTCTTCCTTGCAGACAGCAGTATTCAAATATTGCTTTGCGGCTTCTTTAATAAGCTAGCCACTTTTCGGAAGATGGCGTTTGCGTTAATAACATATCTTATCCTAATCGTGCAACAAGAACTTGTGCTCACATTCGGCCGTGTCAAGCATGACATTTCTTCATGCGTCATGATTTGCTTGTTCCCATCATCGAAAGGATCGAATACTAGGTCAAATCTCTGACAGTCTATCTCGTGCACCAAAAAGGATTACGGTGTCCAATGGATCAAACAACACTATGAAAGCGCGATAATTCGTGAACTCAACAAGCATCGCACGCTTGCATGCTAGATCATAAATGACATGCTATTTAATTGCCCATCACAGTTCGAGGATAACGGCCCAATACCTGAAGAATTAGAATGCAAGGAATATGTTTTAACTCTACATTCTTTGTAAAGCTAGTTCGGTTCTAAAAGTGCTCACCTAAGTCGAATCAGTGATTTGTTGTGTAGTCAACTGACTAATTCAGGATTAGAAGAAGTGGCAATGTATGCTGGTTGGGGCCAGAATACCTAGAACACATGATTCATCCTGTCATATAAGCCTGTGTGCAGGTCTGACTGTTTTCGTTCTTTACCAGGTTCTACCTAGTTTATTACTAATATCGCTTACCAACAACCTCCTGTTATTAACGTCGAACAAACATTGGGAAGACCCATTGAACTGTTGCGGCGATGTAATCGCTGTCAAGTGTAAAACCGCCATCGCTTGCATATGTCTATTTCTGCCTTACCACAGTTCTCCACTTAGGGTTTTATTTTTCTTGCTAATAGTGGATGACAGATCAGAAAAATGAAACTATGAGCAACTATCTTCCGGGGTCAGAGATTTGGGCAGTGAACAGTAATAATAGAAAATAATTCGGAATATTCGTGTTTAGCGGTTCCATCTTTTGGCTTACATGAATTGCCCATCGCTGTCAACTGGAGACGAATCTGATCATGCTCGTTTGCGGTTCGGACCTCTTGGTTGTGGATGTTTACAATACTCAGCCGTGGTAAGGACCGTATGGCCGGCGCTGATTTCACAGTCGCGCTCCTGAAGAGTGGAATTAGCACGGATGGGGGTTACAATTTCATGCGCACACGCGCACACACAGTCAGACCAAATGCGTCATTCCAAACTTTGAGGAATCAGCAGTATTCGTTTTTTATGAATACTGCCTGTTAGTTTAGTGAACTGACAAACACACCAAGATCTATTCAGCAAATTACTGGTCTTGGTAATAAATAAAAATAGCGGTACAGTCGAATGATTTACATCAGGGGAACCATAAGCTTCTTTGTCTCACTGATGCTCATTTAACTTTTGCACATGCTGATGCAAGGCCTTATTCTTTCTGACGACGCTTCACGCATGAGTACAGTGGAAGGTCATCCCCATAGCCATTACATGGGGGCGAGAAGAGGAGACTATGCAACCATGACCTTGAAACTTTGTGACATAGAACCACATAAGGTTTCATTAGGTCAGCTGCGGCAACGAGCCGCGCCACGGCGATTTGCCGTCTACCATAGGAGTAATCGGTGTATTCGAATCGTTGAAATTTTTCGTCACAGACGCACAATCCACTTAACTGCCTCCAACGGGAATCGAACCGGGGCAGTCTAAATGGAAGACAGAAATATTCACCACCACAACGTTTATTAAATTAGAATTGTTCTTCATCAGGAAAGCTAGCTGGTAGGTTAGAAATACGGGAAAAATTAGCTGTAATGTTTCTTCCTTAAAGCAAGCTAAAAGATTCCCACTATCTGTTGGTTATTCCTCATACAATCTCCTACTACTAATACATACAAAGTAGCCAAGCTCTGTAGGTCGTTTTCAAGGAATTCGCCGCATCTATGCTCCTTGCAGAAGTAAATTGCGTGGTCTAGCGGTCCGTGGCCGTGCAAGATCATGTGGTGAAGTTGAACAAACCGTTCGGTGCGTGCCCGGTAGCGTAATGGCTAAGGCGTTCGACTCAGAATCGTTCATCCCGGGTTCGCGTCCCAGTTCGGGCGCGGTGGATATGCACTGCTAATGAATACTAACCAGGATGAAAAAACTGTACACTACTTCTATGGTCTCTTAGTGAGCAGTTGATTTCGGTTAGTGAATTATTTGATTTCTCTGTTTATTAAGATCAACTCTGAAATAATGTCACATATTGTTGAGCCGGACAACGCTGACCATTGCATACTGGACCTCGCAGACATAGCATTTTCCACGGGCTTCGTCGAGAACCGATGAATGAGTAAACGTTGCACCACGGGGATGAGGTTTCGTCAAGGTGTAGCTTATAGTCGCCTTTTCACGGTCGTGAAGTAGGTTAGTAGAAATCATCACCTACTGAGGAATGATGGTAGCCCATTCTGAATTGTTGTATGTTTAGTGACTGGGGTAACCTAGGAAAATCAATGCACCGCTTTTGGGACAGAGAGAGATCCAACCTTTTTTCGTAGAAAAACGACGTTTATCAAAATTAGTTAGCTGTACTTGAGAACTACTGTCCAAAAGCGTAAAGGCAGACTGGTTCTGAGTTTCTCACATCAAGGTAAATGCGTTGAATTTTTCGTTTTGCACGAAATAGATAACCCACAAAATGACTTCATAAAATGTAATGGCATACCTCCCTGCAGAGTGGCAATTGTTTGAACCAAATATGTTTGTTTTGTCCATGAATACCTATGTTTGAAAGAGTGAATTGGGGAGCTGGAAATTCGGGACCCGAAAACTGTGTTCTATCAAGAGGGTCAAATGTTGTTTTAACTATACACTGTAGGGGAGATTGCATTGTGTATGAAGTAACATGGATGAAAGTTAGGAATTTGTGATTCTATTTGATTTTCAACTAAAGCGTCGATGCTGAGGAACATTTTTCAGTTCGGGACCCAGCTTCAGTGCTTATCAGGATAAGTATACACAGAATTTATTATACAGCTTTACGTCTATATCTTTACAGGTTTACGTGCTCTTATTTAGAACTATTCCCAGTCAGATTCATTTAGTCCTTCAATTGGCTTTCAAATGAAGCGCCAGAGCTGCCCCCTAAAGCCGACATGATATGGCTTATATCCGAAGACTGGTAGATAATCACCTCTGAATCAGCACTCTAGATGGTTTTTGATTTACATTCTGCTACTTCAGTTCCTCTTCAACAGAGGAACTTAAAAGAGGAAGACACAACTCTAAAACATTCACATTTTCCCACCTCATGATTCCCGTCCATTTTTTTCCACTTGCAGAGTTCCTGAGATTCGGAGGCCCAGGAGAACCTCAAAGATTGCTACTGGGGGCGTTAATAAGGCCGCTGTAGAAGAAGATTGTTAGAATGAATTGAAAAGCAGAATTTTGATTCTCTTCATGAATCAACTTGCGATCCCCTGCACGCCGGTGCCTAAAGACAAATGTAACTTTTCACTGTTGAATCGTGTATCTGCAAAATGTTCAAGTGCTGTTCACAAGCTGTAATTATTTAGAACAACAGCCGTTCGGTGTTACCTCCATTTCAAAGTCGTTCTCCTACTTGCCTGCCGCAAGATTGATTGCATAGCTTGTTGAGTCTGCATTACCGAGCAGCGCAGCTCAGAGAATAAATTTGGTGGTTACTGAGATTATTCACTCCAGCAGCGGCACTGGAATAAGTGGGTTACGAAATTCGAGCTGCCGTATTTTACGTTGAAAATGTAATTCCACTTGTTCTATATCATACATATACAAATAACAAGTAAAACAGGCTGGTAGAGATTTGTGCACATCCTGCGGGGAAGAACTGACGACTTTTAACTGGAGTTAACGAGACAACCACCATGTCTTAGTTTGAAACTGCCTGGGTTGCAACCCTGAATACGCTGGTGAATATGAACAAAAGACATGCTTCTTATCACTTAATGGACAGAAATTACCGGCTTTTAGTCCGAAGGCATTAGGAAACCCATCCACAAATTTTGAAACTTTGGATGGTTCCATATCGGCATCATATTTATCTCCCACAATTCCTCCTCTCGGCTACTGCTGGCTACCGCTGAGGAGACATTTAACCAAACATTTTCGCGAATTCTGATTAGCCCGAAATAGAGCTGATGTCACACGCCCTCCAGTTGGGGTCTCCGAATTTGAATGCCGTTATAAAATCGAAAACCACTGCATCACTTGCCGGCTTGTGGTAAATTTTTTCCTATCGCTGATTAACCGCAAACTCATTCGAATGCCCGAATTTGTGAAAGATCTCACGGACTGAATTTCAAAGTTATGGACCTAGCATTCGCGTGTGGTTCAATAACAAGTAATCTCGATTATTATTTACTAGACGAGATGACTAGCACGTATTTCAGTTTCACTTCCAGTGAGTGAACATCATGGGGCAAATATAAATCTCATATGGATAGGTGACTTAGTTTCTATTAATCTTTTTGAATCAGAAATGCAAAAGGATGAAAATACAACATTTTTATTGTTTATTAAACAGTGCGAACATAAACAATAGGTCTAGCTTGAGCCATTCGGAGTGAAACTCACCGGATTTGTCCACACGTTGTGCTGGAGTCACATTCGAACGGTATTTGTAGGCGGACAGCTGGACCACATGTGGATGAATCTCCGCGGATAAAAATAGCACCGTTATAAGAAACCCTTCCTCGTGAATTCTGGTTGGACGAGGTCAATCCCGATTGGAGAAGGGGTAAAAGTTAAAACTAAATTAGCTTAAATAAGATAAGGTTTCACGTAGTGCATCTTAGACTATGAAGGCAGGAAATGTAATGGGTCACTTTTATTCCCTTAAAAAAGTATCGCAATATAATTAGTGGTATACATACTCGTTCATCACATGGTATATTCGTGGCCAATTGCACACCACAATTTTCGGGACGGAATTCATCAAGGATGAATTGAATGCAGTAGATATTTGGCTCTTCGCGATACCATTCTTTTGCTTCACCAATTGCTAGCTGCTGAAAGCCAAATGACTTCAGCTGACAAAATGTTTGGTTTGCAGAATTTGCACCGATGATTGGTGTACATTTGTTTTCTTTCAATCCAGTGGTAAGGTTCTCGTAAGGCCCAGCATTATGTGGAATGTAGCATACACGCAGCTGACTTTCAGTGCACTTCGTGAACACTGATAGGTAGAAGATAACAGATAAGACGGCATGTGATAACATTCAATCGGATTTATGCAATGCTTCTCAAAAGAAACGAAAGTAATCGTGTGAAGTCAGTAGTCTAGTGAAAAGTTCAAGAGTACCAATCCGGAATAATTTTCAAGAATCCAGACTGCTGACTTGCAATCAGAGAAAGTTTTGTATCTCAGACCAGGATTAAGGTGCTTTGATGCCATATTGATAGGGGAAATATACCACATTTGCTCTTTCCAGGTGGATTTCGGTTGATGATGGCATCCAAATCAGAATCGGAACAGGATGTTCATTCATAGGGAACGCGAAAACACTGAATTTGATAATTCTGTCGACTTTAGTGAAATACAACAGACGAATACTAGGTTTACAGGGGACGGACTACGAGTATTGGTCGTTTGTTGTTGAAGGGAAGATACCGCCCACCGTAGAATTCGGAATTAGATCACTTATAGAGTTGTATTACCAAGAGGATCATTTGACGGGCTTTCATCGAGGAAGCCATAGTTCTCTTTCAATCGAATTTGGTGGCAGGTTTTTTATGAAGACCGTCGTGTCACAAATTGGGCTAAGTTTCCAGTTATGCCTACCTTCTTCCCACCATTCATTCAACTCTTTTAATCCAGGTGATTCTTCTTATTCATGTATTGCTTATTATTTACTGCATGGAGACTTCGCTTGATCTCGGAAAAAAAATTAGAAGACAACAAGAACGGAACCGATCTACAGTGCAGTCTTACGAATTCGAATTCTAAACACCATAATGTTAGCAACCAGAACATCGTCTATCCCAAGTGCATTGTGTTCCCCTCGTGACAGGGCGTCTTCAAAATCTTTCGTAAGCCTAAAAAACGGATATGTCAATGGTTGAGTGTAAAGCCTATTGATGGTATGACGTATGCAGGTGGCCGGCGGGAGTTCGGAATAGGACAAGGGATGACCTAATTAAGTACACACAGTTCATCTTATCGTACCCTGTTGAGTGGTACGTTTACATCTTGTTTTTCATGCGGGTACTAAGTTGTACCTGGAGATGTCAGTCGGGTTTGAAGCGTGTCGTCATTCAGTCAATATGTTTTAAACAAAAGCTGCATGAAATATGCATTGCATTTAGAAGATTTACAAAACTATTACTAATACAAGAAACACAAGTAGGTTGCCAATACGCTACACTAACACATTATTCCCGTTTCTGTTGGCAAAACAGATTTTTGACCTCCGACAGCAATCGGCGAATACTGTCTCCTGCTTTTAGTCTTTATGATCGGCAAAAAGCTTCATGTCCGTGTTAGGTTCACCGCACGGACATTTATTAGTTTAGGTTAAATCTCCGGTACCGCGAGACATGCACGATCGTATCGCAAAGCTTTGCTTTGGCGGCTACTTGACTGATGAGGCACGATCGTGAAACGCTAGCCGATCGAGCTCTGGACTTGGAAAGGGACATCAAATGGGCCAGTCCCATTTCTGGTGTAGCGCATCCGTGATAGGGACCGAACAGATTGAATAACATAGTTTAACCACCTGATCCGTACTATTAGCGAGCTCAGCACTTTCAACTGGGCATCTGTCAAACATAAATTGACAATAAGATCGACAGTTGGATCACTAGCGTGCGAACACTCACCGGAGAACACCTCGAGTTAAGGATAACTTCGAAAAGCCTTTCTCTACAACAAAACATTGTAGGTCGTTGGTCTTCGTGACTTCCGCTCAGCGACTTCGAAATATGGCGATGCCTAACTAGCCACATTGTCCATTACTTTGATGAGTCCCCACTTAATTGCTGTATTCCCCATCTCTCGCTTTCAGTTGTCATGACTCCCATACCCAGTGGTACCCTCCGGTGGGGTAAGCCTCTTTGCCCCACTGCTGCTACATTTGCTGCCCCTAAAGTCATCTGAAAGCTATTCTCACCAAATTGTTTTCAGTTTGCACCTGAACCTGAAAGGACCATCTTTGGTGATGTAGCTTACTTGATCTACTGGATCGCTCAAATCCCACGATAGCTATGTACAATCTGTCCGCTATGTGTCCTTTGATTAAGATGCTGTCTTTGATTTAGTACCCCGATTTCATCTTCCTGAGAAGCGCAAGGCTTCCAATTATCAGACCCGACGTCTGTCCTGGCTCTCCAGCTAGTTTCATAGTCGAGTGTAGGAATCTTAGGTACTATAAGACTTCATTATCCACTTGTTGACAATTCCGGCAAAGTCCAGGGCGGTGTTTAATTGTATTTTCCATTATCCATTTACATGAGCTATCACGCTGCTTTAACTTTCACCAGCATAATTGAATATGTCAATGATATTCCTATTTTCCAAATTGTTCTAATTCCTCTAAACTTCAGAAAATTTCATGAAAATTTATCTCGAATGACCTGTTTCCTTTCCCCGAATAGGTGTTGAACTGAATCCATCCGAACACCTTAAGTGTACCCTTAGTGCTCCGCACTCACCATTCTCTGCATATCCTGTGACGTCCAGTTCAAAATCCTTATACAATTTTAGTTCTGAGGTGAATATTACGCAATCATTACTGAGTCAGGAAAATGATACACGTAACTTCCTAAGTATGAAAATGTTAGACCGTCACTAACATTTTTTTTCAAATTTGTTCACTGATGCATTCTTCGGTCTTATTGTACCGCTTACCCGTAGGATCTCCGTAGTCTTTTGGATATCAAAATTCTTCGTCTGCGATTGGCATTTGTTGGGCACATTTTTTGTCCCTATCCATTAATTTCTTTGGACCATACTTGCCAACCGACATATTAAGTCTTGAGCAGCCCTAGAGTAGAAAAACCAAGTTCAAACCCGTTCACCCAATCCAGAATTATCCCACTAAATTTCCATTCATCCACATTAGCATCACAACTTTCTTCTGTGACGTACATGGCATCGGTACTGACCAATAAGGACAGGTCTAGGACCGAATTACTTTCCAAGTGGGACTGGTTTCCTCGTCTATTTTGCATCGGTTTTATCAACGCTTATTTTGACCAAAATCTATTTAGCACTAAAAAGCCAAATACAAACGAGAATATAATGGCCGAATAGTTCGCATCTGTTCATTCGGTCGTCTATGCTTAGGTGTTCTCCAATGTCCATACGAACCGTGCCATATGGGCCTAATTGAGTAAACGCTTATGAAAAGATTTCTGGCTTGCTTTATACTAAATTTTATTTGTATGGTACTGATGTTTTGTTGCCCACAATGCGGTATTCCTAAAGCCCTAATTTTTAGTCGATTAAGTTGATTGCAATCCACGTAGAACTCGATGTCCGAAAATTAATAAAAAATAAAAAAGCATTATATTATAGCGTTCAGGAAGTGTCTTTGCATTGCTACGGGAATGTCAGGTTTGCACACGTTTCTTTATGCAGCCTATGTGGACTTATATCGGCGTCAGGCCATCGCTCTGGGAAAGTTTCAATAGTTTTGTGTTGCGTTGCTGTGTATTTGGCCTGAAAAGCGATGTCTCGGCTCACCGGATATTGCATAATCGAAAGATGACGGGAAAACCTGTCGATGATGCCCTGACCTAATTTCCAGTTTGTTACGAATCGGTAAACAGAAATTTAAATATATCCCCTACCCGGTTGCACAGCTGTCGTTGTTTGACGTGCGCAAGTTTTACTTGGGAAGACTGGTTTATTGAGTGAACATATTCAGTCCCACTCTAAACGCAATCAATATTCAGTCTTTTGTTGCCTCTCAATAGCTGATTTGAATCACGCGATCACTGTCGAAACCCGTGCGCAGTTCACGATCGTGCCAAGGAAGACCGATCGTTTAAGGACTAATCGTGACTCAAAACTGTCATCGCCGACGGTCATTGTTGGTCTTAAAACTTCTGACCACTTAGCTGACCACTCAGTTAAATGCGTTGCATCGTGAACCGATGTGTGCTGAAATTTACGAACTGGTAACTTACTAGACCAGACAACATTAGGTGTGCAGTTGTACCCCGGTCACTGTTGATGGAAAAGGGTGGAAATTTGTTATCTCATATTTTTCACCGACAGTAAAGCCATCAGTTAAAAGTTGATGAAGTTCATCTGTTTTCCAGTGAGATAACCTGGGCCCAATTCATCTCGTTGGAACCTAGAGGCATCACTGGTGTGAAAGTTTAGCGAAGACACACAGTGTGTGTGTGTGTGTGTGTTGAGATCAATATATTGCTGGCTGTTCGCAGATCCGACGAGGTCACTTACCAACGACCTCACAGTGAACCATTTGACTTAAGCTGCGATATGTCTGACATTTAGAATACCGATGGAAGAGAATGGATTGAAATCAACACTTCCACCACAATCAAGCGCAAAGTAGATCCTTTTATGGTATTTCAGCCACGCGGACTATTTTTACTGGAATATTAGACCGGCGGCTGTCTATCAATCTAAATTTAGAAAGGTTGGCTCCGGCCTAAGCAACTTTCTCACTTAATTTTAACTACCGACTATCCTGCCGGTAGTAAAAAGAGATATCGGCTTTTTACCCTAAGAGTGAAACAATGAATCCCTTAATCCTGATTTTTCCAAAAGTGATCAGATGGTGGATCTAAACCCAAACAGCACTACCGACATTCTTTTGTCACCTTAATGAACGTGATGGCCTGATATTTCATTTCTATCAAGTCTCCATATTTGTTCTTCTTACTATGCTTTATGTAACATCAAACAGACGGTCACTGAAACTCTTTAGAAATTAAATTCCCAGTAAAACAACCCCGAGGAACGAAGAATGTATGAAACCACTGGAGAGTTGGGTCATGTTCGTGGTTCACCAGGTTGTCTTTGTGCAATATATATCATAATCCGATAAGTCCAATCATCCATTTTCTCACATTTTGTTAAAACCGATTTTCGGTGTTCCACTGCTTGAACTAGGTTACACGTCTGAAATGCCTCAAATTAGTTGAATGAAAAGAGAATAAACATCAAACCGACCATGGTGTCTTCCACACAGTCCTGCTGTCGGCGCACTGTTCCAGTCGGGCAGAGTTAAATGCGATCGATCAATTGGACATTGACATCCATTTGAGAGACCATCGTTGTCTGAATCGTAACAAACACCTCCAGCCAATTCGCAATGTGAACATGAAGGCATTCCGTTTGACTTCACCTTAGGAACTGGAATTTAGGGAGATAAAACACTTGCTATTTGATTTAGTGAATCCGAATCCGAATGGATTCATATGTAACGGAAAGGTTCTGTAGTTGCATAATTCAATGACGTCTTCTGTTACAGTGCGCGTGTGTGTGTGTGCGCATGTGTGTGAGATGACCAAGGTTTGATTGTCAGTGCTCTTTTCCACAGAGTACGTTTACAGGGGTACGAACAACCGAAAAAATTCATCAAAATTTAACTCATCAGTCACTACGTTTAACTGTTTAATACTATCAAGTTTGCCTCATTCTAACATAACCGGACTAGTCAATGCGTCCGAAGTAGCAGCTGGGTCCCTGCGAGCACAAATTCAAGTCTGATAATTTGTGCTTATTTGGTGGATTGAAAAGTGGTTCAATTTGGTGATTCTGCCAGAAACAGAAGGAAATTTTGTTTTCATAAAGTACTTCGTTATGTGATATCAACGCTGAACTCGCCATTAGAAAACCGTGGAAGCATTGTGCACTTATTTCATCCTGACCCCGCAAATCAGTAACGGATAGGTAAAACATCATATGGTGGATTTCAGCATACCGTTGACAGCCTGCCCGGTAACGTAGTGGTTAAGGGGTGAGACTCGAAATCATTAGTTCCGGGCTTGCATCTCATTTCGGGCGCGGCGAATATGCATTGTTCATGACTCCTGACAAGAATGAAAAAGGTGCACAGTGCTTCCGTAGTTTCTTTTAAAAGGGTCACCAAAAATTCCATAACTTCCGTCTAGCCTTGTCTACGAAAATTGATCGAAAGTCAGCAATCTCCTAAATTATATCTGAATTATTCCAAAACTGTTCGCAAAAGCCACCAGACTGTCCTATTCAATTCTCGAGCACATAGGTCTATAACGTGAATCGTCTCACAACGGATAAACCTGACAGACGTACTGTAAGGTGCACTGATTGTCTATGGTTTCACTGCGAATTTTGAGCAAACAAACGGGAGCGTTAAGTTGTGTCATTCTGGCGGCGATAAATCTCAATTTACGGGAGGACCAAGCATTATCAGACTGCACAAGCCTATTCTGTGCTCCCAAAACAGTTCGTCAACGCCGTACAGCTTCCATGGCCTAAGGAAAACAAGACGGTGGGACTAAAAGGCGATTTGTGAACTCGATAAATAGCGGGCAGAAAGTTACCCATAAAATAGAAATTCGGCCTTGTGCCATACTGCACTGAAATTAGATTTCAAAACACTACATGTGTACTGTGTACTGGTCTGATGAGTAATACTGAAAGAACAGACCCGCGACTGATACTACAACTTTGAATGCGGACTATAGGAGTATTCCACGAACTCAAATCTTATAAAGCAATGTGTAGGTTAGATGGGATCTAGGTCAAATGCACTTTAGGTTCGTGTTTAGAGATAGTGTCCTTGGAACTGTGCACGTCGACTACTAGAAGACACCCATCACCTTCCTTGTAGTAGATGAGATTGTTTCTTTGCACCGTACACCAACTCAGCGGTAATTGCACCCGGTCACTGCTAAAATTTAACGACTGACGCAATACAAATGCAGCACTGTTTCTGATATGACAGATTCGGGAACAGCTTAAATCAAAGTCGATTTTTTAATTTTATAACATACCAACTAAATACAATCACGTTGCTGTAAGCTTCAAATCGTATTCTGCTGATTACGAAAAACGGCGCCAAATCATGACCAATCCGATGGTTGTTTTTGAAGTCAGAACTGCTGCAATATATGTTTTAAGCAATTTAAATTAGTTTCCGGGGTGTTCGATAAACCGGATACGCCACCTAGGTAAAGGACAATTAGTAGTATATTTCCTCAAGAAAGAGATTTAAACTAGGAAAACCCATTAAGACAAGTCAGAACGACCTTCTGTGATTGAAAATTGGTTGTAAATTCAGCATAGATGTTGACAAAATAATGACATTTTTGTAGTCACATTTTAATTCAATAAATAAAAAAGATCATGTATCAAATTGAAATCAATAGAAAGGACTAGTGAGCTAGGGATACGAGATCACATAGATTAAGAATCGAAAAAATCTTTTGGCAGCTGCTTAAAAAGAACATTCTTCCAAAATTTCAAACCATAAACGTTATGTTCTTTTGTTATGAGATTGCTTGAGCCGTCAGATGTTATGTAGAATAAAAAAATCAGTCTACAACTTTGACGTGTACAAGTCAACTCCATGAGCTAGAATCGAACCGATGACCTTCCCCTTATCAGACAAATATTTTTCAACAGTAACTCTACATCATCTATTCCATAAGCGGAGGATTGCGGATTCGATTTCGGCTCATGACGTTGACTTTTAGATGTACAATAAGTGAGCGAACTTTCCATTCCGTACAGTATGATTGTAAAATAATGAGGTATATCAACAAAACTTCGGGACTTTGGTGGATAACAGCGACTACTGTTTCATTTATTCCACGTTTTCAGCTTGAATGAAAACAACCACCCGCTTTATTCCCTATCAGAATAGACAAATCAGTCGGCTGTTTTGCTGAGCACGGTCAGAGTCAGTTTTGGTTTTCGCGCAGTATAGAGAAACAGGCTTTCAAAAATACTTTTCTGTAGGAAGATTGAATGTGAGGAATTTTACGAAATGATTCTCCAGGGTTGAAAAATATTTTTTCCCCAGTATTACTGATTCTTCGTTCT
Source organism: Fasciolopsis buskii (assembly GCA_008360955.1). Lineage (NCBI taxonomy): Eukaryota > Metazoa > Platyhelminthes > Trematoda > Plagiorchiida > Fasciolidae > Fasciolopsis > Fasciolopsis buskii. The sequence goes on from LUCM01010391.1 coordinate 134,899, forward strand.
CAATGAGTACATTAATTCAAATCGACTTACAACATTCGTGATAATGCAAGTACGTTTGGTACACGGGCACGTGGTTGGCTGAACACTGGCATGTTGCAAAACGAGACACTGATCTCACGTTCTCAGCGCTGAACAGAATACATTGGGCTGAGCGGGACCGGCACAGTCTCACCGACTGATCACACGACTCGTCTATGTCAACTAGAAAAAGATGGTCAGGGAATCAGTTTTTAGCGTTTTGAACTGGTCATTGTTGAATGAAGTGGAAAATCTTAACCTGGATTAAACGAAAGGGAACCAGACCGAATCTTTACATTCCTAGATGGATTATTACACGGAACATTGCACATGAAAATTGAATTCAGATGGGACCCCACATGTTTGCGTCGCTCGGTTTATCAGACAAAAACCTGAATAGAACCACCATAAATCACGTGGCTATCGTCGATACCATCACCATCCTCTTCAACATCAACATCCTCATTCAAATCATCGCCAATGCAAGAATTATTCTGGCCACCTTGCGTAAAGCCTATCCGGTTGCTTCCTACCAGTTCGTTTCGGTAGTCATGGCGGCACTAAAGCCTTTCTAGGAACCTCTCGATCGCAGTCCGTTTAACTACGCATCCCAAACTCAGTAAAAGTACAGCAAATGAACTTTTGTTGTGGAAATACTGTTTTCTGATTCAAGAACATACATAAACAAAGGTAAGCGGACTTACAACCAGAAATCTCCAAACGTGCCAGAAGAAACGATCAGTGTCAGTCGCGTCAAGGCAGTGCTACAGAACGATGTACAGATTATATCAGTAAGGCAGACCATGGATATATTCGGGGCTGATCGATGAGTCCGCTGTTACATGAAATTGTTCATAAGCAAAATGTGTACTGTCGTGTGTCTGGGCGCGGTTGTGTTTTGGTCAACGATCATGGATTAGACTTCGATCAGCCTTGTGGAAACACGAGTATGTGGATTAATTTATACAGGGTGTCTACTTCATCGACTGAGTGAGCAACGATCAGGATACAGGTTCAGACAGATACGTGCGCCTATGTCCGTCTGCGTCAATCTGGGCCAGTTCGGGGTGAGGGAAGCTGTGGTGACTGAAATTTAAGGTAGCTAGCAAATTGGGGTACACCAAGCGAACTTTTATCTGTTGCAGTGAGGACAATTTGTGTTGTGTGTGCGCGCGAATGTGGGTAAATTTTAACATACGACGGATTTGGGAATTGAGACCGGGCCTCGACTGGTGGTCGGATCAGATGATGGTTCTGGCGAATATCTTAGCCTCAGTATCTCGCGGCCCTACGTGAGATGTACAAACGTCATCACCGATTTACACTCCGTAATGCCGCTTGATCTTGAAGCTGAGCGACAGCGAGAAACGTCAATTCATCTTTCCTTTCCCCGAAACCATCGTGTTTACATACAAGGACACGTACTATTGTAGGTTGCTGCCTCTCTTACATATAATAGTCACAACTTCCTCACCCTATACTGACCCGGGTTATTACTGATGAACGCAAGCACGCACGCCCGTTGGAAATTGTCTTGATCGTAACTACTAACAAAAGCACCTCATACACACACTCACATGCACCATAATTTTCACAAAGCTGATTGTAGTCTATCCCATGATTGCTGACTCATCCGCATCTGTAAACAGGCTCATGCATTGTTCAGGCACAGCGAAACACAGACTCGCACTTGATGTCGCGACTATCTCAACCAATCAAACTGATGCATTCCTCCGTAAATTAATATCCTCCCGCCGGCCGCACAATCGCGCAACAGTCCGCGCGTTGGAAGCACAAAATTTGAAAGCGACCCAGAGACTTGACAACATTTGGTTGTACGTTTGTTCGGTTTATTTATGCCTTTTGATTACAGCACAGTTTCCAGATCAACAAAGTCAACTGACCGTTAGTCTGCCAGTGGTCGAGCATCGAAGTCGATCCCACCAAGCTCAAGCCACCAAGAAGGGCCCTAAAGCGACATTTATCATTTTTTACTTTCTTTTCAATAACGAAATAGCAATGTACACATTTTTGAAGAAAGGGATCAACAGAAGACTGCCAAGTGGGGAAGTTGGCTGGCGGTGGGAGGATTCGAACCCGCTACATTCGCGACCAAACGTCACTATCTTATCCGCCTGGCCACCGCCGGTTCATGTCATTCGTAGTGGATTAACGGAAACGCTATCAGGAGCAGTAATTTTTTTTTATATGGACCATCATCGTCACCATCAGAATAAACGTCATCATCACCATTGTTTACCAAGTTTTATCAGTGCCATGTTCGAAATACGTATTTCGGTGAGTGATCCTTTCGACACGCCCCCATTTTCCTTTCCGACTTCCAACTTTCAGTCTTACGGTATAGGATATCGACCCTCCATTATTGAGACTTTATTTTTCACAGTTCGGATTTGATGCCACCGACATTCGTGGTGTTAAGCTTCACAGGCTACCTTCGACCTGATTCCTACTGCTCGTTCGAACAATTGCCCTACCCTACCCTACACATACACACACACACACACGACTCTCTGGGTATGGCTCGGCCTATCTCGCTTGGGGTCATGATTACCTTTGAGATTAAATACCTGCTGGCCAATTCACTTGTTCCGTAATTGGACTCCTTGTGCTCCCCTATGCCAGTATGTATGATTGATTCCTGTGTCCTACTCGATCTTCCTGACCGGCGTTCCTTCAGGTTGTTCCCCACTGGACGCAACCGCGTGTTGCCTTGCAATTCCCTGACATGCATTTTCTTGCTAGATTTCTGTACTAAATGCAAGCACTATCCTTTGACTAACTTTAGTTAGCAAGTTGTGGCGTAAACATCTAATGATTTGAAGTTCGTACGACTTGTCACATCATTTCTCACCATCGATATTACCATATCACAAGATAATCTCAGTTTCATCGTTATTATCATTATTATTGACGCTATTAATTATAGCAGTGGTGGTAGAGCAGTAGCGGCATCACTGACTCTTCATCAACGATAATATCAACATTAGTATAGATGTGAAAAACTCATGCAACAACTACGGCCGAATTAATAAAGAAGGTACCGATAAAACCAACAACATACCCAGCTCAAATGGACAAACTTGATGGCGCATATCGTCCACATGTTCCTTTCTCTCGACTTCTGAGTAACGTTTACTGCCACATTGACAACCAGTTCCTCCATTGATCACAACAGGCGATGTACTGTGAAAGAAGGAATAATCTGCGGCAATTACGTTTGATGCGGAAGAGGCATGGAAATTTTGAAAAAATTTCCGAGTATACAGGAAAATAATTGGTTTCCTGCTCAAAGAATAATGAAGTCAGTCAGCTGAGAATAAGCTGAGAAAAACGAATTCATGGAAAAGTCTGCATACCTTCCATTTCCGGAAATCATCGAATCACGATGAGCAAAGCAAATCCCCCCCACGGATATGCAATTTTTGCACAGATCGGTTTGATTTTCCCAAATTCGACTTCCTGTACAAAAAATGGATGCAATAATTTGCATCTAATTCAATAGATGAATTCACACTGAATGCTGCATAAAAAGACATGTACACCTTCTTGGTCTCACGGTCGGTGCCCGTGTCCAGAAGTAGGGATATACGGGCATGCATATTCTAGTTTGATGCTACATACGTGCTAGCAGAACAATCGTTTCCAAGACGTGTCAACCGTCTTATATGTAAAACTAAAGGACACGAAACCTAAATTATACACTCAGCCAAACTTCGTATGGCTATTTTAACTGCACAAGAGCACCAGGCTCATCAATCAGGCAAACACAGGTAGCAAGTCATTCGCATCAGTGAAAGTAAAAGAGTAATAATACTGTTGGAGACCTTGTGATAAAAAAAATCGTAAACATAAGCTCTCTGCATTACTTAACATAGAAGATGACAGTAAAAATGCATCTCATCTTGTGCATATAACCGTTTTTGGGCATAAACTGGTATGCTAGTAAAATGAACTAAGAGCTCTGTTCCAATGTGTGTGACTTGAGAAGTATATAACGAATACTTACGGCAAGCGTGGAGGACTTCGACAAAAACGGTACCACCGGGACAGACACATTTACCGGCTCCGGGGTGACAAATACTGCCTTCCACGTGGGTACAGTCCGTATCGATTCGACACGATAAGTCTGTGAGTACTTTTTGGTTGGAAGAAAAATCAGATGCGAGAGAGAATGAAAGGAGTTATATGCGTGTGTAATGATTTTGATCGTGATAGACCAAAGGCCATTGTTGTCTGGTAATCACGCAGTAATATTTTACCCGAGACTGCGAGCCCATTGGCAATAATGAACATGAAGTGCATTGCTCAAAATTCCACTGCGTATCACAAATTAGCCAGGATGCAAACATGAAGAGTGGACATTTGGGTCGATAAAGAAAAATCAGGAATAACTTTCTGCACTGGGAGATTTGATTTGGTTTGCCGAATGGTTCATCATCCAGTGTCAACATGCAATCTGCCATTAGGAAACTATTGAAGCCCTGCACCACTAAGAATCAACAGTATCGGATATCGATCGCGCCCGAACTGGGGTGCGATCCTGGGGCAAACAATTATGAGTCGGACGCATTAGCCGCTACGATAGCCGGGCTGATTCCTAAAGGCTCATCGAACGTTGACAATAACTACGTGTTTTAGTGCCCATATACGTGAATAGATTTTGCAGCTCACAGATCTCTGAACGCATCAGATGAATGTCTCCAAGGTGAGAACGAACTGTTCCAGAGGAGGCGAAGACAACGTTTTACCATATACAGCTCTTCGACTTGATAATTTCCAGTAGTAGACTTGATATGATTCGATCTTTCGAATGGTTCGTCATACAACTTCACCATCCATTTTGTGCCTGATGATCTTTGCCCAAAACAATCCAGTCACAGGTTGTATGCTAACGGTGATTTTTATGTTGGCATCACAAGACGAATCACCAAATAGGGGTACAGTTACGTAAAAATCTAACAATTTGCCTGGCGTGGACCCCGCAGAATGTCTGTAAACAGTGGATCACAAATATTTGTGGTGAAACTACATCCAATGATTTTTTTAAATATTAGTGAATAAGCTGATTGAAACGCAAACTAGCTACAGAATGGTCTTGGAGACCCCTAAAAGTGAGATTGGTTGGGGGAGGACTTACCTCCCCCACTACCGGAAGTTAGCACAAATAAACATCATATTCATTTTGAAATCTTGTTTGAAATCTGTAAACAGAATTGTGGTAACAATTTCGTGCGTTCGAAAGCTTTGGTGAATAACGAGACTGGAAACATGTGAGTATGCAAACAAACACATGCACGCATCACACACATTTGTACAAGCTGCTTACGAGTACGAGTCGTCGGACTCATGCCAAGAGACAAACTCCCGTCGTTTTATTGATTTATGCCCATCGATCACAATCGCTCGACGCCTATAAACGTGCAAGTAACCGTAGAATAAAGAACGGTGGCTCTGCGTCTCGGACTTCGGGTCATAGAAAACAGTTTGAACGATGGCTTTTTGTTTGCGTTAATTGCATGACAATGATTCTGTGTTCAAAACTGTTCCGAGAAACACCGCTTCTATGCTCCGGTTCGCACGAGTATTAAATTTTCGTGGTTAGTCAAAAACCAATGGAACGAGTCGGAATTATGAATACGCACAAACGATGCCCTAATCTGTCGGCCTATTGGTTTGCCACGATTAGTCTTCTATCGCCTTCCTACTGAACTTATTGGCACTGAAACATTACAAAATTACACGGTTTTGCTTCTTGCCCGTTAGGTTTGTCCACAAATCAGCTACAAGGTATGTGGTCCAAGTCAGTTAGCAGTTGAAATCAACCCATGTTATGAGACAACAGTCAAGGTTCTTTTTGGAGTAGAGTGTGATCCGTGCCTGGTCACAGTCCACTTGTTAAGAACCGAACAGGTTGGTTAAGAATGTGATAATCAATGATATCTGTGGCTTATTCTCTTTTGTGTAATACTAACCAACTTTGACTCTATGATCCCTTAGTTTATAGAGTTATTCGAATAATGAACAGACTTACAGAAAAGGCCAAACTGAATCAGAAATGGTTTAGTTCACTCCTACCACATGAACGCAGTTTCTTCTAATTTGTTGCAGATTTGATCCTACGCGTAGAGATCAATGCTTCAGATTTCGGATTTTAAGTATTTTCAATTACGCAATTGTAATGACAAGTAGGGTGAGCGAATCAGAACTCTAGGCACCTGATACCACCACCTGGATATAGGGTTGGGTGGTTTGCGCCTGTTAGCTCCAAAGGTGTGGACAAGCCCATTGGTCAGAACCACTTTTTCATGCTTAGACGATCGTGTGGAGATGCAGATCAGAGGAGGCAGCATGTGTGTTGAACTCAACACTATTTCTTTTTTCTTGTCCTTCCTTTTCACACATTTGATTTTTATCACAGCCCTAATTTTATTAGCAATTAATTTGCAAAGTTGTCGCTTGTTTTTCCCAGGCGATGGTGTTTCAGGACATTTTGATTGAAACGTTTTCACCGAATCTGCACACATTGTTATTTTTTGTTCATTAGATAAAATGGAAGTACATGGTCCTTCAAATCAACTGTGTGCGCTGGATGTGATCTCAAGAAGTTGTATAGAGACCACGTAACCAACAAATCAGACATTGATTTATTCAGATTACGATGCATAGCCTGCTGAATTTCATCCTATCATTAACCCTCAGCTTTGGTAAATTCCTCCTTGTCCTGCTTGTTTGCATTCAGCGCATCGATTCGAAATAAAAACAGCTACAAGGCCTAAGCAAAACGGTTAATGAAATCACCTTCCAGCACAAATAATTCAGAAAATTTCTGGCACAGAATGCAAGGACTTACGTGTACGGCATACAATCTCGTCTGCCTCTCGGATGGCTACGTAACCCAAACGACAGAAGCACTCGTCTCTTTGCGGGTTACACACACTGTTTGCCACATGTTGGTCACAATAGTTCCATGCGCGGGATTTACATGGGCCTGTAAATGGAATGCGATCTGTTCGTCCTTTGGTGTGCCGACCAATGACCGAATATTGAAACAGAATTACAATTACACTCAAGAACTTGGTAATTTGAGCCGCCGACATACCGCGAAAATCCAAAATGTCTCTGAGAAAGTGCCCACGTCTTTTCCCTTTTTATGTGCAATCACCTGGCGAACATTGACACGAGTTGTTTTCGTGCCGCAAGCTAACTGAAATCAAAGTTTTTCTGCAACTAATTCTATTAGATAGGAAGAGTTCGACATCTTCCACTTGAAAGCTACAATTAATTGATCCTTATCGTTTATTAAATAGGTCAGTGAACTGGAAGCTGGTCGTCATCACACAGTTCAAGGTGTGCACACACACACACACACACATAAGCACATGCATGCACGTGCGTTAATTTGGAGTAGTCGATACAATTTTCTAGATGCAACCCCAAAATTTTCCTATTTGATGGTTTATTCATTTGTATAAACGTCAGTGTAAAATTGAAAACAGATTTCTATTTTTATTTCCATGTAAAATTTTAGACAAAATGGTCTGGTATGAAAGAAAATAATCATCTAAATTTGGAGACCAAAACAAAAATAACAATAACAACACCAGTTGAAGCGATGACAACGCAAAGATGAATACCATTTACAATTAAAGTAAATGTTTTACAATATGAAATTCTTACGTCATTTAACTATTCAACTTGTAACGTGAATGATTCCTGTTCATACATCACATTTGATTATCATTTGCGTTGTGCGCAGAAATAATCTTGGAATTTGACATTTCTCTGGATAATCATTGGCAAATCTACGAATTTAATCAAATTCAAATCAAGTAAAGACAAGTAGTGCTTTTTTGCACCCGAATATGGATGCATTTTCCGCCCGTGCAACAAAAAACGACGATTACTTGAGACGGTTGCGTGCACATAACAAAACGCACGTCGATAAGACAGACGGTTTGATGAAGCAGCAATGAGGAAGAATACAATTGCCTCACTAATTCAGTAGCAGATGAGCCTTAAGGTCATTACTGCCAGTTCACGGTTTACTCGCAACCGGCCGAGTTAAGGGATGAGGCTGTTCCTATTAGCATATCTAAGAGGTCGGAGGAGCCGAATTGCGGAACCGGTTGAAAAGTGAGAAAAAGCCTTGGACAGTGCTGCGTTAATTTTGGGTAGGAAATAGGCTGAAATTTTTCACAGGCATAAAGATGTTTTGAAAACTAAAATCAACAAGCAGTTCTTTGTTAATTCCTCTACAAAGTACGAGTAGTTTTAGGGATTTGATGGTTAGAATAGAATTCTTCTGTTCCTGGTGAGGACAGAACACCGGGAAGCAGCACTGCCAAGTGGTGAGGGTGCATGAAGTAAAAATTGAAAAACAAGCGTATAAAGTAATCTGCTACCGCTTAGACGAAAAGACAAGAAGACTCTGCGCACCTTGAGGAACACAGATTCAGACTGTCCAAGAAAAGTTTAGGGTCTAATCCATTTCTAAGTAACGGGCAAAAGAATCGTTTTGGATACATTAGAAACGGGAGGAGGATTGTTGAAGAGAAATGAATATTGGGAAGCATGCTGAAAACTGAAGGGGATAAGCAAATTTAAAACATTTGGTGGTGGGACGTGAGGAGACGATCATTCATGGAGTTCATTACAATTATCTTAAAGGTGACAAAGAATGACTTCAGTATTGTAAGAAAGAACAACGTCACCAGCATATTCACAACCAACAGAATTGTGGGGAAATAGGACGCTTGTTAAGGTAGACAGACAAATGAAATTGGGACAAAATTGATCCTTTCACACCTACAATGCCTGTTTTCAGCCGTCAGTTAACCGACTTTGAGAGAAACAATTAGGCATTAAATTGACTAATGCGGCAGATTTGCATGTCACATGTGAATATGAGCCACACGTCAACATCCAGGACACGTCAACATCCAGGAATGCTGATATCCTTCGACACAGTTATTCCGGTTTTGTGCAATCAATTTTCAAAACTTCCTTATAGTGCAGGACCACACAATTTGAACAGATGACCTGTCCAATCTGTGTATGCATACGGGGGTTGAGTGATCACAATTTATCTTCAAGCATGATGAAAAGTTTCATATCTAGCGGAAAATTTTCATGTTCATTATAATGAAAATGTGTCCAACACATCAGTAAGTAAAATAACAACCTAAAAATCAAATAGAATTTTAAATTCTCGTACTGCGGGCGATGAGATACTTTGTAATTTTCAACGATTTTTCATATTGATGTTTTTAGCTCGGGTTGTAAGTTTCAAAAGTTTTGTGAGCACTGAGATTGTGGTTTAGAACGCATAAGTTTCATCACCAGCCGAGGTGACACCACCAGCGCATACGGTGATGACGCGTGTGTGATCTAAACGTCAAGCTCAGATTTCACAAAACTACGGATACTTCGTACCGTTGGTGACGCATTGAAAACATAGTAGTGGCAGAAACTTCACACTAGTGTGACTCGGGTCCACTCGAGTACGGCCAAATTCCGTTTCTGGAATTTCTTTTCGAGGGAATTCAAGAAGCCATTCTGGCCTGGGGTATATAGTACATATTATTGTGGTCGGCAAAGGTTTCTATTTGAAGTGCTTCTCTGTGGTTGTACATCATAGTTGACTACTGTAGTTCATATTCGACAGGATGAGAACAGCGACTGCCATTATAGTTTTTAGAGAAGCACCAAACATTAATTTAGCAACCAAAATAGTATACAGAGCGCCAAAATGATGAGTCTTTATTCATTTACGCTTCAAATCAGAGAATGTCTCGACTGCCATCAAACTCGTTTACCGTGCACCATCGAACTTGCATGCAACGAAGGTTGTTTGGCACTTAGCTAATGGGTCTGATGTGTTATGGCGACAGAACGAAAAGACTATTTGCTGTTCTTCATCAATTCACATTTTGTATACGAATTCTTCTAGTTCTTTAGATGCGAATACACTGGCAGAACCAAAAGCATTTGGGCTCACGTGGTACCGCACAAATCCCTGAATATTTCTCATTTGAATCTCAATTGAATCGTTAGCAGCGTGAATGGACGAATCACCATGCGATCCTTAAATCGACTTACCATCCATTCACACGCCTAACGATTCAAATGAGATTCTAGTGGGAAATTAAGAAGCGCATTAGTATGGGAATGGTTAGACAGAAGAATACCGGGTATGCGTACGTGAATAGCGGCAATAACCGCGAAACCGGTTGTGTACCTCCGGGGAAATTTTCTTCATCCATCCGTATGCGAGACACACTAATAAAAAGAAAAATCTCTGAATGGCTGGAAAAGTCATCTCAAAATTCCTTGAGATCCGCGATCATCAAAAGCGCCAGTAAGTCCAGTGTAATTTCAATTCATTCGACGGATTCCCCTTAGAGCTTCGGACCAAAACGGACAAAAGTTGCTCATCAAGGAGCCCACGAGAACATGCGCACAAAAACAGAGGTTCGGTGAACTTACATTCTAATGGTAACATCAACTCACTCATAGCAGTCGATTTTTGCGCATGGCTTACAACTGATCCCTTCAGCCACCGGTAACTTTTGGAAGCTTATCATATGTGATTAGTAACACAGGACTCCGCACACTGCAAAAACATGTCCAGTTACGCCGGATATTGTAAGTTGAGCAATGTGGTCATACGTCAAAAAGAAACCGAACCATTCTCCCTAGGATCAGTGGGTTCTGAGTTGAGATATTACACCGGAGAATTTCCACAGAGATTTGCTTAAAAATTAAAGATACATTTCAGCATTGACTTTTTGCCGTTCTCTTCACTATATTCAGGGTGTTTTTTGCTCACCCTTTAGGACTTTCTCGTTAACTGTTATCCTGGTCATTGTCTGTGCATTTTAAGTCTTTCCTATGTTGTCTTTAATTCCGAAAGAATAAATCCATGGTATGTTGATCTAACCAATAGGTTTAGAGATTAGATAGTCTGCAGCATGAATACCTGGAACAATAATACGAGAAGCCGGGCAGTAGCCATGAGGCATGCTTGTGGACTACTAGTGCATACTGGAATGATTTTCACTCTAACTAAGCAAATGAAGGCAACGAGGGATCCAAGGCACGTGGAATTTATAATGAACTGCTAGAAATCCGGATTGGCGGAATGTCATTAGGCCAACGGGACTTGCAGCATGTTCAAATTTTTCTTTCAAATACCATCACAGCTCTGATTGGTCGGTGGGTTACGCAGGTTAAAGCGAAACTGAATCAGAGTTTATCACCTGATTAGTGTGTAGACTTGCTCCAACACCTAATAAACTTTGCTGGCAAATTACTCCACCACACGAGTAGAATTCAACAAGAGTTCGTTTGTCTTTTATTCGTAAAACCATGAGGAGATGAAGTCAACTGTTACCGCCATGAAGATAAGGACACTTGAACGTCGACATAAATGGCTGACATCATATGCTGGGGATAGTTGCACCGTCACATTTGTTACCGCGTGCAGGTACGGTGAAGAATACCAAAGCCGGCTGAAAACGGTTCCGAATGCAAGCACTCATTTCTGATGGGCCATATGTCCTTGGTATAGCACACTATCTCAGCTCATCGTTTATCGACAACAGCAGTGTTTAAATGAGGCTGTACCTCGTAATCATTGGGTTTTTGCATTGACCGAAATGGTGGATCTCGCTTACATGGATAGCGTTTATACTCTTTTCTAGTCTGTGGGGGATATTTATTATGGGCTTATAGAACACAGCGACCATGGACAACATCGCGAAGAAATTTCTGGTAACCTCATCCCATCTGGTGTTCACCGTTCACCTTGAATGCGTGCTAATGCTCAGTTATTTAAAACCGATTTACATCCAAGTGTTACTGAATCGCGCTAGATTCATCTGCCGATAGTTCATCTGCATTTTTAGTCTCCGTCGCAATTGTATTCTTTCCAGTGGCGAGGGCAGTAAAGCAAATTTCGGAAATGTCTCCCGAGATGGCCCATACAGCGTTGTCCACAAAAATAGTTTGTTTTCTCCAATTTTCTTCAGTTTCCTATTGAAATATCCCTAATTCCATCACTGCTTGATAAACTCAGAAGTATTAAAAGACTAACTCAATCCGACCACTAAATTTCTGCCTACACGGGAGTTCTCACGCAGCCAAAAGGCTACCCCTGTTTTCATATAATTTTTTCCCAGTCCATAAATGAAGAATTAAACTGATTGGTTCTTCTGATATCATATTTTAGATTGCCTTTCAAGTCTCTTCTGACTTCACAATGCTATCGAGAAACTCCGGGATTAGTGTCATGTTAACTTCTTATATAATAACTACCTACGAATTTGTTAACTCCAAGTGTGATTCTGTGAATTTACAGAGTTCCACGCTCCACTATCCGTCAGTGGGCAATTGTCGAACCAACGTGAATAATAAATAATATCAACGGGTGATTTGATGATATTTATCTTTCATTTTTCCTTTCCTTTTTGTACTGATAAAATAGCAACAGTGTACATCAGATGGTAGGATGGGGGCGCAGCCAACAGAGAATTGCCAAGCACGGAATTTGACCGGCGGTGTAGGATTCGAACCAGCGAAATTCACGTTAAAAAGCGACAACCTCAACCGCCTGACCACCGCCAACCAGCTTTAGTAGACAGCACTTATTTTACACCGAAGTCCTGTTTCTTCTATTTCCGTATCGCAGATTTCCTGACCCCCATGGACATTTTTAAATTTTACCTCCTATTTAGCCTACCCAATGTCTTTTGCGCTTTCCTGCAATCTGTTGGCAAATGATTTCAGGCAAATTCGTAACCATTCAATCTACTTCTCTTTTGGTTATGATGTAATAGAATACCCACAGAATCAGTCTATTGAATTTAAAGTCGAGTGGGCAGTAGGTTGCCATGCAAGATGGAATTCTCCAACTGATAGCCTTTGGGACAAATAATTATTAGTGTTCTTCTAATTCCCTTGGTGTTTGCGAATCAACTTTAGGCACCTAAGCATGAATGGAGCTTGACACTTGTGTGTCCATGACGATCTGTGCACTACATGGGTGCCGAAGTGGATGAATTTAAAATTTCAACTGCATGTACAGTCAGAATGAATCCCTCGAATATTAGTGCCTTACTTATTTCTTGTTTAGTAACATGGAAGATGGGGAGGGATTTCTGCTGATTTCTGTCATTTTACTTTTATTAGCCCCCCTGTCCAGACGGTTCTATTTCATCCCGATAAGGATCACTGATCTCTGATTTGGGCATGCAAGCACCATCTTGTTCCCACCCATTTGCCTGTTTCGTTTGATAGTTATTTTATTTGTTCGTGAAGCGATTCGTTTTCCGGTATCCCCAAACTACTCACGGTTGGAATTTATGAAAACGGTGCAAAATAGTTTCATCTTTATTGGGACTAGTAAGGACAAAGAGGCATACCTAAGATAGTCTGGTGAAGTATTTCCGTAATTTTAGCAAAACAGACTAACTGCATAATAGATTGAAGAATAAAATAGTTCTTCCTCATTCCAGCCACACCAGGAAAACAATACAATGAAGCCTCATCTGGAACGATTATTACAAATAACCTGATTCATTTTTTCTCTAATCTCGTTGTCATAAGAGCAAAGGAAGGGCTTTTTGTCAAAGTTGCCAATTGAAAATGTTGGTTGGAAAATCTTCTTTAATGAGTATAGAGCCTAAATAAAAATAAGCTAGGTGTTTCAGTACATGTCTAGAGAATATATCTATAGTGTTTTACAGAGAACCCCTGTGACATTGGCGTTACCTAATGCAAGGGATTTAGATAAAAAAAAACTAAGTTGAAAAAGAGGAGGTCAAACATCTACTGCTATATAGAATATCTGAAGATCTTATCAAGAAGAAGAAAAGCTGTTTTAAAAACATGATGATAAACACAAACGATTTTGTGCTACTGCGCAACACGGCACGAACAACCAAAATTAGTAGGTGGCAGTTGCGAGTACCATGCAGAAATGCGATATTTTGTGTACATTTTATGGACAAAAATAGTTTTGCTTAACCAGAAATGACAAGAACGTTGTATTATCAAATGCTAGTTGAGGGCCAGTGTTTATTAGCGGTCAGCAGGCTGATGCAACAGGTGATTTTGAGGCTACTGGTGATCCCATTTAGACAGCGGATCAGCGAATTGTCATTGGAATTGGGTCGTGTTTTCCTAAATTTCTGACTTGCTTAATGAGAACTAGTTGAAAACCCATCAGCATGCGCGTGAGTAATGTTTCCCGTTCTAATCCCATTTCTGTAACAGCTTTTCATACACGAAAAACGTTCATATCCCCTGATGTCGACACCATGTGACCTCGTGACATGCTCACACGGGCACACTAAACCCAATCTAGTTGGTCGGGGACTAACCGCACGTGACGCGCTGCCTCGATCTTCGATCTGCCGATTTCACAGTTAGACGATGACAGTTATACGAATTCTAATTTACACGTGTTTTTCCAAAGGAATGACATCAATATCCGTCGGCCGAGTTTCTTCAAAGTTTGCATTTTGTTGAGTCGGACTGAATAATATAGCTTTCAGCAATGATATTTCGATATTCAAACTTAGGATGGAGTCTTCTAGAAGTCCTGGATTGTAACCGTAAGCGAGATATTTTCAGACATTCTTGAAAACACATAACTACCTTTTCTATCGCTTGACATTTTCTCTTCCGCTTGGATAAAAGAGGTCAGTCAAAAAACGGTAAAACTCAACATTTGGCTGTTTATCGAGCTTACCGATACCGATATTTTGCAATGTTTGCACGGCGGGAAAATTGAGCGCCTGCGAATTCAGCGTAGGATCCAGAAATGCCAGCAGGCTGAACAAACTGACCCATAAAAGACGTATTATATGCATCCGGACGCATCAGGCGTACGCAGTCCAAATAATTTTATTTCATGATGCCTTTAGATTAGGTCCAAGCTTCCCATGTGTGACTTTGGGGCTAGCGGTCAAGTCCAATAGTGTGACTGTTTCTTGCATATGCTTTAGCCAAGTTATTAAAGTTCTATTTAGCGGTAAAATTTCTTGGGTTTTTAAATTCACAAAATTAGTAGGGTAGGGGTGGGCACTCAAATGGTTAAATAATTGTGGACTACTGGAACCAACCAAAACGTTTTGGTATCTTAAGTGGCCTATTGTTCGCTTGACCAATAAAATGCAAAACACCTGTATTCTAACGGTTCCGCTCCCAAGCGGACTTTCATTCACATGAGAAACTTGAGTTGCCGTCTCATTGTCAATTGTAACTGAGACGATTGCATTGTCAAAAACAATGAATTTGTTACAGCAGGACAGCGACAAAAGAAGTTTGGACACATACAACCGTAGTCCGCACGATAGCAGACGACAAATTACTGATGTGGCTAACAATGCGAGGAGTGATGAGGATGACCATTTGGAACAGCTTGTGACAGCACAACACAAGAACAACCAATTAGTTGTTGGCAGGTCGAGTACTTAAGCCTCTTGATGATGACCTCTTGATACATGTTAGCAACTTGATTAAATCATGCAATCACACAATTACTGACTGTGGATCAACAGATTGCGATCAAAAAAGTTGACTATTCATCGGAAGAATGCATCTACAAATTCAAATCACAGCTGGCACTCAATTGCATGCATTCCACGTGGGGATTAATAAGCTGGAATTTCGTGACCACTAGATGGTCTGAGATAGTGAATTTTACAGAAGTAATTTGATGTCTACTGGAAATTAGCCTTGCTATGATTGCCAGCTTGTTGGCTCTCGTGTGATATCTTGGCTTTTATGCTAGGATAAGCACAAGTGATGGGTCAAATCCTGTAAGCAATAAAGCGTTTTTTTAATTTTTGGTGATTTATGTGAATAATTATGGGTAGAAGAGCATCAGCATTTGATGACAAACTGGAATTTGTGCTGGAGATTAAAAATCATAGGAATTTGTCAGGAGCTCCTGAAACACATCACGTCTCACCAGCCCGGGAAAGAAGTAGGACCAACTTCATTAAACCAGAGGTTAGATAAAACGCAGACAGATTCCACAGACATTTGGGCCGTACACTGACTTCTGCGAGTTCGGTATGGTGTTCGCTCTGATTCTGAACTTAATAGCATGCCTGACGCAGTCGATTGATTAATCGAAGCTCGTAAGCGCAAATCACTAGTCTTGTATTTTTTTCACTTTGAGGTGGACACTAGTCGGAAATACACGTTTGATTCGAAAACGCCGTGCCTTTTCCCACCAAAAAGTACTGATGTACATACTTATCCGATCTTATATGATGAGAGTGCGGAAAATCGACTAAGTCCTTAGTATTTAATTATGTAGCATCGATGGCAAACGGACATCCCACATATAAGTCCTGTCGAATCGTTTAAGGGCTTCGCCACGGGAACCAAATTCGCCGTTGGCACAAAAGAACATCTGATTTCCGGTGAACTAGATCGTCATTCACCTCGTCTAGTGCCTAAAATGCAGTCCAAATCAATGGTATTTCACAGACATCAGTCTAAAATGACTGAGCTCGCAGAGTAAGCTGGTTTGTGGTTCGAGCTCTCCATCATTCTGACTCTCATCTGCCTGGATTATAATAAACATGACCGCATGCTCTACGATAGGTTACAAGGAGAAAAGCTCTGCACCTCGGGTGTTGTTTGCAATCAATTTCAAGAAAACCTGGCTGCACGATGAGTCGCTGCAGGTTACAATCATTTCTATCCTGCTTCATTTTCGGTTTCCATTTTGGACAACCTTGCACCAAAGTGCTCTGGTTCTAGTTTGCTACCTCATCGCATCACCTGCTCAAACAGAAAAAGAATAGGGAACAATGAAAGATCCACTGCAAAAATTGCGAGTTGAAGAACTATACAGAAGGAAGATTTCAAATGCAAGAGCCCCACTGACTGCAACAATGAGCCATATCACCTATTGTCTCCGACCATCACCTAAGAGAATCTCGTGAACCCCAACCGTGTAGAATAAATACATTTATACCAGCCAGTTCACTGCCTAAAGCTTTCATGCTTTTTTACCCATGTCATCACCTCACACCATCCCCTAACTATTACCTAGCTAGAAGGAAACGTACAGCGATGCAGCCGTCCTGTGGGCATGTGCAAAACATATTCCAAACACCTCAGCCTATTCTGATTCAATGCTTGGTCTAATGACTGGGCCCTATCATGCAGTGCGTTAAGCCAAAGTTCTGAGCAACTCACGAAATTCCCCCACCATATTCCACCAGTCCCAAGAAGACAGCTATGTTGAAACACCGAATCTTTTAGTAAATCTTTTGCCCCAAACGGCCATGTTTCGGATCCGATTGTCTGATTATTATAAGAAGTGGAACAAGATGCGGTAAATGGAACGAATCAGAATACTAACACCTATAAAGTCGATTAAAACGGACTCCTAGCAGCTTAAGGTCCAGTTTGGTGGAAATATTAGGCCTCAAACAGCTAACCGCTGTTGGGCCTTTTAATTTCTAGTTGGGTCCATCCGCAGGAAGGTTGTCCCAAAAATTGCCATCCAGCCAGGGGATTGGTCACGCCGCTGTGGCTCACAAAAACAGGCCCCTTCATTAGGGCAGATTAGATTTGTCTACTTCCCTCCTTTTCAGGGGACACGCTTATTTTACGCGGCTGTGAAAGCAAATATTTCCCCGGCCGGTAGCTCCACTTTTGGTTAAACCGATATGATCCAACCACGCTGCATTAACTTCATTGCCTTTATGGGCATGACTGAATTGCTGTATAAAAATCGCATCTACTCCTAAGTAGATTATGCATGCAAAATAATATGGCAGACAGTAAGAGATTCATGGGGCGTACAATCAGAAGCGAATTTTCATGATTGAGGTGAAACAAGTTTGATAATTTTTTCCGAATAGTTCCGGTAACATCACATGACCATAGATCATTACCATCGAAAAGATAAGGAGGAATCGAAACCACGAAAATCTGAACTAAGCGTGAAATCAATGGACGTACTACGAGCCTGAGAGACAAATCGATTGAGCAAGCAGTGATTCATTGACAAAATTGTCTCGGCTTCTTCGCGTGCACACGCCTAAAATATACCTTCTACATTAGGGGCTTGATCACCCTCGACTGTGTCAAACTTTTTCGCAGTTATTAATTAATATTCACTCTCTTAACTGGCGGAACTAAAAGGGAGACGTGTTAGAGTTTTCACTATCGGCGTGCTTTTATCAACTGTGAAAATTCAGCACTTACAACTATCTAAACTAATGACTGCTTATATTCACATCGACGAATTCACGTAAGTCAGTCATTTTTGTGACTGAGAAGCCAAAAGAATCGTAAACCAACCTTCCGGACTGAGCGCAGAATTCAACGCGTGCAAATTCAGTCCAAGCTCCAAGTTATCTGACCTTGCCGTTGATATCAAGAACGTGATTTAGGTGGTTTGCTTCCAGTTACTTGCGTGAATGTTTCAACTAGTCAATACACCACGTGCAAATTAGAAAATAATGTGCAAATAGGAATTCACCTATGCAGGATTTGCATTTTGTTTGTCCCCTTGCAAGGTTCGCTTGTAATCCCTACTAACATTCCTCTGGCAGGTATTCCAACCAGTCTGCTAAAAGATCACTCTCATCAGCTCGGTTCAGTTGACTGCGTTAGTACAGTTCGATTCGAAATCCTCACGAATTGACTTTTCTCATAGGCTGGGGATGTGCATGCGAACTGTATGACTGGAAGAGCGTCAATTCGCATCAGAACACAAAGACAAGTGAAATCTCATCTAGAAGAGCTTGAAGACGATGCAGGTATGAAATTCGTGCTGCCAATTTCATCAGATGGGATCAAACATAACGGTGGTGAAAGTCGAAATTTAAGCACAAATCAAACACTTAACAGTGAGGAAGAATTACAAATTCTAGGGGAATACTTGCTAGCAATTTGCACCAAATTATTTGGTTTTGGTGTGAAAAATGACGACGCAACTCCCTAGGTTTTCAGGCATGGATAAATCCAAAAACACGCAACACGATGGCTTGAAAAGGAAGACTATGCGAGCGGGAGGTTAACTACATTGTCAAGGTGTGAAAGAATCTGGGACGAGAAATCAGAACATTGGTCAACCGACAGTTGGGCAACGCGCTAGAAAGATTCAGGACCGTCATACAGTCCAATGGAAGATTTTTGGTTTCACTATTTCTAAACGGCCACGTTCTCACTCATCTTTTCTTCATCATCATTGCGCGGATGAGCTCCGTCTTATATAGTACAAGAATCAGGGGTCCTATTGTAGTTGGTTTAACATGTTCTGTATCGCACAGTGCATTTGACGATGAACCATTGATGCGCAGTCAACCTTCTTTCGATTGATTCATCAACACAGAATGATTTATTAACATTTGCACGGTCAAAGAGACTTTCGGGCGGCTGAAATAAAGTGCCACAGGACAATAAAAATCGATATAATAGTGCAAAAAGAAAATCCTTACTTCGAATTCCTTCTTCAAAGTGAGATACCGAACTGAACACCATTGAGTTGCAAGACGAAGTGCTCCTGAATCGTATTTTCTCAACAGAAAACCCAGTTCAGAGATTTTCTTTCTTTCATGTTACGACAGGATTGTTACTGTTTCCTTAAACTCATCTACCACTCACTAGGATAGCAATGATTGACAACATGTCCAGATACGCCGTGTTTGTGACTGTGCCAAATAAATCAGAAAAGCAAATATCTAATGTTTTCAAAAGATCGTGTGAAATCGGGTAGTCAGACGAGGTTACATAAACTATGTGAACTGAATTAGATAGATCCGTAAGCCGACTACACCGGTCTGTTCAACTATTTGGTATTTATCAAACGGTCACCTTATCAATTTACGACCGCCTATTTTACTTCCAGAATTTTCTTTATTGTTCTGGTTGAACTTGCTAGGTTATAGCGATGTATTTCACCATTTGTTTGCTACGTAATAACTGCTGAATTATTGTGCACCTTTACGTGTACCCCGAGGTACTTATCTCGTTTCATCACGCCACACTTTTGGCTTCTTGCTGTCCGACTGTTGGCTGAACGGTGCATGCCACATTTATTTGCAAAGAAAATCGTCGCATATCGTGATAATGGGTTGCCCAGCCATCAGCCTGTAAAAAGCCTCCAGCTGAGTACTAAGGGGAAAAAAGTTTCGGATTCATAAGAAGAGAACATCGTCACAGTTCAGAAAAGACCTGCTCAGAGAGAAAAACACACCAGTCAGGCTTCTGGAAAACGGGACGAGGGCATATTTATACAATCCATTGCAGAAAGACACCGAAGGTAGACAAAGGAAATTAAGAAGACTAATCCAATGGTTCTAGTGGAGCACGACTCTCTCATCGCCCTTCACGTGCTGCCTGAATGCCACACCACTGGCTATGATAATACCAGGATCCCACACACGTAGACAGCACCTCTCCACGGAGGCCCTAACAAAAGCTGCGATTTCAATTATATGGCCGGCATTGAGAGCATCACCTCATTAACCCCCAATGGGTCACAACATCATTATAACCCCAAAAGATCCGTCGGCCACCAACACAGATAGTACAAACAGAGGCTTAGCATTCACTCTTATAATTTGCTACATCAAAAAATAGATATACAAACAAACGAAGACAGACAAATCCATGAGCCCATTGAACATCCAACAGCTTTCTGCTCTCATCCCTGTTCCATTTGCTTGGAAACCAGTCTTCAAAAAGGTTATTCGTGATAACCGTAATGTCGACAAATTTTTAATTTTTGGACTACACTGTTTTAAATTAACAACTTAAGTTTACTTACAACATTTCACGCAGCGCATCATTTTTTTCAAAACATTACGAAATGAACTCGGAACTCGGAAAACGGAAAACATTCATGGATGCGCATACTGATCCCCGCATATCATGCACACTGTCGCAAGAATAATCTAATGAGCACTGAATATGGCGAAACGGGAAATCCCCGGATAACATTTGTATCATTACATGCCGTAGTCCACCTCGTATAACTGCATTTCCGACTTTGTGCCCATTTCGTTTTATCACACTGACTCGCTGTAAACACTTCATCATAAGCTGGACTTTTACTACAGTCTTGAAAGTTACTGACTTAGACAACTTTTGTTAGCCCAAGTCTATTTCTATGGTTGTAGCAGTTCAATCTGAAATGCGATACGTCGCCACTCCTTGAAGTACAAAAGGTCGGAAACAACAGGGTTAACCACATTTTATTAAACTGTAACTGACTTTGTCTTCAATTGTGGCGAACCTTGGTTACTCCTCGGCTCGTATACATCTGTTGGAACAGTTTTCACAAAGTCACCCGATTCTCCTGGCAGAATCAAGAAGTAATGCGTGCTTTAATACAGAAAGGAAGAAGAATTCGATTACATTTCGTCCCGAATATATTCAATCGATTTTGAATTCTGGTGGCCATAGCGTATTTCCAATGATTCCAAAGAGAGAAAATTCAGGCTGACTAGAGACAAACATTCATTCATTAATCAAAATCAAATTGTTTGTTTTTTTATGACGAATTCTCAGTGATCGCCCGGCCTATCTATTGTCTGATCCGTGCAGTGCCTTCAGTAGTTTTTTGATCTGTTACCGGAATAGTTAATATGATAAGTGAATATCCACTACCCTTGCACTATGTCCTATGTTGCCCGGTTTCGCTGATACTTCCGCATCTGAAGAAGTCTGACACATTAAATTCAGTTTCATCTAGGTTTTCGTCATATCTGAATCCGAATTCCAAACTCTTGAGACTTTGTGTATGTGTGTGCAAGAAAAGCCAGCAATCAGAAAAAAATGTGTTCACTTTGTAAATTACCGGTGGTTACTGTTGTACGTCGAACACGTACTCACGGGGTGGGCGGTAAAACGAAACAGCCTCATCCTCGCTGTTTTTATTTCTTGATTTCGGAGAGACACAAGCAAGACATGATCAAAGTTTTACAAGGATGGCAAAAAGGAGACATGCAAAAAAACCAGACAGGAAATAGTAATTTATTTGTTCTCACGTGAATAAATCGAGCACGATCAAAGTTTCCATGAATATTTAAGTTCAAATCAAAGCTGGACAAACCGTTTGAAATGTTCACACAAGATTTTTTGGCAACAATTGGTAATACTGGAATGGTAGTCATTTTATGTTTCAATTCACCATAGTTGCTTTCGCAGGTGCTAAATTGAACAGGAGGATTTCGTAAGATACCGGGTTATGGCCGGAATCTTCGAAAATCAAAGGAATTATATGATGGACAGATGAGTTAAATTGGGGAGGAGAAGACCAATATGGATGTAGTAACGGGATATGAATTAATCAAAACTAGACTTAACTTCGTGTAAGGTCGACAAACGAGTTGTAATTAACAACTATAAGGAGCCGGCATG
Organism: Fasciolopsis buskii; assembly: GCA_008360955.1. Classification (NCBI taxonomy): domain Eukaryota; kingdom Metazoa; phylum Platyhelminthes; class Trematoda; order Plagiorchiida; family Fasciolidae; genus Fasciolopsis; species Fasciolopsis buskii. The sequence continues at coordinate 157,339 of LUCM01010391.1, forward strand.
ATGCTGCAACTGATGACTCAGGAAAACAGCCACGATTGCGCCAGACTGTTCAAAAGATAAAATTTTGTGAAAAATCGTGCACAGAGAGGCAAGTGAACTTGCAAGAATTCCATTGCACTCATATGCGGCTGAGGGCGAACCGGAATGAGAAGCGTGACGCATGAAAAAAGAACCTGTGTAAGAAGTAAAAAAACGTTGCCAATTTTGATGTCGGAATTTTCGGTGTTATTTGTTAGTAACAGGGGGGTGGTTTGATGGGGTGCGCACGCCATTCTAGCGATAGTAAGAACCCTGCTTGTGACTTTTCGTAATGGTCCACCTGGTTAGATGTACTCAAGGTGATCAGCGGCGTGATTTGAGTTCTCTTTGCCTTGAGCGCACCGGGCACTGCAATGCCTGTTCTGGCTGGCAGCCTCCTCGCAGAGATGGGTGGCTGGAGCTTAGGCTAGGGTGAGTTGTTGGCAAAAAGGTCTATGTTTCATCGGCACTCTGCGCTAGACAGTGAACGGACAGTGGGGCTACTGGCGGAAAACGGAGACATGCCTTAACAGCAGGATGGTCTTCAGAGTTGTGGAAAAGTATGAATGGGTAAATGAGTAGACAGGATAATTGATGTATGCACTCCTAAAAACGACTAAGCAGACCGATGGAGCTCGTGCTATAAGGCATAAAATCACTTAAATGGAGATCCGGTCAGAGCTGGAAATATGGCAGTCTGGACAGTAAGTTGGCAAAAGGCTAATCAGAGATTATGTCAAAATTTGAAGTTCGGAAAAACTGAGTGAATATTTCTGACTAGGAAAGTGGCCCTGACTTAGCTAATAGCGTCAGGATAGCAAAATTGTCAATAAAATCCCGAAAGCGAAGACAAATTACGATGAGGAATGGCGTAGTGTAACTTTTTGGAATCCACGTCAGACCCCCTCTGGATTATTGCTCTCTGGTCCATTGTAACAAGAAGCAGTACGAAAATGGAAATCGAAAAAGTCCAGCATGTTTTCACCAGACAGTTGACTGACTTCTCTAGTCTAAATAGCGTGTAACGCCGCACTTATATCATTTAGCGATCCCATGTACAACAGCAAATTTTGTGCTCTTCAATAATATTACAGGCGATAGCTGCGCCTCTGCACCTCACAGTAGAAACTCAGTCCCATAACGCGTTCCATTTGCAAAGACTTTATTTCTCCCTTGGTGCCAAAAGTAGCCAACTAGTTTGATGATAAATATTCGCCAACATTAAAAAACTTGCTCCAAAATTGTCTATTTCTTTGCATTTGAAAATGAGTTACGCAGAACTGCTACCACATTCTTTTCTCCCTAAGTTGTACCACCCGCGTCCAGTGATCAAGCATGGGAAACCGTTTTGTGGCTCTGAAAGCTCATTGGTGTTAACGTTTCCTTCTTCACTATATAACCTACACAATTTCATTCCGATTTCTGACTTTTCTTTTATGTTTATTTATTAACAGTGACAATTTTGCCTTGGTTTAATCGTCTTCATTTTGACCAAACCCAATTTAAAATCATACTGTCCTTCTCCAGCGGTTTCGACCTGCGTCACCATGGGTCCCTGTACGCCTATTCAGAGGTTTTCCCTCCCCCATCATTTTATAAATCCACACGACCAACCCACCCCGTCCCGTCCATTCCCAATTCCTTACTAATGGTTAACGTTAACACGACCTGCGTAAGTGCAGTTGTGCTTCGGCTGCGCCTCACTTCTCGTCTACCTTCTCAAATGATTAAGCTTGCTTCCGTATTTATATTGGGTCTCAAAAAGCCTTACTACTCCCATTCTGAGTTAAGAGAGGCCCACGTGCACTTTTGTTTTAACTACCCCCAAAATACCCAGTCGGCGTATCCCAAACGGGCACTTACCACTTACACTTACCCTCATTTCCTACTATTCGCCACTACACCTCCCCCGCGTTGACGACTTTTGCTGTGTACCATCACCTTCTTTTTGAACGGTATAAACGACTCTCAGGGAATGGAACTGGGTCTAAACCTCGAGTTCTGTTCTCCATACTACTTGCCGAAATATCCTACTCGTTTACCGATAATTCTGAATAATATTCTTCCGGCCACACTAAAGCAGCATACGTCTCGCCCTGTTTCTTTTATCCGCTCTTGACAGATTCTTTCGACCATGGCTCACGTCGTGCAGCATTTTTGGGGTTTCAGCTGCTTAGTTACTAATATTCCACTGTATAAGCGATGATTCATTTGACTGTCGGTATAGTTAGTTCCAAGTGAAATCCCACCCCGTCTGCTTGCTTCACTGATTATGTCTACTGCTGATGTTCACTGCCCATCCCCTTAAATATCGGCCCATTTTGTTTCTACTGCAATCGTAGATGATTTACAAGTTAGATCGTCCTCTCCACCTATTTATAAAGACCAAAATGTCCGAACTTTCTAGAAGCACCAGGCGCCACCATGTATTCTTGAATTTTAATGAATATACTGTAATTTTAATTTCTCTGAGCTGCAAGCACGTTTAACTTATTCAAACTACATAGATGGAAGCTGTATAAATCCTGCTCGGCCATTGAGATTCCTACTAGCCTAGGTTCATCCATTCCTGGAAGCCTTATAAATGGTCCATCCACATTCTCTAATCCATCGCCCGTGTAAACCAGGGTTATCAGTGTAGTGCAGAAAACTGTCACATTCAGCAATTTCGCCGGAGTTCATTGGGCGGTCAGCTCAGCAACGGCAACGTAAGAGTACAAATATGTTGGTAGATCACTCCTCTTACGTTCACCTTTACAAAAGTTTCGGGCTGGGCCGCCAGTACTCGGTAAGCCCTACCCATAGGCATTGCTTGGATAAGCAACCAACTAGTCCTGGTTTTAACGCGTGCTCTTTTTCTCTTCCACCCAGGTCCATAAGCCCGACAGCTTGGCCTTTTCTTGGTTCATTCACCATCATTCCTTGCTCCAATCTATGGCTCTGCATGCCACAACACTCCATGGGACGCTGGTTTCATGACGGCTTCTGTCGCCATTCAGGGGCACTTCCGTCACGGTCCGATGCTTAAATGGAAAGCGTGAATCGGTTAACTTCCACCTTTGGAAGTTTTTCCGTCTGCCGTGTTCATCTACCGCGATCAAATTCAGGAATGGTGTTGCAACAAAACGTGGCTTAACCATGCTCAATACACGTGGAGACGTAGGCAACCCGGTAGTTTGTCAGGTGCAGCTGCCTCTCACGACGCATAGAACTCTGTTTACTCGCAGGTCCTATTTGCCGAATCAAGAACTATGTCGAGGCTCGTAATCTTTTAAGACATTTCAAAAGCGTTTGACCGCGTTTCCCCCTCCTGACTCCTGGCCAAAATTAGGACTTATGGAATAAGAAACCCACTCATATCATGATTATCATCCCACATTTCTGATCGCTTTCAGGTTGGTTTTCCCAGCCCTGCGCTATTACCAGTGGGCTATTCACGGTAGTCTCCGTGGCTCCCTCCTACTCTTGCTATATATTGATGATATCTTTAAATTTATTCGTCATGGCACACCACTCCTTTTGGCCGATAATTTTGCAATGGTCTACTTATTTGAAACTGGTTCATTTAACTCCACGCTTGCACATATCAACAAAGACCTAGAGTCTCTTGACAGTTGATGTTCCAAGTAGCTTATGAAGTTCTCTGCTGATGAGAGTTTTCTAGTAACATAAATGTCATGCCACCACGGGATCTCTCTTCATAAATGACATGCCCATTTCTGTATCGCACACAGCTAAGTGTTTAGAGCTACAATACACCTGCTCCTTCAACTTCCATCGGAAAACCCACCACCAAACCGCCGTAGTTAAAAGAACCTCTACAGTGATCTTAAGGTCATTCCGCACTCAAGATTTCAGGCCAATCAACTTCAGACCCTACTTCGAATATTTCCCGAATGTCTTCACGCATATGCGTAAAGTTGATAGAATCACAATCGAGAACGTCCAACGGGCGTTCACTAGAAGCCTGCTTGGAACTTCATCTAGCCTAAACTACAGGGCCAGATGCGAGCTGCTTGGACCTGAACCATTACGGCTTCGTCGAATCAAATTAAACCTTACATTTCTTTTTAATCTTTGCCATAATAATGTTCACGTCTTACATGACACTGGTAGTCCCCTGTATCCGCTTTGTAGTAGACACCACTAGTTTAAAATATCGCTAACTCGAATATCAATCGGGGCAAAGTTCCCCACAGTTGCTTACTCTAAACTGTTGTACAAACTCCCTAGTTCCCTGAGTTCATGTCCAAATTTAGCCCAGTTCAAAGCTCAGCTGGCAGAGTTACCGGATGCCCCGCTCTTAATTAGCCTGACACGAGTTGCCACTAGACTAGATGAGGTTTATGAATTCTAGTTCATGACCGAGTCTTTACTGAGATCATCATGTGGGATTCTCGTGATCCAGCTTCACTTCTTATTTCCTCACGTTCTCGCACGTCAACGCCAATACATTCTTTGTCTTCCCATGTAGTGGATGCATCTTTGGCTTAGGTGGTTAACCACTGAGCTTTTCACAATGTGGGCTGACGAAAATATCAACTTAACTTCTGATGGATCAATACTTCCGTAACATTCCGTGATTTTAAACACCTACAGCCTGTGTACTCCTCGCTTCTCATGTCATCTTATCCCATTTCCTGGCTTGGCAGCACTAAATAGGCCGTTCTTGGTAGCCAGAAACCTGCATCTGCCCCTAAAACTGCTACCGTTGCTCAGTTCTAGTTACCAAATTTTGCGGAATAGAAACACTGTGTTGCATGTCTTTTGTCTCGACCCAATAATCACCACAACCTCAAGCTGGCGCCCAAGCCAGACTACTTCTCTCTTTTGTGTTTCAGATCCCGCACACGAGCTAGACGCGCCGTTACCAGTTCCGTCCTCTTAATGGCAATTCCGAATCTGCCATCTCTTCACCCCTGCTATCCGGATGTAGCTCTCAACTAATAGTCCGTTTAACTAAAAATAAGCTGCTGATTGCCTTGGATACCCCAACTCGGATCTTTGCGACTGAGCTAAACACGGTTATCACTGCCGCTTGAACGGCTCGGGCACCTTAAATTCCCCACTCATATTGCTGACTAAAATTAAAAGTTGCAACAACAAAAATGACTGCATAGAAGACATTCTTACTAGTGTATTGAAGAATTGTTTTTACACAATTTCTCTTCTCCAACGCACCTCTTAGTCCAGCTTACCACCGGCCGAATGTAAATGCAATCAGCAATCTTGGGAGCTCCATATTCACGGAGTAAAATGCTTCTTAAAAATATCCTCCAGATAGTTTGAGATAAACTTGACGCTATTCCTTCACCTTCTTCAGCATTTTATTGGTCCTTTATTGTTGTCAAATGCGACTGCCTCAGCTAATTTGCATGGTGTTCCGCTAGGTTTTCACTGCTTCCATCCAACTGCCGTATTTCCACTCTCCTGCCCTCCTCAGCTCACCCCTCTCCTCTATTATGGCCGTTTTGGAGACCCCGGGCATGTCTCGCAAACAGTCCTGGGAAACTCTGTATAGTCCTGTGAAATTAGTTCTCTAGTTTTGATTTCTCACTTGCATACCTGTGCCTTCCGTATTGCTTGGCAGCCTCTGATTCCACTTTCCAGTATGCTTCCTGCAGAACTCAAGGTTGCACCCGTCCCCTTATCCCTTTTGATTTCTCTTATTCGCATTTCCTCTACATCAATTTTGCAAAAATCCGATCTTGCTTTGTGCAAGCTTTTCGCAAATCGAGAAGCATATTATTATTATTACTATTATTGTTATTATTACCCAGGGGTCTCAAACACCACATTGGCCTTTGCAACATCCTTTGTTGGTTTCGACCCTCTTGCCGTGGTCGCGTGTGAGCACGGTTCTCTACATTCAACGAGATGAAGAGCCACTGAGGCTGTGATTCGTTGTAGTGGTTTTTAGATGGATAAAATACTAAACCTTATCATTCTTCATATCCAGACGGGATCATTCTTGAGAACCATACTGCCTTGATTGTTGTTAAGATCACCAGGTCAGCCAAACAGGCTCCTAGTGAATTGACCATGTACTCTCTCAGGGTAGATTCTGTTAGGTGCTAACCTGTTGGGGCGGATTGGGAGGCATTACGCAAGTAGAGGCTAAACGTAACTGTTGTGGATAGACGTAATGCTATCTTGAAGGCGGAACGAGCGAAAAGCCAGAAAAAAGCATCTTATGCTCTTGGTTGATTAAATGAGGGCATGAAGTAGGAACCAAGGTTTCGAATAGCTGGTCTAAAGGTTATTCGGCAGCCATTACATGGATGGTTCTCATCTATAAGTTGCGGTTTCATTTCGCTGGAGAGAAACTCACAAATGAATAGCAACAGCATCCACCCAGCGGAGAAAGATTAGAGAAAATCCGGCCAAAGGCGCTAAGAAAATCGACAAGTTTGAAAGGGGAAGATTTATATATCATTAGCAAGTAGGATCGAGTTGCCTTTGACGAAACGCCTTAACGCATCATTAACATACTTAAAGAATAGCAAGGGTCCAAGCATGCTGCCGTGCATTACACCACTGGATACAAGTCTTGGGTTAAACTTTACCATGAATAACAATGGATTGTGACTTCTTGGACAGATGGGGAGACAGCCACGATTAAAGTGGGTCAAGGATGTGGAAGGAATGCCACTGGACAACGAGGTTTAGGTGTCAGGCATGGTAGAGGCTTGTTGCCACGGTCAATCAGGCTGAGTTAAAAGTCACACTGACAGGGGGTACAAGGGATGGAATCAGGAAACCAATGTTCAACGATGCTTGGAGCATTTTTGCAAGAATGTCGTCTATTACTGGATTTTTACTATTTTTCCCGATTATTCTAGGTGTGGTTGATCAGTAGGAACCTGGATACCTCATGCAAAGAACACTTCATGTACACTGAAACTGCAAACATCTTCCAGTTGGATGGCACTAAACCGGAGTTCTAATGGATTGGTAAATGGGTGGGGGTCAGCTATAGTGGGTCATTGCCCCGTAATGTAACAGCAACTGGATGAAGACTGCGTGAGCCTGGGCGTTCAGATAGTTTGTAGTTGATTTGCCGGGGCCAAAAATCCATGAAGGTTGGTGAACAATTGAAGGATAAATAATCATGCTTTTATGTGTGTGCACAAGAGAGTGAAGTTCCAGAAGTAAGGAGCAAGGTTCTCACAGAGCCTGAGAGTCCCGCAGTAATATTTATAAAATAATGTCGAAACTGTACTAGGGAGCAATGTGAATGATATAAAAAAAGGCTTTCTTCGTCAGACATAACTTAAGATGGAAATAAGACAATGGGTGAATATAGCTCAACTGAACTGAAACTTGAGGGAACTAAGACGAAAAAGAACGTTGTTGATCGACAATTTGTCGAGATGCCGTGAACAAAGCGCAGATGCCAGTTCATCATCAACACCCAAAGCGACCTTCGTGCTGATTTACCTTGGCAAGGTGCGAACGAACGTAATACCGCACTCGAATGGACAGGTGCACGTAAAACATCCAAGCGGTCGTTAAATATGAACCCACTGCATGGGATTTGACTGTGATGAGCGACGTTATACACGGACAGAAACAAAGATACGGGATTGAGTGACCGTTGATTATTGCCACTGGACAATGCACGGCCTGGTGTAGTACAGCGAATTCCAAAACGATCAGAACGTGATTTCTAAGTGCATTTGGCCGCATGAGTAAGCCCAATCAAAACCCGGAGGATACTTGTATACTTACGTCATTATTGAAGGTCAAGGAACTGAGGATGTAAGAATTTCACTGGTGGGCAATGGTTGTCGTCAAAGGTACCGAAGCCCTCGCAAATACCAAAATCGACTCTAGCATGTTGACGAGCGACAATGTCCGGTCTTGGAAGTCCAGTGATGGATGTTAAATCCCAGACATTGGTGAACAAGTGAGACTACGTGTCAAGTGGTCAGTGTGAACGTGCATACCAGACGTAACAGAAGCAAGTGAACAAAAAATTGGCCTTCGTGATGAAGAATTCCATAACTGGCCAACTCGAGCTAAATCAAACATGACGTCTGTTTCAAACCGGAAAAAAGGACAGATATTTTTATAATGCTCTTGCGTAACAGAAGACAATGGACCGGTGTTGTAACAAACGAGGGGGATAAAAAGGAACCACGAAATCCAACCAATTAACTGTTTGTCTGGATTCAAGGATATTCGTAATAGCGACGTCATAGCGCAAAAAAGAGAACGAGTGGGCCTAATCTCCGAAACTAGTACAACATAATGACGGCAATAATGGCAATATCAATAATCATGACAATGCTGGTATGATGCTCATTATTAGTTGGAGTGCTGACGTCCAAAGCACGTCAGAATATTTTGCACCATCGACAACCGGGACTTGCATAAGATGTATGGAATTACGAGAGTGCGTAGAGAGGAGATGCACAGCAGAAACATACATGGTATGCAGAAAAAGACGCAGAGTTTAGATTGTCAAATTGCGATTGAACCGGTTGGCCAATTATTGTACTTCCTGAGAGACATCGTCTGTGTCACACCGAACACCTTCGTAGACAAATAGGGAAAATCAGGAAATCATCAGTGTACAGTAAACGAACAGACAACCGCCTGGATTGAATATGAAAATGACAAACCATTATTCACGGTATTTGCAGTCTTGTGGTGGTTGAATAAAAGCAGCCTGCAACGCGGCGTGTAGACAGGGAAGACCAGACAAATCCATGAAAAACGGACATCGTAAAGCATTCATATAACTCTCGGATGCACTTACGTTTTGGGCGGAAATTTCTGAGAATCAATCGGGAATAACCAAGAGGAATAAGTGCCCCTGAGATGTGACGGTGTTCGAATAAGCACATACATAAGGAGAAACAAGAACGGTTGAGCGCGTGCGGAAAACGCGTTGGAACGAGCAAAAAGAAAATATTTCAAATATTCTACTTTCATCTAACTGAAAAAAGGGAAAAAAGCAAACAACAACATGATAACGAAAACATCAAAAAAGACGAGAATAACAACAATAAGAAATGTTCCCAGCTTAATGAACTGTAGATGTGAATGAATTTATACATGCAGTATACAGATACGATTTCTTATATACGTACGTGTTTATATCTAAACGAGTGGACGCCTTCATCATTGACAGATACATGGCCAAGTGTATTCGTGCGGGTGTATGTGTATGAATGTAAAAATCAGTTTTAGGACTGACAAGCTGGGAGAGACAGTCGGGTGACAGACGTGAAAAGCACTCGTAAGGTGGACTGGAAAAAGAATCCGTGGATAGGGAGGCTAGTCGGGGTAAACAAAAATCCGTGTGAAATGAGGAACTATTAAGGCATATCCGAAAGTGACGACCGGAATGGAGACGTGATGAAGCCATCTCAGTGAACATCGGTTGACTCTATTGCATTGTCTCTATATGATCACTATTACCATCGTCCTGATAAAAGGATTTTAGGACAATGTGGGCAGAGCAGTTTATCCACATGGCGCATTCGTCTAGCTGTTTTACAAATGTGGCACACGAACTTGACAAAGGCAATGGTTCAATTCTGTATTGACAAATATTCAAGAATCGAGGGAATGGGCATGCAAAAGTAGACAGTTTTCGTATTATAACAGAAAGGATAGGTGTAACAACAACAGTTGTAATAATATTATAAATAGTGATAAATATTAGGATAGTCATAGTTACAACAAGTGCAATTTTGCGTGGCAGCAAAACTTGTGCAGAATGGTAGCAATGCAGAAATCCAAAAAGCTTTTGGTTAGGTCCCGTAAGAGTGAATCGGGAGAGACGAAAGAAGAGCAAATGAAAGGCAAAGTTACATAGGAGGACAAATATAACCGAGAAGAATGATCGAAAACTGAATTAGTATCATTCCGAAAATTTCGGAGCACACACCATGGATGAGGAGTGATGATGCGTCCTGTGGCGAGAAAGTAGTGTGAAACGGAATATGATAGAATAGGCTGTTCATAAGTGTGTCAAACGTTTAGAGGCATTCGTGGCATTGGAGGGTAATTCGTTTAGGGAGGCAATAGTGATGACTGATTTGCACTAAAGAAGCGTATGAAGTCACACAAGAGGCAAAGAATCGGTTAAGTTCCCTGGTAGTATCTTTGGATGAAATGGGAAAGAGCATTTTGAGCAGCAATACCTAGCGAATTTTTCATGTTGAGACATCATTTCAAGTTCCGTGAAGCTTAGAGAATGTTGAAGGTATTTTGGATGTCTCAGAACGTTACCTTCCTCTTTGCGCATTTTAGTTTCTATAAGGTTCTTTTGGAGGTTCAAAATGAGGTTTAACATGAACAGCTGGGAGACGTCATGTGGTGGTTTATGTAGAGTTCTCAGGCGCTTGTTCTTCACTTTCAGGTTGATTATTTTCGACTTCACATTGATGAGTTCTTAATCAAAAGGAGGAGGCCTTGAAAGGCCCTGTTATCGGAAAACAAAAGCGATCTGCCGCTGACTAAAGATCTATTGAGCGAAAGAAGTCACCCCACTGCATACCAAGAAAAAGTAGATAAGGTAGCACCCAATTCAGGATAGGGTAGCTCAATCCACTTCATTTGTCACAGGACAAGTTTCAGCCCGTGCCGTTTGTGTCTAGAATACCTTTGATATTGTGCTCTCCATTGGGGCATCGAAATTTTCCAGTTCCAGCTCCATTTTTCTCGCCTAGAATACACTATATACTAGTTGCCATTCACCTCTTAATAAGAGAAAACCACGATCATTAACGTCACGGATCCCCCAGACCGTTGAATCCATATGCCTGTGACAGTGTTATTAAAAAAGCGCAACCTAACGAACGCTCAAAATCGTGTTTTTGAAAGCCTCTTCTCAAGTCCTCGTGTGCAGAAGCACGAAACCTGCTGAAGAAAGGCTTGTAATTTAAAACTCGAACACCCTTTCGCAATCGCAAATTCCCCATTCGGTCACTCGGCGTCTCGTTCTGTTCAGCTAGAAGAGAACTAGGGCACGGAATCCGTGATCATGCAACTTTCCACTTTGCCCTTCATCCATTTGCTTGACTATTTGCTGCACTTTTTCAACGAATGCGGCATTCCTTGTGAAGAATGGAGGCCACGCCTGCACAACGCACCCTCAGGGAGATCTTACCACAGTTTTGTTGGGTTACGGCACCTCTAATTTGTGGCATGACCTGGTTGACTTAAGTCTGACCTAATGAAGTGCCGCAATATGCTCGTCCTCCTTGACATGACGATTATCCCATCGCCCTGTTAAACGCGTTCACTATAAACAATTCCTGGTCACGTAATATTGTGAGACTTTCCATTCCTCAAGATAACAAACGGCATTTACTTGCATGTAGGAGCAGGTCCCTCATGTCGGCTCAATCCAAGACAACCCTATATTGTTGCTGAGACCTTCCTTTTCTCGCCATCTTGTCAAGGTCGGCGAAGAAAAGGTTGTGATTTAAGGGTGGAAGCTAGCTCATTAGTAAAGTGCAGTAACAACAGCGGCCCTAACACATACTCTCGAAGGAAGCCGCTCGTGATACCACCTTTAGTGCGGCACCCATCTCTTATCATGACCTAAAATGTTCTCTCGGTAGGAAAGGCTTTTATATGTTGATATACCTACACTCGGATACCAAATGAATGTAATTTGATTAGAATTAGGTGGTGGTTAATCAAATCAAACACCTTGTGGAAGTCAAGATAAACTCTCGTGCGCTGATCCAATCCTTCAGTGTTTTCATCCAGGGAGCACAAAGGGTTGGTGTGATAATATCTATTCTTCGTGATGCTGTGCTGATATGGGAAAAGGAGTGGCGGCCTGCTAGATACTGGCAGATGTTAACCGGGAGTAACTTCTCCGTCACCTTCCAAAGAATGCTGGTGAGGCTGACTTATCGGAGGTCTCCCTTTACAGAGAATGGACCAACATTATATATAGCCACGGCCACTGCACTGCTCCAATCTTTTGGTATTTCGTCTTGGTTCATACTGGCATGGAATAGCTCGCAGACACTGCCGGCGATGACATTCGTTAATGACTCGATGATGGCTGGGTAAATATAGTCTGTGCCCACCGGCTTGTTCTTGTTCAACCCCTCTAGTTGCCTACGGACACCAAACTCCTTTTTCGGCTGATCTCCAATAGTCTGTTGTGGAACATCAGGCATCAAGGCCCAGGAACCTCCACTGTCAACCCTACGGACATTACCGAAGCATTTGGGTTGTAGGTATGTTTTCCCCTGGACGTCCGCGATTTTCTGGCCTCCAGCATTCAACGGGCCAATATCATCCATCAGTGAGCACTTGACCGCATGCAGGCATAATACATTTTCGGTCACCATTTGGCATACCGTGCCAGACTAAGTATATTCTAGATTTTTTTAACTCCAATCTGCTTTATTTTGTTATCAGTTGGCTTCGTGCAGTGCATCCAGTTTTCATTTTTCTTCGCATTATTGCAACTGCCGGAGTTGACGCCGCCTCCTAATTGGTTTGCAATGATTGCATTCCGCCAGGGTGCATTCATTTTGCGATTATTACATCTTAATAGTGAAAATTCTTTCTTTGTTGCTTGCAGGGATCCCTTAATGATTTCGCTTTTTTCTCCATCTCAGCTCCATTGGCCGTGTTCTAGGTTAATTCTCTTGCTCCGGCTTATAGTTTAGTCAGGTTTATATTAGTAAAATACATTGCTCTTTTGAAGGCAACCTTAGGTTTGCGGAAGTAGCCACTTCACTGTAGAACGATCGCTCATGCCAGACGAGGAAAAGCCTTAGAGTTCGGAGATCGTATGCGCACAAGGTATCCTTTTCGATAAGCTGTTGCAGTCCATTTACATCTAACTAGTCAATAAATCTTTGTTTCATCCCGCCGAGGGCACAATCCCAAAGGTCCAGTCTGTTCATGGCAGATTGAAGCCCTTTTCCAAAATGAGGACCATGTTGGCCTCCCTTACTGCTCCCGTTAGAGCGCCTAGGATCAACGCATCGTACATTTGCAGACCACACTGATGCGCACAGAGGGAGTCAGCAGCGTAGCAGCAAATGCTTGGGCATTTCGATTGCTTATTTTGACATCGGATTCAATACGCCGGATCCCTGCCTTACAGGGACGAACAATCCGCCATGTTATAGTTCACTGTTTCCGTCGTGACGGTAAATCGCAAAGTTCTCCCTTGTCTTCACTTCACATTGAATTATTTTGTCAACCACATTTCGACGCTGGAGAATACAAAAGTATCATGATCAGTAGCAGCCGCAATAAGCTCGGACCACTTGTTTCCACTACTGTGCACCCTGGAATGGAGCACAACCATTCTGCTTTCCACCTAAACTGTTAATCTTCCCTACTCTGGTATGGTCCTTGCAAGCAATGCCAGAGGACTTACTACGATTTTACTGTGGTGGCCATTGTTGGGAGCATGGCGACCTATGGCCACAATCTTTGCTACCCATAGTTCTCAAGAGGGTAGAAAATGAAAGCCTTCCGGATCAATCCATCCCCCATCTTCCAGCAGGAACCTCTGGTATCCCTCCTCCTTTAGAAGATATTCTATTACCACCACTTTTGGTGAAGACTGAGCCATTAAACTTGGCGGACCGAAATTTCAGAGGCACTTTCCACCTTATTTTCACTGAAGGGTACCATGCACTTTCCCCTAGCTCTACTAACAGCTCATACAAGGCACTTTGGCAAATTTCCTGCATCCGTGCCGTCAGGCAGCACTTAAAACCTTTTCATATATTAGGGGCTAATGTTGTAGCGCGGGGAAGTAACCTGTTCCTGGTTAGTTTAGCAGCAAGGTTAATCACTGTGGGCTCTGCGGCGCCGTCTCATTAGAGATGCCTATTTTGTGTACCCGTTTTTCTCCCATAGGAATCAGAGTTCCTGCCGTGAGGATGACATCCTTACCAGCCTACTATCTATTTCCCATCCATCATTTGATCCTCAAGCAAACGGTTTATTGGCTGCAGTCCAAAAGGAAACTCCCCAACCTGTTTCTGTAAGTCATCAAAGTCCAGGCTGACGTCCACTCCTAAAATGGTTTCTATGTCTTGGATTTGATCTTCTGGCCTACCCGGAATTTTTACCTTGGTCTTTTTTCATGTTCATTCTTGTGACCCTGCGGGCCTTAAACGGGGTGGAGGAAGCTGTGACTGGACAGTCACACTTGCTTTCATTTCTGACCTCCCCAAAGGCCTTAACTTAGGAGCTATCTAAGACCGCTTATGATCTAAAGTGATTTATCTGAGTTTAACATTTTCCTTGGGCTTGTGGGACGTAGACAGTACATTTATCTCTAATGCCAGAGATTAGCTGGAAGACAGCCAAAGCAGCCTTCCTGTATTGGCTGCATATCCATTAAGCCCGAATGCTCGAACAGTACAGACTGTAAAATTCCGTCTCAATTTCTAAGCCACTCGGATGTGCCCATCTTATACAGACCTTGCATTTAATGCATTTCATCACACAATTATCGCAACCCCTATTCAAGCAGAGGCAGGAAGCCTGTGGCGCTTCCAGAAGACATCAAAAACTTGACAATCGATTCGACGAAAACGATTGCCGCAAAACGTAAACACTAAAATCGCTCACGAAAAACGCCGAACAAAATGTGAAACGTGATTTTTCAATTGCTTGTGATGCGCCTTTCTGTAAAAAGACAAGCGCTGATATTGTGTGCCTCCGAAGGCTCCATGGCCCAATGGATAGGGTGAAATTGCCGAGGTTAATTCAATTATCTTTAAAAACCCTTTTGCTAGCTGATTTCAAAAGGCAAGTTAACTCAGTTCAATTTCATTTTAAGTTGCTCATTTTTGTTGTTGATAGCGCAAGAGGGATGTTGAAACTTCAATTTTATGGTCACGTTCTTAGATGTTTCAGGTTACCCGGATAGTTAAGTCTGAACCGTCAAGTGTAAATGTCAAGTCAAGAGCAGCTCCACACTTCTGGTCGTGCTGCCTGCATGTTGCACCCATGTGCTCAGGCGGACTCAAGAAAAACGTTCCTGTTATTAAGGCGGTGCGGTTAAATCTGTCCAGCATAAAGTAGTAGTGATAACACTAGCACTGGTAATGTTAGGGGTACATTTCTCGAAGTATGCGGAGAAGCATGGGGAATATACGATCGCAGATGGCAATGGGATCATCAGTGCAAAACAGCTCACTAACCCAGGTGAAACAGTGTGATTTTGAAGAAAATAGTCTGGGAGAGTATGGACAACAGTGGCATGCAATATTTGAGGTCAAGGTCAATGAGACTGTACCAGCAGCGGCATTTAAGGACGTTCACCGCCGGCGAACGGTGGTAGCTTAGTGTATCTCGGGGGTCACTGGCAACGTGACGCTTGCACACGAAGGCGTAAGCTAGTACGCCGTGGTTAATTTTAAATGAGGAAATAGCATTTGAGTCTGCAACGTCGTGGTTGGCCGTAGGCCGGACTAGGGCCGCAGAAAAGTACCTAGTGTAATGGTCAGTCGGTGCAAAAATAGCAAACATTCATGCAGTGGCCTTGTTTCATGGTGACGTAGCATTTCGAACTTAGTTTACCTTATTGTTCATATGTTTTCAGTGGTTTAACGATAATAATGAGGCAATAAATCTTTGTTTTCTAACATAATGAGAAAATACTGAGCACATGTACGACCCTAGTTTAAGGGAAAATGTTTCGGAGACAATGAATGGGCCGTCACTAACCGATTGGTGTTAGAAGCTGTAACATGAGAATAACCATTCCAACTGTTCTGTATACACTTTCATACATTGTGGTGGTTCATCAACATTTTCAGAGAGAGATGAAAAGTGGTAGGGGTATCCGCAAGCTTCGCTGTTTAATACTAACTAAGCCAAGTGAAATCAGTTGGGGAAAAGTTTTGATGGCTAAGTAGCCTTAAAAGATTAAACAAATAATTTCAAGGCGTCATTTATTATGAGCAGCTGGTAACTTAAATGTCAATGACTTATTGACTTAACAAGCAAAAAATGCAAACCATATCTGGTTAACATACGGCGAGTGCACGCTTCATGTCTTGCATCAGCTAATGACAAAACATTTCTGCGGCATTTTGGTATGCAAGGATCCCACTGGAACAGTGCCGTTTGTCGAAAAGCAGACTGATTCAGTTGTACCTGAACGATCTTAGATATACTTCGTAGGAGGAGTAATTTCATCTGTTGCTTAGAAACTCATGTGTAAATAAGGATACAAACAGCTATGCTTGTTGGGCTGAACTAATTTACAGCGTAGCTACCTGTCATTTCAGAATATTGAATAACTGCTACCGACCACTCACCACTCAATGAAGTAGAATAATCCATTGAGAGGTAGAGCAGAATTTAATTTGCAGTGTTATATCCCCATAAAAAATACAAACATCCATGTCGGCCCTGGTTTGTTTTACAGCCCCTCCTGATTGTTATTAAAGGGCAGCTCTGTGTCCTAGTAGACTCATGGGAACGTGTGAGTCCGCAAATTTGATGCAACTGCTCCCATTAACCGCGGGCGGTCATGGTTTACTTTCTGTTTATCTGGCCTTTTGTGCAAACTCTATAGAGTTGCCAGTGATTTCAGCGGTAACGATCAGCACTTTACGAAGCTCGTGGGTCAAACAAATGCGCTTTGGGATTGAACCATAGGCGGCAATGAAGGGATAGAAAGCTAAATGTTGAATGTCATTAGCCAATAAATGATGAAGTCAGGTTAACTGATGTCTTTTCGGGTTTATGAACCCATAATTCTGGAGAAATTCATTGGAGAAAACACTGAGTTACACGGGTGCATATATAATGGTATATTTCTCGAATACTTCGAGAGACATGCTTGGTGGTATGATCAAATGCTGCATGGGTATTACCAGTTGCATGGAAGAAGTAAGCACAAAGTTGGGAACAAGGTATTTATACGCACCAATGGCGTGTACCGCAAGCGCAAGGTTCAGCTGGAAGATGGCAGCGGATGTCAAGATATGTCCACAGTAGTCGGATTTAACGAGTCTGTAAAATAGACGCGAAAGGTAAACTGCAATGAAAGAAGCCTTCAAAAGCCATGAGTACGGAGTAAAATGTCGTCAAAACGTACCGAAACAGCTGGAGGAAAGAGTTCTGACGGCTGATGGATGCCCGGTAATAACATGGGAATGATAAAGTATGTCTGTCGTTTTGCTGTGGATCATGCAGCCTGGAAAATAATTAAAGGCCTCTCAGAAATGCGAAAAGACGACGAACAATGACGAAGAATTGTGGTGAACCATTGTTTGAAGACATGAAGACAGACAACATGTTAGTGCCCTAATACGCGCGATTTAAAAAATTCGCTTTCTCCATGTTATGAATTCAATTAACGCAAATTAATGCAGTCTCAAGCTCGAGAAGACCTCGTGTTAATCCGGCTTGTTAACTTGGTTGTCACTGCCTCCTGTACGTTTACTGTCGACTTCCTCGTATTGATTAATCGATGCCTCAATCGGAATCTCTTAGGTGATGTAATGCGACCTAACAAACGAACACAAATCTAATGTGCGCATCATCTGCCGATGACCGTTGTCCTGCAAACGTCGATGTTCGACATCATTGCGACGCAACGCAATGGAACGGGCAACAGAGCAATGGTTTTAAAATAATGCAGTCAAAGCAGTAAGGCCAACACCTTCAAGTACGTCAGTGCAATGTCTGAATTCAGAAGCGAACGCAAAGCTGAATGGTTAGGAAGCGTCTAATAAAATCAGTTTTTGGCGGCCCCTCAGAGACCGCATTCACGTTCGCTGCTCGTCCTAATGCTCACGCTGGGCTGTTGAATCTTTGTCTTTTAGGTAGCCACGGACATCTTAATCCATTCGTTTACACTCTGACCGAACCTGTCGGCTTGAAAGACCTTGGCCCTACAAACGTATTGCAACGTCTATTGTAGAAAACAAATAGGTCGGATGTGCGCATATGTGTGTGTCCTCCTGCTTAAAATTGGCTTAACGTTAAGCACCAACATCCGCAGTGAATGGATTCAACCCCCTGGACGTTAAACTTTATGGGGCTTTCATAAAAGTTGACGACAGAATCTTCCATGTTTCAAACCGCGCAGGCGTATTCCTTAATCGGTGATATGTTTTGGGCTTCCATTTTCGCTCTTTCTATATTTTATATGATAAATCTGCCACAGTCCGGTGTTCTCGAAATGTACCATCTCAATTAGGTCACTGACTACCTACATTTACATATCCTCCCTTATTTTATGTTCAAGGGCAGATTTACATCCTGAACTCGTACAGCAAGTACTAACTGTGGCGTGCAGGCTACCAAAAGATAATTTCTTAAGATCCTAATTGATAAAACGGATTGCAGGCATCTTGTGGCCGCATGTCAGACGCCACTTGAAGGCACGGGAACATTCAGATGGATCGCTCATACACACCGAATCCTTGCACTGGCGGGTGAACCGCACTTGTCACAAATGACCTTCCTTTTGAGTCAGTTGCATCGTTTGTGCTAGCAAAATGGTTTTCCAAAGCCCTAGTACCTAGCCGTTTAATCTACAAAAGTAAGCGCTGTATCCTTCCAACCCAGAGGTGGCCTTGAATGAAGAAACCAAGCGCTGGCGGAACCTACAAATTTCAGCTTCATCGCACTCATCTGTTCTCAATGTTATAGGCCTAAATGGGTCGGCTGGGGGATGTTGCCGGCAAACCATGCTTATGATACTCATTCTCTACATCCATGCTGTCGTCGCAAAGTTGCAATAGGACTTCACCCAATTCAGCTCGTGCGTACACGGCATTTCCTCATACAGGATCCATTTGAGGGACAAATAAGCCAGTTCCTCTGGAGTACGTCGAGCAATGGCAGCAACGAACCTGCCGAAGTGTATTTTCGTGGATGAGAGTAACAAGGAACGCATCCACTAGTGCATCCGTCGTTTACCTTATTTGGAAAGACCAGACAGCCGCGCCTCATACCTCCCTTAAGGATTGGAATTAACAAACGTTGAATGTGGTGTCCGGGCATATTCCTTCGTAGGTGTTTTCTGTGCCACACCACGATGAACAATCACATTATTGACATTGGGGTACTGTCCCGCATTTTACCGATGACATGCATATGACTAGCTGTGCCTTCTTTCGTTATTATTCCGTAGAATAAGAACCTACCAAGCCCACTTTCATCCACCAACATTAAGTGTCATAGAATTCAGCCACCGCAGCCAAAATGAGGTCAGCGTATATATCGACCAGCAGGACTGCCGAGTGAAAAACATAAAAAGCGCAGGTAACTACGCCGCCATCCTCCAGTATGCGCAAAATATACTGACCCTCCACAGCCTGCGTTACCCTGAATACATCACTGCACGCATCGCAGAACTGAAGATTGGTTCGCAAATAGTTCACCTCACGGGTCCTAAAAATGCTGTTGAACATTGTACGCGCATAAAGACAAATTTCTCGGGCACTTTGGGACGACCACGTGAGTTTGACCGAATGTGGTTTTTCCTCACCGTCTGCCTACAATTCCATATATACGCACGAGAAATTAACAAATTCATGTCATACAACAGATCACAATCTTATGCCATCTATCTACAGCACGGAGGTTTACGAATGCCGGATATTTTGTTTTGCCAAGCCAAAAACTAACTATTTCAGTAAGTGCCGAAACTCACCGAATGGCGGGCTGTCCGTCACACAAATTTTGGACGCAACATCATTGAAATCCGTAATGAGAGAAAGCCCTGGAAGAAGCCCCTGGATGAGTGAGCAGTCGTCTTGCAGCACTGTCACTCGTAAAAATATAAAAGGACAGAAACTAACGCTTTCAAAATAATGTAATCATCTTGGAAACCTTTAAAGCTGTCGGAAGAAAAATGTACACACTCCAAAAGCAAATCGGAGTAGTCCACACGGGAAGCTGTGTTAGATGAGACAGATATTCTTAACAGAAGACCGCAGCTGGAAAGATATGTGGCTCACTTGCTTATATACCCAGAGAAGAAAACCAAAACAAAACATGGCCTACGCAAATTACAAATAATTCAAAAGCGCCTAAACTCCTCATGTTCTGCAGGCTTCAGCATTACAACACTGCAGTGGCTTTACAAAAACGAGTGACAACCAACGGTTCCTGCCAAAAGCCACGGACCCCATGGTTCGTTTGGGCCCCAGGTGGAACAAATCAACGAGTAAGAGGGGGGAATATTGATGGGAAAATTCCCCATTTACATGTTTACCCAGAATGAATCGAACTGGTTGGAATGATAAATCCAGTTTGGAAAATTACTGCCATTGACTCAAGTGGCAAGGAAACCATCAGAAAAGTTAGAAAACAATTCCAACATGTTTTTATATATGGATTTGTTTGGCCAAGTGGATAAGAATCATTAAGGAACCACGAAATGTTCAACATTTTTGAAATACGAGTGGGATTTCCAGTGAAGAACAAGAATAGATGATGAAATTGTGGATGCAAGGCGGATAACCAGTCGTCTACACAAAAGATATTTTGAATGCAATAGGAAATTCAACTGCTTAAAAAGCAAGTTTAGTGAAACTCAATAAATTCTTGGCACGGCTTTTGTCTCATTCTACTATAGTCAAGCAAAAACGATAGGGAATCAGCAAGAAGCGTCAACTTACATGGATAAATCTTAATGAGAAAAAAAAGGTAAGTGCATGCGGCAGAAGTACAGTTTTTTCCCAGACGCTTACGATTCAATAATTGTTTGCCAGTTGGAGCACGGACGGCTGGTGTGGGTGACTTCAGGGGAGGATCATTTTGGTACCGAAAGTCAGCGAAACCTTTGGTGTTCATTTTGAGCGGACTTAGGCCTTGGCACTTCTTGATTCAATCTAGATTCTGGATCAAAAAATAGCACGGTGACCCGGTGCCTTTAGACGACGGCCTCCAAGATGCCCATGAAAATGCCGAAACTTGACATGTGGTGGTAATGCAAGTAGCTAAGACAGTGGGCAACCCGAAAAACGGAGGAAATGGGGGGTTCAGCCTAGAGATCATGCCGTCGTCGGAATGTGCTGGTTCCCAGTTTTCTACTGGCAGAGCAGATTCCAGACTGATCAGTGCATTACCATATTTATATTTATGACCTTTATCATGTAATAGCGGCGCAATGAGGTAGTGTGATCTGAATGTATTAAGCAGGTGAAGATTTGTCCGACGGAAGAAATTCTTACGTACTGACAAAAGAAGCAGTGCATTTCAAGACTGAGATTATGTATATTGATGTTAACTTTGCCCGCAAAAAACAACTGGTAAAGGCAACCAGCATGAAATATGAGGGTAATACCGGAAGGAGGTGGGAAGGTTATTGTCACGTAAAGAGTAGGTGGAAAAGAGTCAAAATTCCGACCGTCTCATCGAGTGCAATAGACAGATGAATACAAATTGCGCAATACATGGCAATCAAGCCAAATTATTGTTGGCAAGGTTATTTAATTTGATAAGCTTGGTAGGAACAGGACAAAATGGATTCTATGTAGTGCTTCAGCACTGGATAATGAATTGATCATAGTAGATTCAAGAGATATTTTCAGGTAAGCTATACTGGGGTTACAGAACCAGGTTTATGCCTTAATTTTGCATTTAATCGGAGCGATTATATTGGGATTCCCAAGGGCATACGGTCTTTTGTTTTTCTGGCTATTCTCGGCGACAGCATGCGCTTTTTAGGATGACGACTCAACCGCGTGGCCCGCGTGACGTCATTAGTTTATTTATGGAAGGATTGGATTTTTCAATTTGCTTATCACAGCTTTAAGAGTATTTTCACGTGGACGACTGAGAAAGGTGAAATATAAAGTCATCTGCTCAAAATTTAATTAAATTTTGGACACAATGCATCCCGTGCAATCTGGTGTTCATGAGCCCGGATGAAGTGGCTCTAGTCCGTATTTCGCAGCAGCTGATTCACTGTGGTCGAGTCTTAGCTAAAGAATTACACTCCGCCATGGTCATCTGATTTATTGTGGGCTTTGGTAGTGCATTTGCAGGGTGCAGCTCTATGACCGCTACAGCAGAAATGGCCAAGAGTGTTGACATCCATATTCGATAAGCTTACGGTAAAGAAGTCCGACTAAGTTGCTCATCCCGGTGGGTGGAGAAACATGGTGCATCCATTGTCAAGTGCAGACACAGGAGGCATGACTGTGTAAATAACTTGGGGCTTTAAAGGAATTTAAATTAATATCTGGAGTTTAACTCCATGGCGATCAGCTTACAGCCAATGGGTATCTTACAAATGTAGCCGAGCGCGTCGTTGATGTGGAAAAAATCAATGGTGCTGGAGCTGAGGCGTCTGCGCATGCATCCGAATTTATGGGTTGATTCCCATATAGAATCGATGACAGGTTGAATTATACGTTATTTATATGACTGAGCACGGCGTTCGTTCTTAACCGGCACTGGCCATCCTCGGCCTCGAGCAGGCTTGTTTTGCCCAATACCGCAACCGAGTAGAAGATAAAGGGAAGGAGGAACTGGTTCAGGTAGACAGGTCTCAGTTCCAAAGTCAATGTCCGGGAAAGACTCGAGAACAAGGTTAAGCAAGGAATGAAATGAATTTGCGGTGATTGATCTGTGCTGATGGAGCACAATGGGTGCTCTAGTTGATTGTCAGTCCTATTCCGTACTGCGACATCTCGATTGACTGAAAATTCCTCCCCCATTATTCTGTTCGTTCCTCTACCGGTACCAAATTACGCCTGCCCAACGTGCTCGTAATGACACGGATCGCGGTCGTAGTCCTTTTCCTGGTTAGTGTATTTACCCTTCTTTGTTTTGTCTCTGTGCTCCCTAGTTAATATCACCTTACAGACAGTTTGCACAGTCACGGATCACGCTGAGTTAGAGTGACCTGCTTTGTTACAATCCGCTTTCGTTTCAATGCCCATGCTTTTTGACTGTAAACGTTCCATTCGTTTGCATTGACCTTTGGTTGTCAAGCTCAGGCAAGTGATTTGGACCAGATCAAGCATGCAGAATCTCTTTCAATTGCTTGAACCACGAGGCAGATGCTCTTCATCTGCTCCCTTTTGTCGAACGCTCATTTTTACGCAGATTTCTCTTCTCTGGCTGGACACCGAGGGAAGGTCACCGTCAAAGGTAAGGACAGTACCGCAAAATCTGCGAAACATTCCTATTTCCCTTGGGTTTCACATCAAATTGGCCTGCACATTGCTTTGAGGTTTCTTGGCGCTATCCAGATCGTAGGAAACCTATTCTTGGGTGAATCGTTCTGTAGATTGATGGTCGATTTCATCCGGTCCAAGACTCGTGCTTTTCATTGTAACACCTACCGACCCCAACTGTCACAAAAGCTTTGCACACAGCTAGTGAACTATAGCTTACTAACGTAAAATCGGTGAACCAAGATTCACTGCGGTAGAGACTGCCCAGGTCATAAAGTGAGCCAAAATGCCTGAGATGAAGCACCATGCGTGAAACGGATGACAAAACTTTCTTGACCGGCTGGAGTGCCAGACAGAGCACTCAGAATGTTTAAGTAAAGTTATGCTAGGAAAAGGCGCTTATCTGCAATGTGTAAATGGGGGTCGATCGCCGGATTTGATATTCCTTGGTCAAGTAAGAATATGATTAACAAAAAGACATCTGCAGTCATTGCAGCGAGACAAAAGCTGGTATGACCGCAGTATCTGGCTGTTTATCAGAACTCCTCCTTCTGGGATAAGTGGGAGATAAGTTACTAAAAGCGAGCCTGCCGGTTGACGGATTCGGATTTTGGGTTCACCATTCGCTTTTAAAGGAGGAATTAGAAGAAAGCAAACGCAGCGCTGGCATAAGAATGACTGCGAGCTGCGGTGTGGGTCGGCCATTTCCGACATTGTAAGGCTGGGATAACGTTTTGGGGAGCGTGCAACAGCTTCAAATATGGAGTCTGAAAACATTATATGTAAACTTTACTCGGGAAGGTTTAGGCAATACATCTGCGGGTAAAGAGGAGGAGGTCCGGATCAAATCAAACATGAAAAAACATTTAAATCCAGTGCAGTGCAGCACCAGTCGGTTGGAGTTCAGGCATAATAGAAACGATGTAGTGGTCCTTTCAAGTGATGCACTAACCAAATGCGGCTTCGTTTTTGACAGGAGACCTATGGTTTTGATTTTTGCGGCTGAGGCTACAAATGGTAATACATAACGGGAGGACGTTTTTGATGGACTGCTGGGGTGGCCATTAGATCGCTGGGGGCTGGTAGTAGGTCTTGGTACGCCTTTAGTGTCCGTGGTTAAAGTAGCCATTGGTAGCGCCATATGGGGTTCTGTAGCCACTGGTTGCAGTAGGAGAGCAATCTTGTATTGTCAAGGTTAAAGGCTGAGAAGTATACGACAGTATTCACACAAGGTGACGTCTGTGACTCGGTTACGGGATTCCCAGATGAGAGATTCTCCGGGCCTTGGGAATAAGGGGGTCACAGATTTTAGTCGTGAACTACGAACGTATTCCACCCGTAGGGCTGTCCTATCGGGAAATTCTGTTTTCGCACGTTATTCCCTATAATGGTTTGTTACCTGCTGAAGAACTGTATGCCTTCGGTAAATCGGTCAATTGAGAAAGCATCGGGAAACCAGGATTCTGTTGTGTCTTACTCAGCTTGATGCTAATTCATCTGTGGTAGGCCATGCTGCACGCATTCGTTAAGCTAGACTTCATTGCATCGACCGGCAAACGACCAAGAGCGTTAAACATTATAATGCCCTTCTCAGCCGTTGTGCATTTATAAGCCGAAATGTCAGAAAAGCCCAAATAACCGCAAATTTCACCTAGGCTCTGGGAGCTCCCTTCTGCTTGTCTCTGGAACTAAACGTGATAGACTACCTTAAAGTGATTGGAGTTTATTGTAAAAATTACTGACCATCCATTTCACGTCACCGGTTGTTTGGTAGCCATACAAAATACGCCGATGAGGGACGCAGAACAAGGGTTTTTGCAAGAGTCCTCAAGCTCGCAAGCACGGGTCTTTTGTTTTTCAGGTGACCAGTTTCCCCGTGTAAGTGCGGGGGTTTTATCGGAAACGTATGCATTATTCCAAATGATGCATTCTATCAGATTAATGGAGACATGAAGGTGAGAGTAAAAAGGAGCAACAAGAGGGCTGAGTAACTGGTGACTATTTGAGGAGGCTGAGACTGGACCAATTAAAGAATGAACCCCTGCAAAATGGGCCTTAGTGTATGCCAACCGTCCAGGACTACATCACTGGCGTTAAGGACCATATGAAACGATGAACACCGACAACAAAGCAAAAAAGCGAACCCGCATCTAGCTTTCCGCTTTAACAGCAGGACTGCGTCGAGAGGCGTGAAAGCCTGTGACAGGGGAAATGCGTAGACATACAACAGTTAGTGCCTACTGACAAAATTAAATAGGTAAAAAATGGCTTTGGTTTCACGCAGTATTACAAAGCTTGGATTAAGACGGGACATGTACTGGAAATGAGATCGCCTAAGCTAAGGTAAAATACAGGCAACATTGTTATATGGGCAGCCCGTCAGAATGTGATTTTCAGGATAACTTAGCAAGTGTTTTCGCTACAGAGGAATTTCGAAGTTAAAATTGGTGAAATAACACCGTAGTTGATTCATAGTTTGATGGAACACAACCACTGAAGGAGCAAAACGGACCGCCCAACAAGCTCATGCAGAATTTAGCGTCATCCCTTTACGGGTGCACTACCGCCTGAAGGGAAATGCGCTTACAATGCAGGCAATAAACAACATCACAGTAGTAAAGCTTAGCCAGCCCGTACAATTTATTTTTGTTTTCCTGACGCTTTCAGTGCCAAGTCATTTAGGCGGTTGCATTTCGGTCAGACAGTTGGCTCCAAGCAGTGCCCGCTGGTGGACAAAAAGATTAGCCTATGCATTCTGGATACTGGAGCATACTGTTGTTCTTTTGGTATTCGACGAAGAAACCCACCACCGCCCTTTGCCGACAATTTTTAGAATCGTCCGCACTCACCAAACCCTGTCAGTCCATCGATCCAGTCTAGCTTTCATTGGGCCACCGCACAAAGGAAGCTGGCAGGTTAAAGTCTACCCACCCTCGTTGTTTGCACCCTGAGAGAATTACCGATCCAAAGTAGGAATTCAAGCGCGTGATGAATTCAGGTATAACTAGCCCATAAGCTGCCCCTTGAATTCGGCTTTTTCACATGGTCCAGAAATCTTGAAGTTCTGGATTATTTTTCAGGATCAAAGCTCGTAAGCCCACCGGCGTCCCGGTCTGAACTATCTTTGCTTTCTTTGAACTCTTTTATTTTATGGTAACCGCAGAACTCGTGGTATTATCATGTTATCGGCAGTGCTAGTTCCTATGATTGCCTCATGAAGGGTTAAAGCAAGACTGGAGACTGAAGATTGATCTTTCCGTAGATTTGAGCAGATTTGGATTCTTGTGTCATGTTTCAAGTGTCAATGGTGCTACTTTGGACCGTGAGGATGGATTATGGCCCGAGACTTTATAAATGGTTACTTTTTTGTTGCTGGAGAGGTGCCAGTCTTCACTTGCGACGAAAGCAAATATCTGCCCATCAAGGCTGTGCTGATGAGCACTGTTTAACGGGTCGGTGATGTTAACCAAGGAAATAAACATTAGTCGCCTCTTCAAATGTTTTGGCCTTTGGTTCTAACTACGACTTTGTAGGCAAAATGTGGTTAACTTTATTGTTTATCAGATCACGTAAATCATCGAGGCCAGCAAGCAGGTATCAAAAGTCCAATGTGTTGAACTGGGGTATGAACCCAGAGTTCAGGATTGTTTCATTGTGTTGCGTGCACTAAAAACAGCATGGTGCCTCATATCTTGTGTCAGTGGCCAGAGATTCTGGATTCAAATGTGATGTGGATGCCCTTCGTATAGTCCAAGTGGCTGTGGAGACCAAAACAAGGCACAGCTAGCTTGTGCATATATGACAAAGATCTGGATACTACCTGCAGTTTAATCACCTTCCACGGGTGTCCCAATCTAGTGGGGAGGGCCCATGATTACTGAGTGGAATCAGATACTTTATATCAACCTGTGCGGCACTTGAGAAGTTTCCTGGTTTCCTAGTATGTAAAGAGATTTTGACTGATTTCCGTGTCCGCCGAAGAATAATTGGGATGGAAAGATGTGCAAGCGGAGCAGAGAGGGACAAACTGTGTCACCAGTGCAAAAACATGGTGGCACTCAGAATGCACTGCCCGACTTGTGCGAGAGATCGGTACAAGGATAAAGCTTAAGTTCACTTGACCCTTTTCATTGCCATGGCAGTAGACCAGAAAAGTGTATTCTTGTGCGAAGCTCTTGTCGCGCATAGCTAAGAATAATCCGCCGAGAACATATTTTTACGTTGAAATTCATGAAAGTAATGCCGAAAGAAGGACTTTGATGCTTTCCTTTTGCATACTTCTGTGTGCATTGAAGTTCATTTGGAGCTTAGTTCGGAGTCACTAAGAAATTTCTGCTGCAAACGGTTAGCATGCATTAGGGGCGGGAAGTCTCCCGTTTTATTGAAGATATTCTGGGCCTTCAAAAGTTTCATCTGGAGCTGGCAAAGTTTGCTGGGCTGCTGGGTTTACTTTGATTTCTTGGATTGGATAGACGATTAGTGATAAAAATACGTTTTGACTGAAGGACATCTGCCCCATTCTGAGGGTCAGATGGCAAAAAGAAGCTGAACCAATAGTTGGTTTGGAAAGCGTCAGTGATTTCAGCCCAACGTGACCACATATAGGAAGACACATTATCTTCGGAACACATGCATTCTACAAATAATGTCGCATATCAGTCAAAATTGCGAGGAGAAACATAAATTAAGGGGGGGGGGGAAATAATTCAATAAAACATAAATGCATTCTTCGCGTCGCAAAAAATCAAACGAACTCATCCGGGAATAATCATAACACATCATAACAGGTTGCTCGGGAATTCGGCAGAAACTCAGTCACGGTTTGCCAATTTTCGTGCTAAACACGGAATAGCGGAATTCCCATAGATATTGATTCTGGTTGGCATGGACCGAACATTGATTAGTGTAGAAATATGAGAGCAACGCTTTAAAAGACCGTTGTGCATGGGATGCGTGGGATTTGAATGAATTTAGTGAGCATATTTTTTACGCGCGGATAAGTGTTGATCATATCGATCAAGGGACAATTCAGTTAGAAGAAGAAGAATTTTAAAATCCTTTTTAGGTTAACCTGGAAAATTGGCGGGAGAACAGTAAAGAAGGATTGGAAAAAGCTTCCTGATTTGAAATGACAACCATCGGAGAATCTTTACACAGGTGGAAATGTGAGCAGTTGACCTCAGATTTTTGTCAATAGGAACTCAGATATTTCACAGAATCAACCCTGGTAAGTATTTTTGAGTTGATGAAAGACGTTTTGGATGGGTTGGCTGACCAAGGGGGAGAGAGAAGGAGGGAACAGATATTGGAAACATATAGATGTAATGAGATTTAAAGCAGCTCGCGCAGGGGAATCGTCAACAGAAGATAGGTTGTTGGAAAAACTTTGGAAATCATCGTTGTTCGAAACGGCTTGAGAGAAAGTAACATCGTCAGCATACTTAGACAGATGACAAGCGGAGCTAGTAGATAAATAACTGATGTAAGTAGAGAAGAGAAAAGGTGAAAGAACAGCACCCTGTAGCACTCCTGGGTTGTTAATCAACGGTTTAGAGACTTAACCGTCCATTCGTGTGCACTGGGTTCGGTTAATAAAGTACTCAGACAGCCATGCTAATAACAGCCTGGGACAACCAAATGTTTCCAGTTTGTGAAGTAGAGGAGACTGTGGAACCGAATCGGATGACGACGAATAGTCTAGAAAGGCGCAACGCACAACTTTCATCGGTTCGTTTAAGGACTTACAAATGTGATGAATGAGGGAGGCGACATCGTCCAAAATAGACCTGTTAGATTTATATGCAAACTGAAAAGGGTCGTCAGGGGCGACACATAGAAGAACGCAGACGCTTAATTAAGTTACGCTCCGTTGGGTTAGGACCAGATGTTGAGGCGATGGGGCGAGAACGTTTTGCTAAAGCAGCAGAACGGTTAGATTTAGGGATGGGAATAATAGTGACGGGTCTCCAACAGTCAGGGATGGAAGATGAGATTAATGACGAGTTAATTAGAAAATTAAATGCATCGGCCAGAGCTACAGCACCATGCCTTAAAACAGCTATTTGAACCAACCCCTGTGGTAATTTTAGTGGTGCGCAGCAGCTCGAGCATCTCTTCCCCAGAAAATCTTGTAACTGTCATGTCATCACCCTGTTCAAAAATTCACTGGTTTATAATTCGAAGGATGGATGAAAGCACGATTGATGCTTCTTCTTCTTCCCACACAACAGTCGAATGCCTTGCCGTAGGAATCGGTTGTTGTTACCACTCAGAAGTTGGCCAGCGATTGTAGTGTTGATGCGTTGGATTTCAGCTTTTATTAGGTTGGAACTGTGCAGCACGCTTGAGATGTTACGGGCTTTGTAGAAGCGCGCCTTGCTTTTTCTTAGATTTCAGTTTCTGGGAGGAGACACGGTCATTTGAAACGAATAGTGTTCCTGAGGGGCAGCAGAAACCAAAGGTTGCGTTGTCTGTCTCTGTGGCACGTTTGACATTGTCATTGAGCAGGGGTTCAGAAGAGAATCAGGTAGATGCCAGCAAAAGGTATTTCTTAAGAAGAATAAGGTTGTTGTTTAAAAGGTTACGGAGGCAAAGCCTGGTTTGATTTGTTCGCCTGAAGAAATGAAGAGCTGACCTAGGGTGCATCTTGGGCTTTAGCAGAAGCAGACAATGATCGCTACTTGAAATAAGAGCACGCAGTTTCAGGGAAAATAAATCGGAGTGGTTGGTAATAATTTCATCCAAAATGGAACCGCCTCTGGTTGGAGAAACGCGCAGATCGGTTAAAGCAAACAGTCGGTGGCAAGATAGATGCATGATTAAAATCACCTACAATAATATGTAGATTATCCTCAAGAAGGGGAACAATAAGCGCTAGGAAGGAGTGGAAAAAAGATGCGACGTTTTGTAGCGAGCTAAAGGGGGTAATTTATAAATTGGTTATGACAGTGCTGTTGTAACGAGAAAACCTAGGATGACACCGTGTAACAAGACAGTCAATTCCGTTGAGTGAGTACGTATAAAAAGCTTCGGATTTATCAGACCAGGAGTTTATGTATGCAGCAACACTACCTCCCGTCTTCTTCTTGTTCGAATCTGTCTTGCCGATGGAGTCTGAAGCTGTCTATCGACACCAGCGAATTAGCGATGTCCAGGTTCAGCCAGGACTGTTGTGTGCAAATGACACTTGTGGGAACATGGATCTATGATTGAAGTGTGAGGGATATATAAGGCATTTCTGTATACAGAGGGCGGACGTTGGTACTCAACAATGCCGGAATGGACATTTTGGTTTGAAGGATGCATTTAGGGGCTGCATACCAGTCAGCATGAGTGCCTCTTTTAGGTCGATTAGAAGCTGGTTGAGTTGCAGAAAAACGGGATCCCCATATATGTTGAGAAAGCATGATTGTGGCGTCCAAAGGAGAACATGATGGAACCAAATATCTGACAAGAAGCAGGATGACACAGAATTGTAGCACAGCCCGTCAAAGGGATTACACATGAACGAACTGTGCTAATACATTTACTGTCGTTTTTATGTAATGCAGCTTTCCTTGACCTTTTTGATTAGCCAGCAGTCTCTTCTCGAACGCACGCAGTGTATGGTCAATTTCGGCCCCTGGTCGCTCGTTTATTTCGTGTGTACTCCTGTCAACACCTTTACCTGATGTTCGCATATGCTTTGTCACCACATCTTCATCGAGCCTCTTCAAAAGCTTTGCTAGAACCCAGAAATATGCTTCCGATAATTAATGAGAAAACTTACCGCCCATGTCTTGCGTCTCCGGCATTGCGCGCACCCTTCCTTCACTTGATTTACTGTGGTTCTTCTGACTACAACCGAAACCATCATCGCTCGATGCTCAATACATGTTATTTCTAGCGATGTCTCTCCACTAAATGCGTGAATTGGGCCGGCGGATCAACCAAGTGCTGTTTGAACGTTCGCGTAAAAATGAAGGGAGAAATGATTCAGTCTAAAGCATGCTGGTAGCAGTCAATCATCTTTAACTCGCTGTACCTATTGTCTAGTAACTGCACACCAAAGCTCTCGGATTGTGAAATTCGGATAAGGCCACGGTCGGTGGTCTCTGGTGCTTCTGAAGCCGTAGCATCAGTGCTTTAGACACGAAACGCCCAGGGGCAATTTGTAACTTCAGGATTTATTAAAAACTACTTAATTCTTGTCTTCTTCGGATATCAGTTTATTCTTGTCGAACTTTCCCTTAATGACACTGACTTTAGTCATCGTTCAACTTCTGTTCAGTGTATTTGCCTTCCCTTGTTTTGATCCTGTGCGTTACGGTCGAGATTACTCAACGGACATTTGTCGCAGTCAAGGTATACTCGGCGTTGGTCTATTTGTTTTGTCACAGTCCACTTTTATTGTACTGCCTACGTTCGCCGACCGTCCATGCGTAGTTCCTTTACATTTATTTTTATCTGTCAAGCTCGGGAAAGTTCGCTGGTCCTGATGAAGCATGCAGAAGCTCCTATATTTGCCTGAAACACGGGGCAGGTTATTCCTCTTTATTTCTTTTCACTGACTGTTTATTTCAAACAGATTTTTGTCACGTTTTCTTAATGTATTTTGGCCTGTTGTTGACTGAGGATTGTTGTCAAAGGTCCGGTCCCCATGTGCACAATGACCGACTCATGAATAGTGCGGAGAAATCTTTTTCCCCCTGGCCGCTTGTCGCTTTGAGCGTGCAAAGATTAATGGTGAGCCAACTGGGTTGTATATCGCTTATTATCTTTACAAATACCCGGGTTAGTTCATTTTACCTTGGCGTATTGCACCACTAGCAAACACTTTTTGAAGCTCATTAGTCAAACCAGCGTTCTGAACAATGGGACCTCTGACCGATACCCGTTGAGAATATGTAGAAAAGAAACGAGCATGGTGACGATGGTTGCCATCACGCTGTCGTTTGCTTTCCGGGGTACCTCGGATTGGTCACTGCTGTTGATCAAGGGCCAATGTTTTTCGTGCAGGCTCAGGAAGTCCGAGCTATTATTCTGTTTCTTGCGGCTGTAACCTAGTCACCTGTAGGCAGTGTGGATCAATTTGATTGCCCACTGAGCTTACGTGCCTCCATTGTTCAACGGTTGTTTCATCGAGTACCATCTTGAGTCCGTTCGCGATAACACTGCAGAAACGGTTCTTTACATGCGGAAGAAATACAGTACAGTCTCTGGATGCGTTCAAAACGCTGCAGCCAACAGGAATGACTTTTTCAACTTCTGCACCGCTCCACTGCCAAATTGCTGCACTTTACTTCAGGCAGAGGATTAATACTGGCTTCAAACGTACTACTGAAACCTTGGTCACAAATATCCTAAAGTTGTAACTGCTATATTCTCTGCTTCAGCGTTCATGCATTGCAGCACTGTAACGCAATTCATATTCGTTTAAAAGCGCATGCAAATTTTCTTTTAATTCCACGTCATTCAAAAACATGCATTGCCGACATTTTATGCCCCTAGTATTTTATTACTGCTGGTAACTTATCCCGCAAAAAATTGTAACCGGCACCAACCGGACCATCTTAACCAGATTTTTCCTGTCTAGCCGTTGCGGCATCATCTTTTCAGATAATAGTAGATAGAAACGAACTCTAAAGGGTCGTAAAAATCTCAGGCCGATGACAGGGGTTCTCTCTGTAGATCTGGCAGACCTGGGGTCTTCATTTGAAAAAAGGGATTCATCAACCCGGGCGCCCCATTGCACGCCAAGATCGCGCTTGACTAAGTTGGGTGACATAACTAAGCAATAGGCTTTTTGGGTCTCTTTGCTGAGGTGAAAATAAAGGCCTCAGAAGCGCTAAATGTTTGTTTGGCAAGATGAAGGCAGCCATTCTTTGACAGCACACCAGGTAATCCCAGGTGGGGTTTACTTCACCAAATGAACCGAGGTGTTCGCCATTATAAAAATTGCTGTAAAGCCGACAACTAAGCCCGTTTAGTTGCCTTTTCATGTATTGCCGCCTTCCGCTGCAATGCACAATTTGTGTAAAAGATTGACGATGCTGCAGCAAAGTGATGGATTTTTGTGCTACACTCCACTATTAATTTGTCTAGTTCGTTATCATCCAATCACAAGAAAAACAAAGCATTCACCTTTTCGTCAGGCATCTTCTATGGAGAAACACTGTGCAGTTGCTATTAAGCCCGGATCTGACAGTTATTTCATTGATTACGGAAGCTTGTATGATGTTGGACCGTGGAAGACAAATAGCGGTCAACAATCAGGCATGGCGACAATCCAAAGCAGAATTGCCAATGTGCAGAAGGAAAGTCTTATCGTGGGCTAACCCAACCAATCAGGATAAACGCTCCAGGCTGGACAAAAACGCCGTATACTGAAACACGGAGAATGATCTGCGCAAAGTGAGTTGGTTAGATCACTACCCGGACAACCGATAAAATGATAGCAGTTGCACAGAAGCGGTACTGAGGGTGAAGCAACCTTTACACCTGTGAAATTTTTCTCAAAACATAGGAATCTCTGTATGTCTGTGGAATCCGGTTGTCTCTGCCTGAGATAGCGGGAACGGATAATAGAAATCTAGAAATAGGATCGGCCTGCTAAGAGCCAATGATAGCGAAAGAGAAACGACAACGCCTGACGCCTGCAGGTACAGGAACATTCCTTCGACGTTAGCAGATATTGCAGCTATGCCCACTGGAATGCAACATAGAACCTCGATCATTGGTTTAGCCCAATCTGCCACCTGCAACAGTCTATCGCTGAAGGGATTTCCTTGAAAGTGTACCGAGCTTCCGAAGACCGGGCAAAGTTTTATGCCTTCTCAGGATACTGGACGGAACGGTGAGGCAAATGCCATGTTTTCTTCCATGGTTGGCACAGCCACCCTATATATCTCGGATCTTCACGATGCATCTCATTTTGGGTATCTCTCAAACAGCCGTCCGTCACGACAAAATCCTTCGCTCAGGAGTAACTACCTTTTGAAGCACGCCTTATTATACACGACGCGTTCGGCCTGCCGACGACAGGGCAGTAGCGCCTCACATCAAACAGGAACAGTTTGTACTCTTCTTGACACTGCCTCCAATGCTATATGGTCTCTTCTCAAAGCGTTGGGGACAGCATTCCTTTCATCACAAAATTTCTGACTGCAAAGCCGATTCACTTTCTCCTCTGCACATTCTGGTCCCGCGTCACGGTAGCTGACAAGACGCTTTTCGTCCGAAGGACCACATGGTATCCACCTTATTGCAGCGCCTGACGATGGTCGACTCTGCTGCATTATCCGCTGTGAGTCCGGCACGTCAAAGAAGCGTAGCAGGTCTACTACCGCACTTTCCTAGTTGACTAAGTTCAAGTCTTGCGGGTGTTTTCACCTGGGTAAAATTGCATCTGATTTTGGGCTTGCATTGGTAGGTCGTCCAGGGTATATTCATTCATTGGCGCGATTTGTTTGTTGTTTAGCAAAACGGGCTACAGGCTCACTCGACGGGGAGCCACCACCGGCGTCCTGCCCACCGCGCTCACTGATGAGAGCGCTGGAGTCTTTGAAAGCTGGTGTTCTCACGCAAACTTTTCACTCGCAAATGTTGTGTCCACTGTCAAAAAAGGCAGGTGCATATGACGTCCCAGTAAAGGCGACCGTTAGCACAGTGACTACGCCAAAACTAACTGGTTGTTGGTTGTTTTGAGGAACGGGGCAAGTCACACTGTCATTGGAGTCTCGTGGGTGGCATTACCTTAGCCTAGTGAAGCAGTCTGCGGTCCCTGCATATACAATCCTCTGCATTGCAGCCGAATCTCATTCGGAAGGCCGTTTTACGATTGAACTGTCTCAGGCGAATAATGTAAGCCCGGGCGTTTTTTGTCAGGCTCTATTTCCTTTCCAATGAAACTCTAAGACAGTCAGGCAGTCGAAAAATCTGTGGTCGGTGGTGCACAATTGCATTCAGATGGAACTGCACTGCCTAGCTAAATGTCACGTTTTCCTGCCTGCGGCTGCATTTGGCCATGATACTTTACAGCTTATTTCAGTTGGCGATGGAAAACTTCGTTATTCTGCTACTGTCCCGGGCTATGCCACGGATCCTTTTATCGGCTGTTCTTGCCCTCCTACCTAGGTGATTCGCTAAGCCCTCTAAGCTGCCCTTTCGGTCGATCCGTCTTATGGCATCGGCTTCCTCAGCCCAGTGGCTGCGTACCTGCGATGATAAATAACAGATGAAACTTTTCACTGTGCGCCGCGTGCAGGTCAGATCTATAGCCCAGGTTGTTGAAAACCACACCACAGTTCTGCTTCTATATCGCCAGATCCAACATGGCGCAAACGTCTGCTTTGTTACGTCTTGTCTCAAACATCACGCCGTCAATAAAATTTCGGGCAACTTTGAGTGGCTGCCTGAGCAAACTTCTTGGGACTTTCTTGCCTCACCGTATCCCTGGTCAGCCCCAAACATTTAGCATCCTTCAATAGACTTCAAGATCTGTCATCGACAAGGTCGCGTAAGGTACGGCTGACTGTTTTGGGCCCTATATCATAGATTCAAGTTGGTTTCCGAACAACTTCATGAACTTGTGGTATTGCTTGGGCGACCTTGCAGACTGAGTTGGAGGGGCTAGTTGCTACATAAGTAAATTAGCATTATCTGTTCGACCTGTGTTTTCAGGCCCATAATAACAATTTGCTCTTCGGACAGCGCCACGACACATCCAGTGTGCACGACCGTGAAGTGCGATATAGAGTTTGACGAAAAAATAAGAGGCGCTTGCGTTCACCGTTAGAGGGACCTACGGGATTGCGACTAGTTTAAAAATGTGGTCTTATTTGGTTGAAAAAGCACCTATCCCTGCCTCTGCTGTACTCTCGTAGCCATACTGTTGAGCAGCGCTTTTGTGCCTGGGGGCGCAATTTCTCGGGGTATTTCAAGTCTAGGCAATTATCTCACCGCCAGTCCTGACTTAATCCATTCCGGTATTTTGAAAAAGACAGCGGACTCGACAACGGCTTTGTGAACACCTTTCTCAAGTTGCTTGCTGATGGTTGGATCTTCCTCAGGTGCTTGAGGAAGGCGGCCAATAAACCTTACTTTAAGAAAGATAGCTTGCAGCTCCCTTTCAGCTCTGGGCCGATTAGTTCAACTAGCGTCCCAAGCAATGTTTCTGGACGTATCCCGAAAGATGCCTTACTCCAGCAATTGCATTCAAATATCTCAGACCCTTTACAACGGGGTCTCCTTCCTGTCAGGTCAAGCCCCTCCATATACCAACTATTATGGGTAGCCCGACGAAGGCGTACGAAGACGGCCCAGCCTAATGTTCCACATTTGCCGACTGCGCCTAAACATTGGACAGGCTTCCCCCATTCAATTTCCCTATAAGCTTCACACGCTTAAACTTCTACGGAAGTTCCAAAACGCCCAAAACTGCACGGTGAAAGTAGAGGAAGCTACTTCAGACCAGCGCCAGTCACTGCGGCAGTACCACTAATCTCAGTGCTAGGCCCCTATCTCTACTGCATTTACATCAGCAATCTCCCTCAGACCATCCCCGTCAGCACTGCCATGCACCGAGGCGGCGTATCTTTCCGGATCCCCAATCCTGGGTCTTATCAGACAGCCATTCCTTTGACTTGAGGCACACTCGGGTTGATCGACTTCAGACGTGTCATCTATATAAATCCGACCATGCAGAGAAATACTTTGACTTCTGCCCTCCCTTTTCACTAGGATGGTACTCTAAAAATGTTTGAGACCCAGCATCTGACATTCTCGAAGGCAAGTTTTTTTACACATAAGGTGGTATCCATATGAAACGCACTCTTTTGAGAAATAACAACATCAGCGATCAAATCCGCTTTAAAAAATTGGGCAGCCGCCCGTGACAAAGGGACTATTCCTTTAACCATCTTAGGCCAAAGAAACATGGAAAATAACACCTTTTTCAAGTTATCTCCTGGTCGCCTATCTAATTTGGCACTGTCATTATTGCAGACTCGCCCGTTGCCACACGGCGGATTCCACCCACTCTCCTAGATGCTCTCCATTTAGATGCTTGCTCTCCTATCTAGGCTCAAAGGAAAGCCAACAAACCCAGGAAAAGGGAGCCTTTTGGCCTCTGACCTGCACAGTATTTCAAGGCATACCGGGATGTGCCACTCCGAAACAGATCGCCCGAGAGTGCCGTATGATTCACGACGGCAAAAGCTCTCGAAAAGACTCTAGGACTATGCTGGAGTACACAAAAGGGGCATCTTATCTTCTTTTTTCCGTCTTGCATATCTCAACAAAATCTGTAAATATGCATTCATGCAAGGGCTTAACACGGCTTCATAAGCCGACTTTCAGAAAGGCAAACCTTCAAATCCCGCGCAGCGTTAGCAGCCAAGAAAATTCGCCGATAACAACTATGTGGACACTCCTTTGACGATCGCGGTCACTTCCGTCCTGTGCGAAGCTCATTGAAACAGTGAACTCTACCATGTCGTGGCAGAGAATAAATCTGAGGTACATAGATTTTTGGGAGAAATCTGGAAAACCAAGGCACAAACAGAGGTGCCGGAGTGAAGCATTTGAACGCTGATAATACCCAGCGTAACTGCTCGTTGGGTGTCCTGAACTTCCTCCTCATGTGTGGTAGGTGCAACTTGGGATTTGCTTAGGGACTTCATAAAGCTGAAGACAAGCTGACTGTCCTAGTAATGATCCCCAGAAAGTAACGGGTCCTGATGAGTTACCTTCTCACCATAAATACAACTACTGCAGGTAGATCACTATTTGGGCGATCGTCCATACCAAAAGCACACAGAATACAAAGTAGTGCGGTTGAAAGAACTGCAAATTGTAAAATACAGAACACGGCGATAAAGGATAGTTGCTTTGTGATTTGTGATTTGTGGTATCACGCGGCATGAGTCGAAATAGCCGAGGAGTGATACCCAGCTTGACGTCATTGCTAGCCACTGATATGGATATGTCCAAGATGGGGACAGCTACTGAGATGTAACTTAAAAACGAATCAAGGGTGATGTCCACTCTAAAGCAACAAATGCAGAATGCATCCGGATAGAAGGATGAAAAAACTGGTTATAAATCAATATATCAGTGAATGAAGTGTACAGGAAGTTAAAACCGCACCCGGTAACTTAGTAGAGAACGTAACTGTGAAAGCAGAAAAAGGAGAGCACAAACAGAAAAGCTGTGCGAACATTGGCGGAAAATTAGCCAGCAGATATCGGACGACGGTTCGCGGATGGGCATTTCT
Organism: Fasciolopsis buskii; assembly: GCA_008360955.1. Lineage (NCBI taxonomy): Eukaryota > Metazoa > Platyhelminthes > Trematoda > Plagiorchiida > Fasciolidae > Fasciolopsis > Fasciolopsis buskii. The sequence continues at coordinate 195,721 of LUCM01010391.1, forward strand.
GATATAAGAGCAGCTGTAGCTAATAAGGGATTTACCAAGCTGAATGGCAAAATAGCGGCCCTATAAAAAAGCAACAGGCTTTTAACTCACGCTCTAACCGTCTTGCAAAACTTCAATGACAGCTTGGAGATGAACAAACATGTTGAAGTTTAGGAAACCCCAAAGCGATGCTAGGAAAATGGGATGCAAATAAATTGCGGAATAAAGTAACCTTGGTTAACTTTTTGAGATTGGTGGACGCTCCGAGATATGTAGGAGTTCAGAGATGAAGGAAGACTGAACACCGCGAATATATAGGCAGCTGAGGTAGTGGTGCTTACTAGATGGCCAAAGGTCTACAATCTGTGCAGTTATCGAAGCCTAGGTCCCGCAGTGAATTAAGACGATGACCTCCTGGATTGCCTGAAAGCAGCCGCAGCCCGCGGTCAGAAGTCGCTTATCGCATGAGATTTCAGCTCACTGAAGATCAACTGGTATTCCGAGGTATTCATGAAAGGCACATTCGGAGAAACCTTCTATGTTTTTGCAACAGAACTCTCTCATTCAGCACATCGCACAAGCAACTGTATGGAGGGATAACCGTGATTCATTGATCTAGTAATAACAAGGGTAGTATACGACACAAAATGAGTTGGATGTAAAAAGCGCCGTTAGGTAAAAGAAACCGTAAAGCAGTGCGACGTCATCAAGAGATTAAGGAGACTGTGAATGCAGATAGAATGGAAGGTGGAAAGTGGTCAAGAATGTGCCTAACAAAAAATGAAAAAACCGGATAGGTGATGCAAGAGATGTAGCGGTATCAATGAGAACAATTAAGGGAGCCGGACTGCAGCTACAGCGAACAAGCCGTGTTCACAAAGCCTTGGGTCAAGGCGGCAAACTTTCATGAAATACAAGTATACGAATGGACATCGTGTTGAACTGCAGTATAAGCAGGCCAGAAACAAGTTGTCGGCCGTACAGCGAAAGTCGCGTATGAAGAACGCGTTTGGCAAAATGCGAAAAGACAGCCGAAAGCGCACTGCAACTAAGTGCTGCTAAAGGTGGCCCAAAGAATGCAGTAGAATGGATCAAGACGAACATGGCGCGCGGGCAGTTGGCAGCACGGAGGACCTTCTGAGGTTAGTTCAGGCAGTGTTTGGGGAAGATCAGGTGGCCACAGGGCGACACCTCGGTCGAATTACTGAAACCACGGTAATATTGGACAAGAAAATCACCTCAAGCGATTTAGTGGAAACTCCCAGCTGCTAGACTCTTCTAGGTCTGCCGGAACGTACGGAATCAATCCAGGAATCGTAAAGCCACTGAACGATATGCACCGAGGAACCCTATCAAGACTGTTTAAATCATGATTGGATGACGACACGTTTCCAGGTGGCTGGCTAGAATCAGTCGTTAATCTTGCTGAAATCAGGGGGAAAAGCACATTTGTGAAAACTACTGATCCACCAATCTGAAATCGGTGGTACTTGGTTGGTTTGAAAGAATCTTAAACGACGTCATAATAGGATACCTAGAGCGCAAGAGGCTGCTGACTTCCAGGGGACCTTGAATTTGGTAAATCTCATAACCTTGCGGAAAAAATTGGGGCGTGTTGAACTGGCGCCGAAAATACTGAAGTGGGTTAACATTGCTTGAGAGTGAAAAACTTTCGATTTAAAGTGGAAAGCAGTTCGTGAAGCAGAGAAAAAGTAAATAGCAGAGTACCTCAAGGATCCGTTTTAGGATATAGCTGTTCCTAGTTTATATTAACGAGTTGGGTATGGAGACAATATGGAGACCATCGGGTCATTAGATGAGCGAACTCTCCGCCGCGGCCAGCACGAATTTCACAAACGACCAGTGGCGTGGGTTCTGCCTCTTAGGTTAGGGAAGTGCCAAAATCTAATAGGGGGCGGAGAATGGAGGCTCGCGCACAAATTGGGCCCTGCAGACAACTAGGCAGCGCTGTGGCAGGTCACGGCTGTGAGTAAACTGAGGGGTGAATATTAGTGGGGGCTTCAGACCAGTTCCGAAGTGTCAGAGAGCGAGGTAGGTGACAAGCAGTGCAATGCTTCAACGAAAAAAGCAGTTAGCTTCAGACAAATGGAGATCAACCTTCGCTGTACGATGTCTTTGTGTGCCGGCAATGAGCACACTTAGCGCACTGAAACTCAAAACGACTCGTAGTCCGCTGCTTGCAAACACTCCCAGGCAACTGTTTATGGTCTTAAAAATTAAGTATCCCATTTTTTGCTTTTCTCTGGTATACTTGTACTTCCCCCATTGCTTTGCATTACCTCATTTCACTTTCCAGCGACCCTCTGCAATAACTCAATATTGCTCCCACCCGCTTATCCCATTCGACTTCTATCATCTACATTTCCTGTGCATCATCCTTGTAAAAATTTGATCTTGCCTTGCGCATGCCTCTCGCAAGTCGAGAAATATACAGTAATAATATTATTATTATTACTGCTCACCAACGTGGAAGATCGTATCTAAAGAAGGATATTGGGGTTATGAAACAACCACATTGTGGCCTTCCAAGTTGGTTCGCAGCACATGAATAACCACGATATGACTGGCGGACCCAGGAGCTGCGACTGTTTGCTCTAAAAGAAAGGAGATGGAGATGCAAAAGACGGCCTTCAATTATTGGGGTACCTAAGGAAATCCACTGAATATAGAGAAATAATCAAGTTTAGAAACAACTTCACGCTTACATGTGATGAAATTGCCATCAATAAAAAGCGGATAAAAGAGGATTTAAAAACCATGCCTTTGCGCTGGCAGCAGCAAACGGAAGGAACGGATTGCCAAGCAAAATGGTGTGGCAAAACCCTTTGAGACGCTGAAAAAGAAATTAGACAGGATGTGCTCATGATGGAAAATGTAATTAGGTCAGACTGCGTATCAGACTAGCAAACCCTGAACCACATTCGCATAATTCCACAATAATGTCAGTGATCGAAAAGCAAGCCATAAATTCATTTCATTAGAACTCAGTAAAATACCAAAATTAATTGGAGATCTGCCAGTTGCGGCATTCGAACAAGGCGTGGAATGACAAAAATTTGAATTACCAAGAGAAGCAGAGAACAAACCTGTGCATGAATAAGAACAAGGAGGATTTCCCACGTGACGTACTGTATGAGAGCCGAGCGGCGTCTATCGAACAGAGGATTGCTACAAAGCGGGGTGCCCCAGGGGTATTTCTTAGCGCGATTGCTCTTCCTCATATATATCAACGACATAGCTAATGGATTGGAAAATCCGTGCTTTATATTTGTCGACGACTTTATACTATTAGGGACGGCAAACGGTGAAGCTATCCAGAGGGATATGGATAAGGTTTACCAGTGGTCGGTAAGCTGGGATCTCCCGTTGAACGTGGACAAATGTCAGCGGCTCACGGAAGGAGAAGCGAATTCCCCTCGCCATATGGATCCACCGGGACATCAGGTTGCAGTGGAACAAACTCAGCAAGCAAGGGACCCAGGAATAATCGTGAGTGCAGACTTCAAACCTGGCCTGCAATGTCGGGGGCAGCTAAGAAGGCATAGTGTGCCCTAAGCCAACTTAAGAGGGCCGTAAGATCCAGGAAGCCTGACGTTCTTCTGCCACTGTTCAAGGCATTTGTCCGACCGCATTTAAATACTGAGTCCAGGCGTGGAGACCATATTTGGTAAGTGAAAGCAAAATTCTGGAACAGGCTCAACGTGATTTACACGGTGGTTTGAACATTTAAGGCACATGGGATATGAGCGGGGGCTGAGGGCGCTTGGCCTGTACACCCTGGAAAGACAAAGGGAAAGAAGTGATTTAATACAGACCTTCTAGATCATTAGGGGTTTGGGCGAGAGGCGGGATCACCGCGGAGCCCTATTGCGGATAAGGGGGAATGACAAAATTGGAGGTAACGGGAAAGCGATTGTGCGAGAAAACGTAACCACTGAGTTGAGGAGCAAATCGTTTGGCACACGAGTGGTAAATGGCTTAAATAAGTGGACGAAGTGGGTTTCAGTTCGCAAATTCAAAGCGAGACTAGACAATGCATGGCCGCCTATGTTTAAAGAGAGGACAGGGTGTGAAACGCGGAACTGAGGAGATGGTAGAGAAAGAAAAAGTCATCAATTGTTTCCCACATTTTAGGAATTGAAAATGGTTTTCCATCCTCCTGTTGTCGAAGCATTGTCAGATCCAAAGGTCTCTCGGTCCAAGAACCTGGACGACCAGGCATCTGAAACGGGAACTGTCGTATGTAAATCGTACTGTTTATCGTGATTACAAAGGTGGATTTAGAGCAACTGCGGCTCATCCTGCTCCTGGGACGATCGTCGACATGATCAAAAAGTACACACTTTCCTTGTGGGGCCTTCAAAGACCGCTCTCTAATGGCAAGAAACCTTAAGAAAGTGGGCACTGGAACGATACGTGATAGGGGGTTAGAGCTGCCACGGTATAGTAATGGCACCAATGTGGTAAACGTGTGGATGGAAATGAAGGAGTCCTTGCTCATCGCTGAATATGAGCTTTCATCGGCGAAGACATGACCAGAAGATTGATGTTTGCTGCGTGAGTGGAACACGAATTCAGGATTCGAGTAGAGTAATTCAACTAACTGCGCCAAATGTCTCGTCAAGATATTTCCTTCACAGTTCAGGAGACGAAGTGGCTCAAGCTGTAGGTTGACGGGGTGTAGGAACAGTCTTGAGTGAGAAGGCTGAAGCAGCCCTTTTAGACTGGATCCCGGTCAACAGTCGCTTTTGTGCCATGAGACTGCAGGGATCAGTCGGCGTCCGAAAGTATAGTAGTGTTAAGCGTAGTCTATTTGTTATCTCGGCATACGCTCCAACAGACCGCAGCACTGACATGGAGCAAGATCAGTTTTACGATAACCTCGTCATTCTTGTTCGGAAGAGCAAACGCTCTGACATTGTACTGGTGGCAGGTGATTTTAATGCGCAAGTTGGAAAACTGAGTGTATCGCAGTCCTCCTTAGGTGGGCGATGCTCCTTGCCTGCGCAGCGAACAGACAACGGGGAAAGACTTCTTCAATTCTGTGCAGACAATGAACTATTCTTATCTAGTACGAATTTCCGACACAGTTCGCGTTGCACAGCGACATGGTTTTCTACCTCGACGGGGACTCTGAGTCAGATTGACCATATCGCAGTTAGCTAACGTTGGCGCGGTTCTGTCCAGAACTGTAGATCATACTGGACCACGTACGTCGAATCGGACTATGCGTTAGTTTTAATGCGATTTTTATGGCAGCTCAACGGTCATCGACGTAGGCCACAAGCACGATTGGTCGTCGAACGTCTGCCTGGTTCGGCCTTTCGGAACACCTATAAACAGAAACTACCCGAGGAACTAAGAACTTCGACGAGCAGCAATGCAGACGAGCAGTGCGATCAAATTAAGCAGGCGATGGATTTGGCAGCACATTTCGCCTGTCATTCTAGATCTAGCGTTCACCAAAGACACTGGATCTCGCAAGGGTCGCTGGGTCTAATGGAACAAAAAAGCCAGCTGCCTAACTGCAAAGAGGGGAACAGAGTGTGTCGACAGTTGCAGCGTCCGCTGGCGATGAGTCTCAAGAATAGCCGCGAAAACTGGTGGGTTAAGATTAGCCCAAGAGATGGGAGTAGCGGCCGCTTCAGGTAATAACAAAAGACTGTTTAAGCTTATGCGCGATAGCGGTGGGCGGCGAACTCCGGTTGGTGAAGTCGTGTGCAATGGGAATGGAGAGTTCATCCATGGTAGACAACAAAGGCTAGACCGTTGGGCAGAGCGCTGCAAGGATCGGTTCAGTTGACTACACGCCATCGAACTTAGGCAGACGTTTGAATCTGCGAATCCTTGGAAGGCGTCACTTGATCACCCAACGGAAGTGGAAGTGCAGTCGAATATTCGGCTTCTGAAGAGGGGAAAAGCAGCCGGTCCCGACGACCTTCTCCTTGTTCCTTTCAAATTGGGTGGAGAAGTGCTGATGAAATCCCTTACCTCCTTGCTTCGTGATATTTGGAACGAGGAGCGTATCCCGCTATCGTGGGATGAGTCACTGACTATACCCATCTTCAAGAAAGACACACGGAGTGAGTGTAGCAATCATTATGGGATTAGCTTAATTCCGATCGTTACTGATGTGTTAGCTTCGACAGTGCTGCGTCGTTTGAAACTTATTCGCGAGAGTAATATCCGCGAAAAACAGGCCGGATTTCGGCCAGGTCGAGGTTGCATCGACCAGATATTCACTCTTAGACTTATGCTCAAAACGCGCCACACGCACCGACGCCCTACGATCGTACTCTTTCTCGACTTGAATGGTGCGTTCGACTCTAGATCGACCAGCACTACTCAGTGCTCTCCACCGGAAGGGTATGCCAACGAAGTCTGTGAACCTCTTGTGAGCATTGTACTCGCATACCTATGGTCGCGTGACAACATACGGTGAACTGTCACGTTCATTCGAAACGACTAGTGGCGTTCGACAAGGGCGTGCCATCTCTCCATTCTTGTTCAACTTCGTCATGGACGAGGTGATGAAAGATGCTTTAGGAGGTCTCCGGGATGTAGGAGTCGAACTGGGAAATGGAGGGAGGCTGTGCGACCTACATTACGCAGACGACGTCGTGTGCCTGTTCGAGTCTGCGGAACATGCACAACGCGCACTAAATAGACTCTTGAGATCGGCCACTCGGTTTGGCATGTGCTTTGCATCTTCAAAGCGCAAAGTGCTGTTGCAAGACCGGACGACAATAGTGCCGAACTTGATACTGGAAGGAGAGGAACTCACGATTGTAAACCGTTTCACCTACCTTGGCAGCTGCTTGTCGAACGACGATAGCTCAGCAGTAGAAGTAAATACGCGTATATCCAGGGCTCGAGCAGCTTACGCTGGACTGAAGCATTTGTGGCGTCAGTCTGATATTTCACTGAAGTTGAAAGGTCGTGTGTACTGTGCCGCAGTGCGCTCAGTTCTGTTGTACGGTTGCGAGGCATGGGATATTTGTGTGAGAGAAGTTCGTCGGTTGGAGGTTTTCAACCACCGATGTCTACGTAGTATGGCTAGGATTGGATCGAGTGACCGGATGAGTACTGTAGAAGTCAGGAATCTAGTATTAGGCGCCAAGTCTGAAAATGCCTTGTTTCATCGTATGAAACTTAGTAGACTACGCTGGTTGGCGAACACTTATCTACCATGTCGTGCCCTATTTTGTTCCTCCCAAGGAATGGAAGAAGCCACATGGAGGCAAACAGCTGACGTGGCAACGTGGGATGAGAAAATGTACAGCGAACTTAAGTAAAGTAGGTGTCTCACGTCTTCGTGGTTGGGGTCTGAAAGACTCGTCAACTAGCTGGCTGGAGACACTGAATGATATGACAGTAGACCGTGAACAGTGGCGATCATGCTGTCATTTTCTATCGAATCAGAATGATTGAAAGAGTGCGTCTGTATAGTTAGACTGTGTTCCGTATGTTGGTTGCAGCAACACCTGATCCTATCCTGCCTGTATAGGTCCACTCTCTGTTCCCTTTGAATATTCACTCTTTTTATAGAAACGTGTAGCTCTGGGGAAAAGGGCAGCGGTCAGTGGGGCTTGCCTTGCTGTTTTACGCTGAATATTCATGAAGATGGCGTACTAGGACTTGTGTGAAGTGGTTGCAAGTTAGTCGGGATGACTAGCGGCTACGCCCTATCCAAGCTGGGCTTAAAGCGCACTGCGATTTGGGACTTAATTTGACCCTCTCTAGGTTTATTCCAAGTATTGGTTATCCTGTGCTAAAAGCGCTTAGTCCTTACGATTTTCAGAGCTCGCGGTTTCTTGGTCTTTAATGCATGCCCCCTTGTCTTATTATCATTCAGAGTGAACAGAAGGGTAATGGTTATTGACCAAACCCCTATTCGCCTGAAGGTTTGTACTTGGTCCCCCATCAATCTACCTCTGTTCATAGAGTAAAGTTCAGGCTGTTGGAGTCTCATCGTCCGATGAAGCTTCATCTCAGGGAACGGCTTTGGAAAGCTATCTCTGAATTTCTTAGAGAATGACTTGGTCCCACAATAGGGTTTATGTCCAATCCTGGATTCCATGCTCAAAACGCGGCCTGGTTATCGCCTTGAATAGAGGGACTATCACCCCGGGGTCACGTGAAATCTCCGTTCTGCGCAGTTGGTATTGCATCTTAGGTGCTGCTGCGGCACATACGGCTGGGAATTTGAACGATTCGTCGACCACCACCCCCTAGGTCCTTAACCTGCGTATTGCTCTGCGGATCCTGGGGAGTGCCTGGGTTGATAAATCTATGTATGGGTACTTCCGTAGACAGCATCTGCCCCTTCCAGACGGTATTTCACCCATGATTCTTAAAATGCGTGCCCCTGGGCTAGCTCCGCTTATACGTCATCTCTTCTGTCCCATCCAATTTTCTCCTTCGCAGCGTCTTAAAAACTCCATGATTTCCCCCATTTCTCAAGGTAGTAATCCTTTTTGCTCTACAAAGTATCGCCCGATTTCCCTCGCCTGTTATTTTGGAATTATTTGGAACTGTCACCTCCACCAAATGTGTTCGTTTCTCGAGTACGAAGAGCTACTGAGCACCCACCAATACTGTTTCCGATCTCACTGTTCAAAAGGCGATCTACTGACTCTCGTCGCACACTTTTGCTCAGCTTCACTCAACAACGACGGAGAAGCACCTCTAGTGCCAGTCGACATTTCTAAGGCCTTCGGCCGATTTTGACACCGAGGTCTACCAAAACTGACAACTTTGGGATTCTTCCCATCTCTTATCGTGGGCCTTAAGTTCCCTCAATAAGCGAACCACCTCGGTCCAAGTTGATTGGGTCCTGTCCCAACCACTCCCTCTAAATGCTGGCGTTCCCCAAGGTTCGGTACGCACACGCACTCTTTTTTATTTGCTAATGACCTGTCAATTATCTTTGACGTAGTCCATTCTTTTGTCGCGACACTCTTCATTCTTTTGTTTCATCACACTCGTCATGCAAACACCAACATGGATCGTGACCGCTCTGTTGCCCGTGTATCTCTAAACTCCAATCCTGAACACATCTGTTCCTGGTGTTCCAACAACCACGTCACATTCAAAGCTTCCGAAACCCTTCTTTTATTGATTTCCATAAAAAGTTAGTCTTTCTAGTTAAATCTGTTCTTTGACTCGTCTATTCGGAATTTCACGGACACTGTTTCTCTTCTTGTCCTTTCCACTGGTTCTTTATTATGCAGGTTTTCCTTCATATTTGAGTTCGCTTCCCGCGCCGCGCGCAGAGCTGTTTTCTGTTCCGTGCCAGGCGTTTCTTCACTCCATCTCATCTATATTAAAAAGTTCAAATTCTCCGCACTTGAGTATTGCAGGCACCTATAACGTGAAGCTTTGTCTATTTCGCTTTCGCTTCTTCATTGCATTCAAAGGGATGCCATCCGGCTGATCGATGACCTCTCATTGACATCTACCTTTCTGTCATCGTTGGGCAGTTGCCTTGCTATCCATTTTCTACGGTTATTGAGTTGACTGCGGTTTTTCGGAACTTACCCCAAAAGTTCCTCTTCATGTAACCTTTTCTCGCACACTAGTAGCTAGTTACCTTTACCAGGTTTCTCTTGCTCGGTGTTGTTTCTCCAGACTTTCAAACCGTGGAACATTCTCCCGCTTTCAGTATTCTCACCTACTCAACCTTTCATTCTTCAAAAGGAGAATCAGTAAACTTGTTATGTGAGTTTTCCCCTCAATTTCTCCCACTACAGAATGTCGTGGGAATATTGGATTTGCCGTATTACTGTTTCACTTTAAAAGTAGTAAAAAGAACATTGGTTTGGCTCGATAATAGACGTTGGACGACCTTATTGCCCTTCGACTTCACACCTTTATGCAAGCAATCAAATATCGGGGTTCTTTGGAGAATCGATTCACAAAAGTGTCTATGACGGGAGTTTCAAGACTACGTGCTCCAACTCCGTGGTAGGTACTTCGAACCTTGCGTCGGAACCGGTTGATTCCAACGATTTAATGACACCAGACCCACTTCATTTGGCATGGCTTTTCAGGACCAAACAGCAACACAAGTCCCACTGACGGCTTCTTTTTTCACCAAATTACACCTTTCTTTTGCCCGAATGGATATTCTCACTACTTCAAATGCTTCGACATAGTCAGCTTCGGATGTCTCAGGCCTTGAGTTGGGTACTCGCCCTGGACGCCTCCCGAAATGCTCCCAAATGGCCTACGCTTAGGAAGTCCTGCTCGCTTTTCTCTTCTGGTTGAAGTGTTCCCACTGAAGTTCGAAAACGAAGGTGAATGGCCGGCCACTTCTACTATGTTGACTGGTCTCTGGTAATCAGTCTAAGATAGATGGCTTAACCCTGATTCGCAACCAGCCACGGATGGCGTAAGGGTATACACTTACCATGATCTGTGGCAAGTGGACGTACCAGGCGCAGGTTGTCTAGCCTCATGAGAAGTACATGTGAACTAACCCATCAGTCTCCCATCCCCAGGGGGTTGCGTAACCCTCAGATCGTTCTGATGCCTCGTGGGTGAGACCATTTGGGCAAAGGTTCGGGATGTGGCCCCTTGAGTCAACTCCTACTTCGGTTCGAGTAATTACTTAGTATCAAGCACACGGAGGGAACGTCAATAGCTGACAACTTGAGGATGGAGGATAGAGAAGCTTTCACATATGGTTAATCGTATATATTCTTTCCTCTTTTTTGCTCATTGTTTTCACCCCTCATCGTGTTTCCGATGGCACACAATCTTTATTCAGATTCGTGCTAATACACGTAAGATAGACAGAGAGTAGACCTATATAGGCGTAGAAAGAAAAGCATGTCGTAGTGACTAATGTACACACAAAGTGTCCGATTTTCCAAACACGTTTTCAACCATTCTGATTCGACAGAACATGATAATGAGATCTCCACTGTGTTAGATGCCAAGCCTCAAGGTCTGCAGCCAAAAAGTTGACGGATCTTTTGGACTTAATCAAAGAGAAGCTTCGGTCCATTACATGCCGCTGGATCCTTGGGTATACGTTTTCCTACACCTAACACCGGTCCCCTTTCCTTACTCACAGAGCTGCCGAGTTAACTGAGACGATCGACAATCCTTTCTCCTTATGCAGTATCAAGTACCGGAATAGAGTCGGACGGTTTTACAACGGCACTGTCCAATGCACGTTGCATTTGTTCCCATGGATTTGAACAAGTACAGGAGGCTGTCTGCGTAATCTAGATCACAGCTTTTCTCCATTCACTGGCTTGATGCTTACATTCTGAATGACTTTTAGAACATCTATTGTCTTGTCCTTGACGAAGTTAAAGAAGAATGGATAAATTGCACACTCTTGTCCAACACCGGTTGTCGTTTCGAATGAATTTGTTAGTTCGCCGTATACTGTTACACGAGTACAATACACGCAGGGGGTGGCGAATTTGGACACGCCCTTTCGATAGAAAGCACTGAGTCGAACTCGCCGTTCAAATTAATAAAAACTACGACGATGTATGTAGTGCGTTTCCATCAACTGGTAAATGGCTAGAATCTATTCGATGCAACCTCCACCTGGACGAAATTCGATCTAATGTACGCGGGCTTAGCCCTCGCAAACCGGCGTCAGACGGCACAGCATCATCGAAGCTGAGACCATGGTGGCTATCAGAATTAAACTAATCCCACGGCAACTGCTGCGGTAAGGATGTGTACTCTTGAAGATGGGTGCAACCGGTTACTGAAAATGGAATACGCTCTTAGTTCTAAATAGCACGGACTAAGGAGGTAAGTGCCTTTATCGGATCTTCTCCATCCGGTTTGAAAAGAACCGGTGGAAGTTCGTCGGCACCGGCTGCCTTTTTCTTCTTCAATGGTTGGATGTTCGGCTCTACTTACAGTTCTTTTTGGAGTCGAGAGGCACTTTCCAAGGGCTTGCAGTTGTGACAGTCAGATTAACTACATTACTGCGGCCAGTTAAATTGTGCCCTATAATGTTCAGCCTAACGGTCTAATCTTTGCTATCTTCCATGGATGGGCCCTCTTATTTTGTCTCACATGATTTCACTGAACGAAGCTCACCTCCCACCGGCGTTGCACAGAGGACTAAACAGTCTCCGGTCGATACCTGAAGCAGCCTCTTAAGTACCCAGTTCTCCCGAAATTTCCTGAGGCTCATCGCCAGTTGACATAACGAATGTCATCGCATGTTATCCACCTTTTTGTTAGGCATCTGGAGTTTTCGCTCCATCAGACTGGGCGACTTTTGCGTTATCCAGTGTCTTTGATAGACTTAGATCCGGAAACAAAACCTGCTATCTAGTGCATCACTTGCTTGGCTTGATCCCATTTTCCGTCATAATTATTGCTTGCCTGATAATTTCTGCTCATAATTAATACAAACAGATGAATCAGATAGACATTTGACGACCAAAAGTGTCTGTCATTTGCGTTAGTGGTCACTGAGCTGCAGTCAAGAACGTATTAAAACAAGCATACGGTTCTATTCGACACATGGACCAGCACAATCTAGTTTTGGATAGAATCGCACTAGAGATAGCTCACTGTGATAAGTTGTTCTGACCCTCGATATTTGTTCACTTAGAGCGCCAAGCCGCCGCGCGACGTTGTGTCGAACATCTGTGGTAGACTGGAATAAGCGATTATCTGCACAAAATTGGGTAAGCCTATCCCCTTCGTATGTGCGCTGGGCAGTCTGGGCGCGGCCCCACCAGACTAAGCTTTCTAACTTGTACAACAAAATCACGTTCTACCACTGCAATATCGGAACCTTTGCTCCTAGAAACAAGAATGACGAGTTCTCTGACGAACTCATCCTCGTATCGGCGTTACAATCTGTTGGAGTGCATGCCGAGTTGAGAATCAAGCTTCACAGTTATTCTTTCATGCGCCGATTGACTCCAGCAGTCTTATCGGGCATAAAGCACAGAAAAGAGCATCTGAGCAATAGCAGATTTATCATGCTTATCATTTGGCAGCGCGGGCTTGTTTATCCCGCACGACGGCCGATGCCATGTGGACTTATACACAGTTGCCCATGGGAAATGAAGAATGGGTACTGCTGGAATGTTCACTCGCTAGGTAGGAGAGTCATTACGGTTCTCAACAAAAGCCGTCGGTTCTATCAATATCTTTTTTGCAAGGTAGCGGGGTGTGAATGAATGAAAGCCCGTCTACTTAGCTCAGTTGTTGCCCCACTTCTTTTTCCAATTGATTTGCCTGCTCAAATAAACCTCGGCCTGGAGCGCCAGGGGACTATTTTGTCAGACCTTTCGGGCACGATTGAAGCTTCAGCATGAGATAAGCCATCCTATATAGCACGCTGGGTTATGGAGGCATGCAGTTTGTCACGCCACTTCAAGTTGCAGTCTCGTTGCTATCGTAGTCCGATGCGACCTACTCGTGGCAGTCCGCTGGTGACGGTTTTCATGCCTTATTGTGCACGGCTTGGGCCACCTATTTCAGCCCACCCATCCATTACCCGCCTCGCTGAGTGGTATATATTGTGGGCTTCGGTCCGCGGACATGCGAAACCTTAATATATCCAAATTCACTTCCCATTCGACTGATAGTTCTACGGCCCAGTATTCCGAGCTTAACACTAGCACTGCTAATACAATTCTTCTACCTAGTTCTACAAAGAATGTAAAGACTGTATTTGCACATCTGCTGGCAGTAACCTTAATTTTGATTAGTATCGCACGACCAATTTCGCGGGTGCAGTTGAAATACAATCTTCGATTGATAGCCAAATGTCAGATCGACCCCAATGATGTCTCAGATTTGAAAACAGCAATCTCCCGCATATACGAAGGCGTCATCCGATCTACCACCTGGTGGGATGCAGATACCCAAATTATTAAACCTGTCCACTTTGCCTAGATCGTTTGCAAAAACATGGTTCGGTTTTTAGCTGCCTCAGTCCTCTGACAGTAACTTAATTTGAAAGGTGTGAAACGCAACTCAAACGCAGCTGCACCCACTCAGATGAACGAATAATACTTGCAACTTAACTGGAGACTCGTTCACACATGATTCACTGTCAGACAATCTATTTTCTGAAATAATATCATTGCCACTACTCTCAGATGAGGTTTGCACGATTTCCTCCATTGTTTCGGACGCTATGTTGAGGACTAAGGAGAAGGGTCATCTTTGACTAGCACTCCTCGTAACGAATTCAGGTAAAAGACCTCGGATTTGGCTTTTGGCCGTACAAAAACAAAAATTGGAAAAGATGAACAATTTCGCTTTGCGCCCTTCAGTGAGAGAGCACCAGAGAAATAAAAAATATTAAATTTATATCAAGAGACCATAGGCATCAATTTTCAGAATATGTACACAGATGGAGTGAAAATTCCGGTGTAATTTGTGGGCTCAAATTATCACTAATGCCACCATCAGACATTTACTGAGCCGCGATCATTGCATCTTGTGCAGGCTGGAATTTGGAAGGAATTCACAAATAAATGAACCTGAAAGGTATTTAGTCGAATCATACACTGCGGCAGGGATTTCACATTAGGGACCAGGGCATTTAATTCAAAATTCTTCCCTACTAGGATATTTCTGAAAACATCCAAACCTCCTATATCTGTCGTGCTCTGTGAGAAATTATTAAACGAAACGCGGCCAACAATTCCATGCAGCTTGTGGACATAAAAGTTAAACTAACTTAATATCACTGATATCGTTGGGCGTAACACAGCAATGGAAGAAAAAATAACAGATGCACATTCCTTTCTTGAGGGCTGTATGAAGAGTGAAAATTCAAGGGTAAACGGAGGTGGATATACAGAGAAGGTAAAAGATAAGATGAAGCGCTAGAGTCAGCCATGGTATGCAGATTCGAAAAGGCAAAAATCTGCGCAGTCGAGTTCGCACAGATTCACTCCATTTCCCAGTTCGACTCCTACATCCCGGAGACCTCCTAAAGCATCTTTCATCACCTCGTCCATGACGAAGTTGAACAAGAATGGAGAGATGGCACGCCCTTGTCGAACGCCACTAGTCGTTTCGAATGAACGTGACAGTTCACCGTATGTTGTCACGCGACCATAGGTATGCGAGTACAATGCTCACAAGAGGTTCACAGACTTCGTTGGCATACCCTTCCGGTGGAGAGCACTGAGTAGTGCTGGTCGATCTAGAGTCGAACGCACCATTCAAGTCGAGAAAGAGTACGATCGTAGGGCGTCGGTGCGTGTGGCGCGTTTTGAGCATAAGTCTAAGAGTGAATATCTGGTCGATGCAACCTCGACCTGGCCGAAATCCGGCCTGTTTTTCGCGGATATTACTCTCGCGAATAAGTTTCAAACGACGCAGCACTGTCGAAGCTAACACATCAGTAACGATCGGAATTAAGCTAATCCCATAATGATTGCTACACTCACTCCGTGTGTCTTTCTTGAAGATGGGTATAGTCAGTGACTCATCCCACGATAGCGGGATACGCTCCTCGTTCCAAATATCACGAAGCAAGGAGGTAAGGGATTTCATCAGCACTTCTCCACCCAATTTGAAAGGAACAAGGAGAAGGTCGTCGGGACCGGCTGCTTTTCCCCTCTTCAGAAGCCGAATATTCGACTGCACTTCCACTTCCGTTGGGTGATCAAGTGACGCCTTCCAAGGATTCGCAGATTCAAACGTCTGCCTAAGTTCGATGGCGTGTAGTCAACTGAACCGATCCTTGCAGCGCTCTGCCCAACGGTCTAGCCTTTGTTGTCTACCATGGATGAACTCTCCATTCCCATTGCACACGACTTCACCAACCGGAGTTCGCCGCCCACCGCTATCGCGCATAAGCTTAAACAGTCTTTTGTTATTACCTGAAGCGGCCGCTACTCCCATCTCTTGGGCTAATCTTAACCCACCAGTTTTCGCGGCTATTCTTGAGACTCATCGCCAGCGGACGCTGCAACTGTCGACACACTCTGTTCCCCTCTTTGCAGTTAGGCAGCTGGCTTTTTTGTTCCATTAGACCCAGCGACCCTTGCGAGATCCAGTGTCTTTGGTGAACGCCAGATCTAGAATGACAGGCGAAATGTGCTGCCAAATCCATCGCCTGATTAATTTGATCGCACTGCTCGTCTGCATTGCTGCTCGTCGAAGTTCTTAGTTCCTCGGGTAGTTTCTGTTTATAGGTGTTCCGAAAGGCCGAACCAGGCAGACGTTCGACGACCAATCGTGCTTGTGGCCTACGTCGATGACCGTTGAGCTGCCATAAAAATCGCATTAAAACTAACGCATAGTCCGATTCGACGTACGTGGTCCAGTATGATCTACAGTTCTGGACAGAACCGCGCCAACGTTAGCTAACTGCGATATGGTCAATCTGACTCAGAGTCCCCGTCGAGGTAGAAAACCATGTCGCTGTGCAACGCGAACTGTGTCGGAAATTCGTACTAGATAAGAATAGTTCATTGTCTGCACAGAATTGAAGAAGTCTTTCCCCGTTGTCTGTTCGCTGCGCAGGCAAGGAGCATCGCCCACCTAAGGAGGACTGCGATACACTCAGTTTTCTAACTTGCGCATTAAAATCACCTGCCACCAGTACAATGTCAGAGCGTTTGCTCTTCCGAACAAGAATGACGAGGTTATCGTAAAACTGATCTTGCTCCATGTCAGTGCTGCGGTCTGTTGGAGCGTATGCCGAGATAACAAATAGACTACGCTTAACACTACTATACTTTCGGACGCCGACTGATCCCTGCAGTCTCATGGCACACAAGCGACTGTTGACCGGGATCCAGTCTAAAAGGGCTGCTTCAGCCTTCTCACTCAAGACTGTTCCTACACCCCGTCAACCTACAGCTTGAGCCACTTCGTCTCCTGAACTGTGAAGGAAATATCCTGACGAGACATTTGGCGCAGTTAGTTGAATTACTCTACTCGAATCCTGAATTCGTGTTCCACTCACGCAGCAAACATCAATCTTCTGGTCACGTCTTCGCCGATGAAAGCTCATATTCAGCGATGAGCAAGGACTCCTTCATTTCCATCCACACGTTTACCACATTGGTGCCATTACTATACCGTGGCAGCTCTAACCCCCTATCACGTATCGTTCCAGTGCCCACTTTCTTAAGGTTTCTTGCCATTAGAGAGCGGTCTTTGAAGGCCCCACAAGGAAAGTGTGTACTTTTTGATCATGTCGACGATCGTCCCAGGAGCAGGATGAGCCGCAGTTGCTCTAAATCCACCTTTGTAATCACGATAAACAGTACGATTTACATACGACAGTTCCCGTTTCAGATGCCTGGTCGTCCAGGTTCTTGGACCGAGAGACCTTTGGATCTGACAATGCTTCGACAACAGGAGGATGGAAAACCATTTTCAATTCCTAAAATGTGGGAAACAANCAGCTGACGTGGCAACGTGGGATGAGAAAATGTACAGCGAACTTAAGTAAAGTAGGTGTCTCACGTCTTCGTGGTTGGGGTCTGAAAGACTCGTCAACTAGCTGGCTGGAGACACTGAATGATATGACAGTAGACCGTGAACAGTGGCGATCATGCTGTCATTTTCTATCGAATCAGAATGATTGAAAGAGTGCGTTTCTACAGTTAGACTAAAATTTGTGTGTTGGCTGCGGCAGCATATTATCTTTTACTGCCTGTGGCGGTTCACTCTTTTTTATAAACGTGTAACTCTGGGGAAAGGCAGCGGACAGTGAGGCTTGCGTTGCTGTTTAACG
The DNA here is from genome assembly GCA_008360955.1 of Fasciolopsis buskii. Classification (NCBI taxonomy): domain Eukaryota; kingdom Metazoa; phylum Platyhelminthes; class Trematoda; order Plagiorchiida; family Fasciolidae; genus Fasciolopsis; species Fasciolopsis buskii. The sequence continues at coordinate 213,431 of LUCM01010391.1, forward strand.
CTGAACGATGATCATGATGATGACCGGATTCCCTAAGGTGCTGTCCAAAGGGTAGACGGTCAAGCAAAACATGTATGCATGTATATATCGCAATATCGCTGGGCAGACAACTAGTAGGGCAGTAAATTGCATGCAAATGCTTGAACAAAATTGGAGAAATTTAAATATAAATGCCGGGGGTGGTCAAGCGGATAAGGTCGCGGGTTAGAATCCTCCCACCGCTGGTCAACTTCCCCACTTGGCAGCTCTCTGATGGCCGCGGCCCCCTTCCAGAAAATTAATGGACATCTTTATTTCATCGATAAAAGGAATTAAAAGATAAAATATGGACTGATGGCCAGTTAAGTTAAACGGCTGCTAGCCCAAATAGATGAGAGATTTGATTTTTCAGTCTACCGGTCGTTTTTGTGTAAAGGCTGTTTTCTAACTGGTTATTCCACCTGACCTTTTGAGGAACCATGACTTACGACGGACAACCGATGACGTGCAAGAGGAGGGAGAGGCTCACATGTGATGCCCAAATATTGCTTTCTCTTATTGCCATCGCTTCGACAGCACCAAATCCGCATTCGGATTTGTGCGAAATGAACGCACGTGATCATATGCTATTCAAAATTACAGGGCCACGGTTGCCCCCCCTATTCGTTGATATGCTGGATTCCAGAGGCTACGGAAAATATATATGTTTGCAGGATCAGGTCTTCACATGGAATCTATTCGTCGAAGGGTCCGTAGAACAGCCACACCTTCGATTCGCTGATAATTCTTTGTCATTTGGGCCGAGGCAACCATAGGAAATTAGTCAGAATGCCACCAGGATATACGCAGGTATAAACATAAATTGTAGGCGGTAAGTGAATGATTGATTAATTGTTATTGTCGATGATCATTCCAAGGTTTTCGGAGCCGCAGATTTCATTCCCCCTATTAGTTTTCTAAAAAAATATGTCCTTTTCTCAATATTTCGAAATTGGCGTTATTTTAAATATTGCGCGGTTGAATATTTTTGCATGTCCGCGAAATGATTCATTAAAGCCCGTTCTGTGATTGGCTAGTCCATACATCGATCAAGGCCACCCAACAAAACTATATAAAGGATAGAGCTCACTTGTATTCTGACTTGTGATGGTGGGCCACCAATAAATGCGCGGCAGTACTCTGTGTTCGTGTTCTCTCTTCCGCTAGCGGGCTGGGCTAGCTGTTCGTATTTCGCGCCTCATTCTGTTCCGTGCGGCTGCTCATTCAACGGGGCAGCAGATCAATCGCGTTCATTGTGCGACTACGGGCCTTGAGTCTTGAGCCCGGACTTTGTTCCCAACTTGTGTTCGTGTCTTACTAGACCACAGGTTGTGTGCTCGCTCCTGTGATATCGTGCGTCGTAGGTACTTGCGTCTTGTGCTTCAGTGTGTGCATAGACCAACCAAACTGGGCAACATAACTGTAATATATATATATATATACCATTTAGCGATAGTTGCTAGAATATTATAGATATTAGAGGTTTGACTGTTACCGGGTGCTGATGACTTTTCTCAACTTACTAGCCTTATTATGAACTTTCGCCCTACTCTCTTTCAGATTCTCTCATTTTATTGTTATAAAGAGATTCAACTGTCGACCAACGTATACGATGGATCCCAAGGACACAGTAAACATCTTTCCATAATCCAGGCTTATTTTTTCAAACAGAATCCCAAACCATTTGTGTTCCCTGTGATGAAGAAGGCAATTGAAAGTCTGTTCACAAAACCGCATATCACAAAGGAGGATATCGAATCGTTCCAAGACCGCTACTGGGAGCAGTTGGTACCCAACTTCAGTCAAGCATTGAAGCTGTTGGACATTCACGGTGTTTCTCGTCACAGTATTCTTTGGGTAAATTCAGGTACACGGTTTTAGCAAATTTGTACAACAGAGTATCAATGACCGTCTTTTGGATGCTATAAAAGTCAACGTGGATGCCAAAGCTGAAGATCCGGATCAACGCAAGTGCCAAAAATTGTGGCAGAGACTTATCAAAACAGGAATGGTTTATATACATCATCCCTACATGCGTTCTCTCATCATGCAGGTAGACAGTTGGTTGTTCATCTCTTCATAACCACGAATTTCAGGTTCTAGGGAAAACAAATTCGATTAAGGAAAGACACGTGAATTTGATTGTGGATAATCCATACCTATATGATGATGCACCATTGCCAGTTCTTCGACATATTTGGGTCGCTCATCCACAAAAGTGAGTTGTCTTCTTGTTACATCCTTCATGCATGATTGAAAGCGAAGGGGAGGGGGCAACCGTGGCCCTGTAATTTTGAATAGCATACGACCACGTGCGTTCATTTCGCACAAATCCGAATGCGGATTTGGTGCTGTCGAAGCGATGGCAATAAGAGAAAGCAATATTTGGGCATCACATGTGAGCCTCTCCCTCCTCTTGCACGTCATCGGTTGCCCGTCGTAAGTCATGGTTCCTCAAAAGGTCAGGTGGAATAACCAGTTAGAAAACAGCCTTTACACAAAAACGACCGGTAGACTGAAAAATCAAATCTCTCATCTATTTGGGCTAGCAGCCGTTTAACTTAACTGGCCATCAGTCCATATTTTATCTTTTAATTCCTTTTATCGATGAAATAAAGATGTCCATTAATTTTCTGGAAGGGGGCCGCGGCCATCAGAGAGCTGCCAAGTGGGGAAGTTGACCAGCGGTGGGAGGATTCTAACCCGCGACCTTATCCGCTTGACCACCCCCGGCATTTATATTTAAATTTCTCCAATTTTGTTCAAGCATTTGCATGCAATTTACTGCCCTACTAGTTGTCTGCCCAGCGATATTGCGATATATACATGCATACATGTTTTGCTTGACCGTCTACCCTTTGGACAGCACCTTAGGGA
>LUCM01010391.1:219880-370180 GCA_008360955.1 Fasciolopsis buskii
AGGAGATTGGGTTGGAGACAGAAGCGACAGGTTGAATAAAAAAGAGGGAACTGTGTGCAGTAGCATACTTATCACAATCCACGCCGCTCGATGCAATGAGCAGCGCGGTCCTGATTATCCTGCGCGACGACCGATGCAGCATGGAATTATTTGTAGGTGTGTAACTCATGGGGAATAATGGACGGGTACTGCTAAGGAGTCCAGCCGCTAAGCAGAAGAACGATTAGGGTTCTCAACAAAAGTCTTTCTGACAAGAATCTGACCGCAAGGCAGCGGGGCATGGCTGAGTGGAAACCCATTTACTTGGATCAATTATTCTTCCACTCGTTTTTCCGACTGAGCTGCTAAATTAGATCAACCCCGACTTAGAGCACAAGGAGACTACTTCGTCAGGCCTCTATCCATTGACCTCCCATTGACCTTCCGGTCATCTTATTCTCGAAAAGCACTATCCTCGAGTTTCACTCTTAGTTGAGAACAATGATGGTGCATGCTTATCGTCGCACCCAGTGTCTTAATCTGGGCCTCTCGCATGGATGACATGTGTTATCACTTCGCACCACAGCCCTTCGGGTTCGGTCCGAACTACGGAGTTCAGTTTGTTCAATGGCTATCAATGATAGCCATTTGTGCCCGAGGATGAAGTCCGAAAAGCGTGCAACCGAAATTCATGTATCTGTATACCTCAAAAAGTAGAGCAGAGGAATAGAGAAAGACGTTTTTGGATTTATCGCACATGCAGGCTCTTCCCGACGCTTTCCTTGTCCTGACGACTGACCATCGATAAATTTATTGCACATTTGTTGTGGGTTTTGCATATACCTGTCCACGGACGTTTTGCCACTGAAAATACGGCGAAGGACGAAAACAGTGAACGAGAAAAAGAAAAGAAGGGAACAATGTGTAGAGTTCACCACAGCTGCTAGCTCTACCATTCTCTTCTCCATGTTATCATCCTTCCATCAGGATTCATGATTTATATGTAAGGTTGATACAACTCGGTTGGCGAAACCGAAGTAGATGGTTGGCTTTGACCAAGCCACAAGGGAATAGGACAATTTTAGAGTACACTGGAAGCTAGTGACTTGCTCATTTCATGCTTTCTTCGAATTAGGCTAGACGTGCTGAATGCCTAGGATACCCTTCCGCCACATATACCACCGATATGCATATAATCATATGCCTGGTTGGTAGGAGATCAGGGTTCGGCCATCTACCCTAGACTGGCTATCAAAGATCGGTCAACTCATTGGAGAGTGCCGAGCATTTGCCTTCGTCCTTGAACTTTAGTGGCAGCGCCTCAGCCATGTGAAGGTATTGCGTAGGGTTTCCTAAGCAAAGGCTATTTGAGACGCAGTTCATTGAGAAGCATTCCGAGAGGCGTTCAGGAACGGCAACCGACTCGGAGCCCGAGACAACGGTCACTGACCACGCTGATGCATTTGGAAATCTGTTTCCTAAGGATCTTCCGTAGTTGATTCCCAAGGCAGTTCACTGTTTTGCCCATGATGGCCGTTCTTACTGCTTCCTTTCTTATTTTGAAACTTTCCAAGGTTCCGTCTACATGGGTTGCGATTTTACTGTTTCCAATGCACCACTTACTTCCAATCTAGAACCGCTCTTTTCCTATTGTCTGCTTCAGTGCGTTCCTGTCAAACATTTCCTTCATTCTCTTCAATTGGTTTTGGACTTGAATCTCTTGTTCTTCCGACCCATTTGCTCAAGTCTTCCTCTCCATGAAATTTTTTTCATTATTGGTCTTCATTGCAGTTGAATCTCACCTTCTGTGTCAAACAACATTGGTTTCTTGTGCTGCTCAGATTGCTTTACAGCCACTCGTTTGCGGGGATCTAAAATCCGCCAGACACCGCACTCATAGGACGGATCGAGCTTCGTTTGCCGCTTTTCTAAATCGGCCTCAACAAAACGGCGCCGGGATAATCAGTGATCTTTTCTTGAACTTTCGTTCGCACTCACTTCCTCATCGTCGAGCCGTTGCTTTACTATCACCGCTTTTGTTTTGGTTTTTGTTCTTGAGGATTCATTTCTACCCTTTCTCCCCTCATGAATTTTTATCGTCTATCTCGTATGCAGCCAACCGATCGCTCTTATCAGCTCTTCTCCGTTGTCATCTGACTTCCTTATTTCCGTCTTCTGTTTTGGGAGGCTGTTGCTCTTGTCTTGTTTCCGGTCACTTAGCCTTTCCCTTTACCAATTCAGTATTGAGAACCTGAATCATCTAATGTTCCCCACTCATTTCCCCTTTGCATGCTTCTAATAATGAGGTCTACTGGTAATATTAAGTCTGTTTGTTATCTCTTATTCAACCTGTTTCTTTCATCGCCAAGCGTCTCCCTCTGCCCTATCTGCCTACCCATAATGCTCTTTCTGATAAATTCCGATAGTTGTGACGGTTGACCGTCAAATACTGTCTTAACTGATTCTCAATCTCGTAGCTCACATTTTTAAGCCTCATCTGCCCCTGAATATCAGTTCCTTTGGTGTGCATGCTCTCATGCAGGCTGATCAGCAGGTGTGTCTAGAGCTCACAATTGACTCTGACGAGTGATGTTTGCTGCGTCAGTGAAACCCAAATTCAAGATTCGAGTAGTGTGAATCACCCCTAGCTGCACCTGGTATCCTATCGAGGTATATGAGGAGGCGAAGCAGCTCAAGATGCGGGTCAATGTGGTGTAGAAATAATTTTGACTGATAAAATTAAAGCGACTATTTCAGACTGGATCTCAGTTGTTTATGTGCCGTAAGACTACATGGACTAGTCGACGTATGAAAGAATAGCTGTGTTGAGCGTATCTTGTTTGTCATCTCGGCACACGTTCCAGCAGATTGTAGCACCAATACGCGAATGGACGAGTTCGTCAGAGAACTCGTCACTCTTGTTCCTAGGAGCAAAGGTTCCGACATTGCAGGGGTACCAGGCTACTTTAATGCACAAGTTAGAAAACTTGGTGCACCAGAAACTTGTTTTGGTGGGCGCTGCGCCTTGCCCACTGTGTACAGATAACGAGGACAGGCTCCTCTAATTCTGTACACGAATTTCCGATGCAGTTTGCGTCACACAACGACATAACGTTCTAATTTTTTAGGTAATCTAAAGCACGTCTGTCATATCGTTATGTTCAAAGCTGCAGATCGTACTGATCCATGTGGTTAGAATCGGACAATACATTGGTTTTAATGCGACTTTCGCCCCAGCTCAGTGTCTATCGACATAAATCGGAAAACCGGTTGGCCGTAGAACGTCTGTTTGATTTTGCCACTTGCACCATCTGTGAGCGGAATCTATCAGACAAGCTAAAAATCTCCAAAAACAGTAATGTTGGTGGGCATTAGCGTCGAATCAAGCAGACGATACATTTGGCACTAATTTTCGTCCTAAATCCAACGTCCATCCGAGACATTGCATCTCGCAGGAGTGGCTCAGTCTGTCAGGGAGAAAACATCAGATCCCAAACTGTATGGAGTTGAATAAAGTATGATGATACCTGGAGCGACCAGGGACGATAAGCCTTATGAAGATCGTGAAAACTGGGTAATTAAGGTAGCCGAAGAAATGAAAGTGGCAGCTGCTCCAGGTGACAGTCAAAGACTGTTTAAGCCTATACGCAACGCCAGCGAGCCGCTAACTTCGGTTGGTGAAACCGTATCTGATATAAAGAGATAGCCCATTTATGGAAGTCGAAGTTAAGTCGAACATTCGTCTATTGAAGCGTCACTGATCCCGACGAACTCCTGCCATTTTTCCCAAACTCAGCCGCGAAGTTCTGATGAAACATCTTATTCCGTGGAATGAGAACCGTATCCCGTTATGGTGGGGCGAGTCACTGATAGTACTTACCTCCAAAAATGACTGCAGTAACCGTTGTGCAGTCTGTTTAATTCCGGAAGATACCGAGGTTTACCCTTGCTGATGCTCCATCGTCTGATACCGATTCCGGAGAGCAATGTCCACGAACAGCAAGCCAGGTCAGATATCGCCCAGGTCGAGGTTGCATTGACCAGATTTTCACTCTTATTCAATTATTTAAAACGCATCACATCGTTATCTGACGGCCTTGGTTTTTCTCGACTTGAGGAATGTACTCGACTCCCTTGACCAAACGATTCGTCGCAGGTTCGGGCCGGCAGTGGTCAAGTTGACTGAACGCTTGCCACTCCATAAAAATCATGGTTTCGAACCTCACAGTTCCCGGTCACTTTAGTGGTAGACGACAATTCGATATCGCTGGGCTCGTTACCATACTTGACCTATTGGGACCTTATATGGTTCTGTGGCACTTTGAGTTTCAAGGTCATGTTTCTTGACTCATCCCTGTTTTCATGTAGTGGTGGGTTTTAGTGGCTATGATGCATGCTCTTTCCACTACCCCCATGAGTCGGGCATATCACAAAAAAGCGGTTTTCATGAGTTATGCCACAAAATTTCCTGAATCCGCTGTGAACATTGTACTCCCATAACTCTGGTCGCACAAGTGTATGCGGCGGCCTATCAAGTTTATTCAAAACGACCACCAGTATCCGACAAGGAAGTCTCATTTCTTCTTTCTGGCTTAACTTCATCACCGTCGAAGTAATACAGGATGCTTTAAGAGGTCTTTACCATGTGGGTCTCGAACTGGCAAGTGGCAGTAAGCCACATGATCTAGACTACGCAGGTGATCTTGTGTGACTGTTCGAACCTGCGGAAGATGCTCAGCGCTCACTAAACAGACTGGCGTTTGCTGTATTTCCATTCCGCATGTGGTTTGGACCTTCATAGTCTAAAGTGCTGTTACTAGATTGGATGACGATAGTACTGTAGTTGATACTCTAGGGAGAGGAGCTAACCACTGTAGACCGTTTTGCTGCTTCAATAAACGGTAATGCAGTGGTAGAGATGAGCACGCTTATATACAAGGCTCAAATGTCGTACGCTGGACTGAAGCGCTGGTGGTCCCAACCTAACGTTTCGCTGAGTTTGAGAGATTGGGCATGTTTGGTTACAGTGCAGTCAATTTTCTTGCATAATTTTGAGTTCGATTTTGCGTAGGATTAGATGGAATAACTGTGTTAGTAAGGCTAAGGCTAGGATTCAAGTTTTGGATACCGGGTCTGAGAATGTTCTATCACACCATATCCAGCTTAGCTGACTTGGTTGATTGGGATGCGTGTTGCATATGCCAAACATTTGTCTACAATACTGTGTCTTATTTCTCGTTCCTCTCGAAGAGTGGAAGATGCTGCGTGGAGGTCATCAGATGAAGTAGCAGCTTGGGGTAAGAAAATGTGCAATCAACTCTTAGATTTTATGAAATGCTTGAAGCATAAGTGTAGTGAGGGGATCTTGGTCCGTAGCTACCAGGGCCGGCCACACGGGAGAAGCGGGAGCCGGGACCCGGAAAGTTGGACTGAAGTAGAACCATATAAAATTTCAATAAATAAAATAGGTGTCTCTTGACCCTGTGGTTGAATCCGAAAGACCCGTCAACTAGTTGGATTGAAAATTTGAAGAATATGACAAAAGATCTTGAAAAGTAGAGATCGTGTTGTCATTTTCTGTCGAATCAGAATGATCAAGGATAGTGCATTTGTACAGTTAGATTGTATTTCGTTTGTTGGCTACTGCAGCATTTTTCCCCCGCCCCTATAAGTCTACTCCCTATTCACCTTACGTATTCTTTTTTCATAACAGTATTTAACATAATGAGAAGGCAGCGATCACTGGTGCTCACCGTACCTTTTAACACCGATCAATGACCATGATGAGGCCAGTTTGTATCGTAAAAAAACAGTAATGTTAGTTAAATCCCCATCAGAAACTTTCCTTTTACATGTTATCATGGTCATGGCCAAAATTAATGGACTGAAATACGTTTTACTTTTTTATGGCATCCAGGCATGAATGAAGTAAAGATGTCTCATTGCGACCAGGGACCCTGAAATTTGGTGTGGCATACAACCTCATAAGGCCATACTAGGTCAGGTACCCTAACGGGCGGACGATAGCGAGTTTTCATCTACCACTGATGTGACCAACCGATCTGGAATTCGAACCTCTGACCCTCTCGGTGACAGAAGCTTAATCTACTTGATCACCTCCTGGTTAGAGAAAATGACCAACGAGAAATACCAGTCCGAGTTAGTTTTTCTCCCGATAACACGGGAAAATTTGTTGTCCTAATACAGAAGCATCTTTCTGGTTCCCTCGGTTCCCCCGTTCCTTTGCCTGATAGATTTCAAGAAGAGCTGCAGAAGGTTATCACTCAATTCCAGAACAATTGGTCTGATGCACTGTTAGACTCACTGTCTATGGCAATTTCTTCTACCGCCTCATCTACGGCTGATTTGGTCCCACTGCTTTATTGGCCTCCACGAAGACGAAGGCGTGATGGGGCGGTGGTTCGCATCGTCGAAATGATTGGTGATGGCCAGATACTCTATGAAAAGGTGCGTCACTTTGGTTCCAAAAGCTTCCGGGATCTGTTGAGATCTCTGATAGTCGCCGTACGCAAGTGGTCAGTTTTCCGAAAATTTTCTTCCACAATTTAGGATCCATTATTGAGAACCTTCCGGGAATTTGTTTCATTGAAGGGTTTGACTTGTTCATTGAATGCGGCGGTTGTTGCGTCAATCGACAGCAACATTGAGTTTGCATCAGCTAAATACCTCCGCGACGCGCGGAGGTCTGGTCGTAGCTGGTAAAACTCAGAACATTCCATTTCGGGCTTAGAATCGCCGGTGATATGCAACGCAAGAAACGACACGGCGGTACTCGGGGATTTCGATGATGATGGGTGACGGGATGGTTTGAGTCGAAGTCCACAGCCGGCTTCCGACGATCCAGGGTACCTTTTATCGGTCTTTGCCACTTGTTGAAATTCATATTGTCCCTACACACACCATTCTTCTTATCTGCGAAATTTAGTTTGTTCGAAGTAACAATGTCGTTTATCTTCGATAGTGACTTCTTATATCTAGTACATTACGGCACTGATTTAATAAATTCATAGATGGTAGTCCGGGAAATCTACTATCTAGATTTGCTCAATAATTGTGTCGTTATCGCTCAACCGATGATTTGGAGCTATCACTGGCTAAATCACAAGTTGAATACAGGCCCTGTGCACTTGGCTGTATGAATTTCCGAAATTTACACTGTTCATCGTCATCATCATCATCGTCGTTCAGCGTTAAACAGCAAGGCAAGCCTCACTGGCCGCTGCCTTTTCCCCAGAGCTACACGTTTCTATAAAAAGAGTGAATATTCAAAGGGAACAGAGAGTGGACCTACACAGGCAGGATAGGATCAGGTGTTGCTGCAACCAACATACGGAACACAGTCTAACTATACAGACGCACTCTTTCAATCATTCTGATTCGATAGAAAATGACAGCATGATCGCCACTGTTCACGGTCTACTGTCATATCCTTCAGTGTCTCCAGCCAGCTAGTTGACGAGTCTTTCAGACCCCAACCACGAAGACGTGAGACACCTACTTTACTTAAGTTCGCTGTACATTTTCTCATCCCACGTTGCCACGTCAGCTGTTTGCCTCCATGTGGCTTCTTCCATTCCTTGGGAGGAACAAAATAGGGCACGACATGGTAGATAAGTGTTCGCCGACCAGCGTAGTCTACTAAGTTTCATACGATGAAACAAGGCATTTTCAGAATTGGCGCCTAGTACTAGATTCCTGACTTCTACAGTACTCATCCGGTCACTCGATCCAATCCTAGCCATACTACGTAGACATCGGTGGTTGAAAACCTCCAACCGACGAACTTCTCTCACACAAATATCCCATGCCTCGCAACCGTACAACAGAACTGAGCGCACTGCGGCAGAGTACACACGACCTTTCAACTTCAGTGAAATATCAGACTGACGCCACAAATGCTTCAGTCCAGCGTAAGCTGCTCGAGCCCTGGATATACGCGTATTTACTTCTACTGCTGAGCTATCGTCGTTCGACAAGCAGCTGCCAAGGTAGGTGAAACGGTTTACAATCGTGAGTTCCTCTCCTTCCAGTATCAAGTTCGGCACTATTGTCGTCCGGTCTTGCAACAGCACTTTGCGCTTTGAAGATGCAAAGCACATGCCAAACCGAGTGGCCGATCTCAAGAGTCTATTTAGTGCGCGTTGTGCATGTTCCGCAGACTCGAACAGGCACACGACGTCGTCTGCGTAATGTAGGTCGCACAGCCTCCCTCCATTTCCCAGTTCGACTCCTACATCCCGGAGACCTCCTAAAGCATCTTTCATCACCTCGTCCATGACGAAGTTGAACAAGAATGGAGAGATTACGGTGGTTTAATCCAAGCCGGTAGCATCCGGTAGGGTGATCACCCTTTAACGTCCAAGTGGTGACTGTGATAGAGTTATCAAGGTAGTCGAGGTAAATGCGATGGTAAATATGTGGAAAATGAAAATCTTGATCTATACACAGGTGAATTATGTGGATGCAGCGTCTAGGAGGTTGTTATGTGGAGACCAAGAAAGGCTTGCAATTATCATATATGTTCGCTCACATTAACTTAATATTGGTATGTATCCGGAAGCTACTGCAATGTTTTTCCTAAGCATCTCCAGTGTTCGCGATTGCGATGTGTAGACCATACTCTTCAGTCGATTCCATGAGAAAGTCTAACGGTGTAAGACGGGAAAGTCCCGCTGGCCAAGAGGTCGGGCCATCCTTTTCAAACCACCAACCACGAAAATGTTCATCGAACCAAAACCGACCAGGCTTTGCCAATCGAGCCGGTGCTCCATCCTGCTGAAAGCATGTACGGCTGCGTTTATCATCTAATAATAATTTCAAACGAAACTGATAATGTCCGCAATTAGGTTGAATCGTTCAGTACCAGAGTAGTATGGTCTGATAAGGGTCGTACCATGCATACCGAACCATACGAGCACTTTCAGGTTGAAACGAGGATGAATATCCAGTACTGCTCGCGAGTTGTTTCGTGCCCAGTAGACTTGATTTTTGTGATTTACTCCACCACAAAGGTAGAATACAGCTTCGACTGAAAAGATAATAACTTCATACCAAGTAGACTGCGTTTTGAGTGGCTCAACAAACCACTCACAAGAAGACATGTTTTTCTGTCCTCGTCTTCTAATGCAAATACCGTGATAAAATTTAAAAGGATGAAAGTTAAGCGACGTAAAGTATGTGCCAACTTCCTGGTAGAGGCCTGAGGGTCTGTTTGAACAACATTATTTAAGGCGACCTCGACCTTTTTAGGTGTCAATGGTTTGCGGATTACTGAACAGTGCCTAACATGAACGGATCCCGTTTCCTCAACTTTGATCTTAGGTCCCCTCACAGTGGACGGCGTAGGTTTCTTCTCAGAATGTAACTGTTTGAACTCATCCTAAGTAGCCGGCAAACTGCGACCGGACGCGTTTAACAAGACCAGTTCATCTTTGTAGTTCAACATGGGGCCCATAGCGAATATCGCCTAAAAATGAAATGGCCGGCGGCGGCCAAACGGATAAGATCGTAACGTTTGGACATGAAGGTCGCGGGTTTGAATCCTCCAACCGCCGGTCAACTTCCCAACTTGGCAGCTCTCGAGTGGCCGCGGCCCCCTTCCTGAAAATTGATGTATATTGTTGTTTCATTAATAAAGATACGAGAAAAAGAATGGTGTAAGATAAGAAACACATCAATGCTGCTTGCATTCCATTCCCTTAACCTTCCCATCTGAAATTCGGATGCGACCAACTAATCTTACTGCTTCCGCTTGCACCCCGACCTATGCCAGATCCTCCATTCGTGGGCCCGTGAATGGCCATGATGGCCACAGCCCATCCTAACTTACTTAACTGACCAAGCGAAAATTGACGTCATCGCAATCAGATCTTACATCACTCTGGTTATTTGGATTCAACTAGGCTTCGTCGAGCTTGTGCACATGATGACAGTCTTGATTGAGCTGCGGGTTGTCGAGCCAGTGTGCTACAAGCACGCAAAGTCGGCGTCTCTGCGCGTTTAAGTTGGAATGAAAGATTAGGGGTTTTCCTGTTGCTCTAGTTTCACACTATTTCGCTTTTCTTGGCCTGCCCTGTAGACTACGGACAGGGTGGGGAGTGGGGCTTGTGTTTGTGTCGGTAGGATGTGCGTCCACCATGAGATGAGGCTATGAACTGGCGCCCAAAGTGCAAAGCCGCTTGTTCCTATCCGATGGGTCGTATGACAATGAGGACGGATCACATCTAGCGAACTGGACTGTCTGACCCGCCCGTCTGCACTCGGGCGAGTGACGAACGGACTAAAAGACCTAATGGATTGCAAGCCAGGCGCCATAGTTGGGAATTGCCAAAGGCGGCGACCATTCTATCGCTTTTGGTGTTGCAGATTTTTATTCGAGCTATTCTGAAATTGATTTCAGTTTAAATGTTGCGCGATTGAAAATTTGCATATGGCCGCAAAAGGATTCACAAAATCTTGCTCGGTGATTGGTTGTTTCTTCTATGGATCAAGATCACTCCACTAAACTATATAGTCGATAGAGCTCGCTTGACTTGTGACTCGTTTTGGTGGGTCATCAATAAACGCGCGACTGTGTGTTATGTTGGTCTTCTGTCCGTCGCTAGGGGTTGTGCTTGTGGTTCGAATTCTGCGTTCCGTTTCAGTGTGACTACCCATTGTATTCTGTCGTGCGACTACGGAACTGGGAAACTCAAGCCCGTATCATTGTGTCTCTAGCCTTGGTGTGTTCGCATCCTGCTAAACCACAGGCTTTGTGCTATCGTGCATCTAGAGACTACGCATCCCCTCATTGTGTGAGGCGTACCGACGCCTAGTTCGCCTTGTCTCTGCGCTACGGCGTCCGACCGTGTATGTGCTATTGGGCTGTTGTGTAACATCTTTTACTTCAGTGTTGTGTGTTGATCAACAACAAATCCGACGACGGAGGTTTTCGAACTCAACGCAATCGGGCGATGACGTCCAAGGATGCGGACATGAAGATGTTCCAGACCTATCTCAAGCTGATGGAGAGAGGCCTTCATTCATCGGATCGAAAACCGACCACCACATCTAGCAGTCCTGAAATCTCATCAGAAGCGCTTCTCATGTTATTGCTCGACTTCCTGGACGACCCATAGTCCGATGTTCCGTTCGAATCCTGGTTCAAACGCTACAAGGTTATGTTCATCGTTGATCTGACAGATAAAGACGACAAAACCAAAATGGGTTTACTTCTGTGAAAGCTTGGTCCAGTAGAGCATACACGGTATGTTAATTTCATTTTTCCAGATAAACCGAATGCTTGATCAGACTATCCAGAATCTAAGCAAATTTTTGGTGATCCATCTTGGTTGTTCAACACTCTATCAATGTATGAAACTTGCTAAGCGTGATGCTGACGACCTGGTGACATATGCAGGAATCGTCAAACGTGAGTGTAGCGGGTTCAAGCTGGGTGCCCTAACAGACCATTATTCTGATGTCTCGTTTCATTTGTGGGCTCCAATCCTCAAGTCATTCCGATTTACGCACTCGTTTGCTAGCCAAAATCAAGTGACAGTCAGATACAACAATGGAACAACACATTGACGAGTATGAGTACAAGCACTTAATCAACCTGAAACACGACGCATTCACGATCCAGAAACAGGAGAGATCAAGCCACAATGTTAAATAGGTCAAAGCTCCCAATCCGTCCACATCAACTCAGAGGTCGTACGCACGTCAACAGTTTAAGCCGCCCAAGCCCTCGTCGCCCTGCAGATACTGTGGAGCTTGGCGTTTCCCCGTTCCGCACACATCAGTGCAGACAGTGACGTCGTGTTGGCCACAAAGAAGGTTTCTGCCAGGCCAAATGTTCCAACGACGTGTTCGTTTCATTCCAGTCAAGCCAAAGCCAGTTAATGACTGAACGAATGTCCACTCACTTGGCCGTGTTGTAGTCTGTCGTTTACATGCCGCCGATCGTAAAAAGCTTGTCGCAGTTGACATAAACGATCACTCAGTCCGACTTCAACTGGGCACTGCTTCAGACATATCTATCATATCCAACTCAACGCGGGACGACATTCGCCAGTTGCCTATCCAATCCACATCAATGATGGTGACCAGCGCTTGTAGCGGTTCTTTGAAGTTAACCGGGTAGCTCCAGTGTACCGTCAAGTCCAACGACAGAATGATTTCGACACTGCGCTTCTTGGCAAAACCCGACATCAACCTGTTCGGTGCCGACTGGCTGGAGGAACTAAGCCTCAGCAATCTTCCAATTGACATATTCCTCCCGCGCGTTCATACGCCCCAGCAGTCCGCAGATACATTGGTGAAACAGTGCCCTTCAGTTTTTGAGAAAGGCCTCGGTTGTTATACCAATTACCAGACCACCCTACAATTGAAGAAAGGCATTCAGCCTGTTTTCCGCCCAAAGCGTCCAGTACCGTATGCGGCCCTACTCCTTTTGGACCAGGAGCCAAAGCGTCCGGAGGACCCAGGAATCTTGGTTTCCGTGCCATTTTCCGAATGTGCGGCCCCAGTCGTTATCGTAAAGAAAGCAAATGGCAGTATACGCCTTTGTGCTGACTTCTTCACCGGGCTGAATGACTGCTATCCGCCGCCGATTCCCGAAGACATCTTCGCCAATCTCAATGGCGGTACCTGTTTCACAAAGCTGGATCTAGCCGAGGCATATTTTCAGATAGAAGCGGCCGCAGAATCCCGGAAGTTGCTAACATCGTGGTCCTTACCAATTCACTCGGTTACCATCTGGCCTAAAGACTGCCCCGGCCATCTTCCAACGTGTGATTGATACCATGCTGTTGTGCCTACCGGAGATGTCGGCATACATGGTTGACATCATAGAGACTGCAAACTCGACAGACAACTTGTACGACCGCTTGACAACAGTCCTTCAACGTATACGTGGTTTTGGGGTGCGTCTGCACCGGGAAAAGTGTCAGTTCTTCTTGAACAAAATGAAGTACCCTGGGTCCATCTTCGATGCTGATGGCCGTCAACCAGACCCGGGAAACGTCAACGTAATTCAGCAAATGCCCGCCTCAAAGTGGTACTAAAGATTTTGCTGTTTCTTGCTCATTGCTTAACTGTCACGGTAGCAGTATCGTCGAGTAACGCAGCGCGCAAGATCATCTTTGATATTAATCAAGAATCTTTCTAAACGAAAATCTTCCTGATTATTCAATCCTAGTTAATGCAAAATACCCCAATTAACAAGTAATTATCTGCAGCTCATAAATGCAAACGTAGTTACAGAAAGAATACTCCATAAAATAGGTATTTATGTTGGATGAGAAGACTTGTTTTCGTCCAGGAATCCAAGCTAGAATAAATCTTAAGACCCTTTCCAAAACATTTATGAAGTTTTCATGCTTTTTTCATGTTCGGGCGAGTCTCCCTAGAAAATCAAGGTCATTCACGTTTAACCGGCCTTATTAAAGTTAAGAAACAGGTACAATAATGGGAACTTGTAAATAAATTCGTGATATTTTTGATGTTTCTTTACTCGTCGTAAGTACTAAAATCCCAAAAATATTTACAAAAGAAATATTTGAATGCACCACAATCGGCGATATATATATATATATATATATATATATATATATATATATTGAGAAAACACAAGTTGGCGAACAAGCTCGTTTTCAGTGATTCGTACTCATGCCATTACATCACTATATATATCTTGACAAAATATTTTCACTATAGGAAGGATTGGATTAGTCATTTACAAATATGGGTGGGGAAGGGATTTGTGGTGTTAATTGTTTTGTTGTCTAGGGTTTGTATTGGGACGGGGGGTGGGCCATGGCATGAGTACAAATCACTGAAAACGAGCTTGTTCGCCAACTTGTGTTTTCTCAATATATATATATATATATATATATATATATCTGACTGGCGCCCTAGATTCAAAAGTCTGAATCACAGGGTAAAGTGGAACGTTAACTCCATAGGGGAACTCCGAGCAGTAGCATAATTATCACTATCCATCCTCCTCGAGGTAATGGATAATACGGGACGAGCAATGAGGTATGGAATGCATTTTATTTTTTTGACTCATTTGAATAGTAGGCCAGTAGTGTTGCGAAATCCAGTCGCTAAGCAGGAGGACGATTAGGGTTCTCAACTAAAATTCTTGGTTTTGACATGAACCTGCTCGCAAGGCATCAGAGAGCGGCTGGGTGAAAACTCATCTGCTTGGATTAGTTTTCCTCCCACTGATTTTTCCGACTTAGTTAAGGACTCAAATTAACCTCCAACCTGAAAGACTAGGGGACTCTCTTCAACCCCCTACCCATTGATCTTTCAGATATGGTTGAGTCTTCGGCTTGAGCTAAGCCATCCCGTATAGGTCCTGTGGGTCTTGCAAGCCATCACACCACGTCAAGCCGCCACCCCGTTGTGACGGTTTCAGATAATTACTGAATCTTTTCTGTGCCAGCTCACTGTTTCATCGCGTATCCAAGTGGTGTGTCTTGGCATTGTGAAACGTTCAGAACCAAAGGACTTAATGTGGGTCTATTTGCCATGCTGTCATATTGTTTTATGTGACCTTTGATCTGCTAAGTTGAAGGCCGCAATCTTCGGATACGTAGGCCGAGACGACAAACCCACCGCCCCTATCTGGACTGTGACTGTCTTATTTGCACCTTTAATCCTCATTGCTCAGGGTCAGCTATCAACTAGGATCTAAGTAACAAAGCGACGCAGCCTCAGCCGTCTCACGTAGAATGACACCCAACCCCAGGAACAGCACCTCAGAGTTCCCGGAGTAACCTAAGTCAGACTTCCCTAAACGACCTATGGGTGTTGCCAGTAAAAGGGTAGAGCTGGAGTCCTTGATGTGAGTCTCTCGGACCCGTCGATGGTTAGGATCTTAGGCGCACCGGTTACTTTACGTCCACCAGGTTT
Source organism: Fasciolopsis buskii (assembly GCA_008360955.1). Lineage (NCBI taxonomy): Eukaryota > Metazoa > Platyhelminthes > Trematoda > Plagiorchiida > Fasciolidae > Fasciolopsis > Fasciolopsis buskii. The sequence continues at coordinate 234,785 of LUCM01010391.1, forward strand.
CAAAGATCGAATGTGGCTAGTTTGTGGGAGTATTCGGTGGAGGGTGAACAGCCGTCGAAGACAAATTTGACGAAGCGTGTAAGCCAGTAGAGGAAGTAAAGGAGGGAGCCGGGTTAGAGTATTTGCCGAATACTCTGCATTTCGTCCTATTGGACTCCGTCTACGGCAGAATACCATATGATATGAGAACAGTTGGGACAAAAGTAAATGATCAGAAAAACAAGCAGTGAAATGCGATATAAGGTCATCTGCATGCTTGCTAAAGACTGGAATCATTCAATGTATCTTCTGTCCTAGTCATATACTGTACCTTTTCACTGCACTTCGCCTTAAATGTGAATAATCCAAAGCAGCTTCCGTTATACTTGTGACCGAGCTCCTGGTGTAACTTTTTTCTGAATTGCCACTGATTGTCAACGTCATTTTGTTTCATCTTTATCCTTGGAAGTATTTGCAGTGGTCAAATTTTTAAGGCCCATACCGTAAGCAAAAGAGGTCATTTTTCCTTTTGCTTGCAGAGGCAGTGCAAACTTATCTTTTTAGCTTTTAACTTACCGCACTTTGCTGTTTTTTAATTTTAGATTGTCAACATTCTTCGTGAGGAATGCATGCGTGCCGAACGTATGGCTTATCAACAAGCATCAGCTGCCGTGGCTGCAGCTGCGGCCACAAAAGAACCGAGTAGTCCACCGCCACCTCCACCCAAACGTCGTCGACGTTTAGATTCCACAAGTAGCACCGGGAAAGAAAAAGCTCCAAGCGAGTCACATACACTTTCTGGTCCTCAACCGTACATTCCACTTGCTTTTTTACCTTGTCAGTCAGCCCTGATCTCGGCCACTCTTTGCACACTTCGGTTTGACATTCTCATGAGTCTGAACGAAGCCAAAGTTGATCGACTGTGTGTCGCAGATCGCATCCATCGACTAGTCTGGAGTTTGGATGCATGCGTGCGGAATCGGCGTGTTGACCCACGGCACGCTAGTGGATTGGCTTATCACCTGACAGTTCAACGTCAACGGGCCAAACGAACCAGTGAGGAGGCCACCCAGAGCGCCGAGGATCAGGCTGCCGATGACGATGAAGATGAAGATGATGCTCGCACGGATCCCAGACATTCCAGTCAGTCGGCATCCGGGAGAGGGCGAGGCAAATCGGGCAAAGTAAACTCATTCATTGTTAAGTCATCTTCGTCTGCACAGAAAAGGGATGATGCTGACCCAGTTTCCGAAGTTGGGGCCCCGGCGAGCAGAGAGACGGAAGAAGATTTATTGGAAAAGTAAATTTCATTAAAAGTCAGAATTTCCACTTTATGGAGTAGATCAAACATTCGTGTCTTTACGCTGTCCTACATATGCAGGGGAGTTGGTTGGTTTCACGGATGTCTCCAACTGACTAGTTATTGAAATTCAAACCCACTCACTTGTTTTGCTCTTCGGTTTATTGATTCCATGGCCTAGATTGATTACCACCCCTGTTGGTTGTTTGTCACACGATTTTTTTGACGAGCAGGGTTTCCCATTGTCACTGTCCATCGTTATGAGGAGAATCGGTTGTGGTCGTTCTAAAAGCTGTGATGCGTGGGTACTCGTACCATGTAGTGCTGATTTTTCTTTTGATGTGTGTTCGATAGCCAGTCCGAATTTCCCACTCCAGGAACGCTAAGTATTCCCTTCGAAGCCACTTAGTCCCGGAGTCCAAACCTCGGTTAAGATATGGTGCACCATTCGTGAATCCTGGTAAGTACAGTACAGTACAATACGCATGATTATTTTTGTTATTCAAGTCCTAGAAATTTCATGCCGAATTACCTCAAATATCTGGCATGTTTTGTGATTCTCGATTCAAATTATCTGCGCATTATAGCGGTTTTTATTCCCTATGTTTCTGAAGTTTGCAATCCAGCTACACCGATTCCAATACACTGCGTAAAACCGATTGTCACAGTAGTAATTGTGAAAGGGCGTTGTGATATTCATCCTTTTTGTGAACAAGATGTCGCCTTACCTGGAGTAGATATTTCCCTCAGTACGCCTCATAAGTGAACCCGTCTACGTTGTTGCCGCGATTCGCTCATCAAAACCAAATTCAATCAGAAAATGCGACGAGAAAATCAAAAAACTGATTGGCACCGGCCAATCAAAATGTAAAGGCTTCTCACCACTAATCGCTTCTTCGCTTCCAGGGCTGGGAGCATGTTATTCATAGCTTGAACCTTCTCGGATATAACTCGTAGTCGTCGTGCCTATTGAAGTTACTACAACACTTCGTTTCGGGTCTTACGAAAATCCTCTTCAAGTCTTCTTCACTGCATATTTGTCTCATGTTTTGCTTGCCGCTACGCCTCTGTATTCTTTTTTGAGTTGATAATGCATAAGCTCAACAGTTTACGTGATGCACAAACCTGCCGGCTTCCAAATGAACTCTCATTTCACATTTCCTGTCTGATTTTTGTAGAGATGTACACATGGCTTGTCGCGATCCTTGGGTGATGTACACTGTGTGCACGTCACTGATTCGATATACTCTCAATGGACTATATGAGGACAAATTGCCTCGGGTATGTGATCGTTTTCTCCGTAATTAATCCTCCTTTGTCATCCCCTAACCGTATTTGGAATATTTTTACAGCCGATGTCAATGTTTCTGGTTTTTGTTTCATTACAATTAACTCTTAAAGATAGGCTATCGTTGGATGATAATTCATCGCTGATCGTACGATCTTTCGGTCGTTAATCTGTGCACCTCAATTCTTTCAACCCATTCCTTTTTCATGACTCAAAATAAAAGCGGACTGGAAGAGGCATTTCCTATACGTGTTGCGACCGATTGCACAAGTGAGGAAAAAGATTGGAAATCGTAACTCTGAGACTTGGAGTACCATAGAATCACATAAGGTCTCAGTAGGTCAGGTGTGGTAATGAGCCGGACGAAAGCGAGTTGCTGTCAGCAACCTGAGGGACCGACGGATCTGAGATTCGAACCTGACCTTTTTGGTGATAGACGCTTAATCGGTTTGACCACCGCCAGTGACTGCCAAATCCCATTTGGTATTTACCTATTTGAGGCTTTTGTGGAGCCGGCGTGAAGTCTGGCCATCAGTTTAGAGTCCCGTAAGCATTACAACAGTTAGGTCGACCCTCCTACATAGCCCTGGCATACGATCTTGGGGAATGATAGGTACTAATAGAGTATATGTTTCTATGTATTGTTTTATTCGTCATGTTTGGTGGAAAAATCCGAACCACCAATATTGTGATTTAGCATAGCACTTTGGCCTCCAACTTTCAAATTCCTGATGGACGTACTGAATCTACTCAGGTACGTTTCTTTTGCAAATGCATTACACTTATCCAAAAGCTGATTGGCTCGATGTGCTCTGCTCACTTAGTTGAAGAATTTCTAGAAGTGGTCAGTCTGTGACATCTCAAACCGGTATAAAAACAAAACCAATGAAGTACACCAAGTCAGACTATTGTTACAGGATCTGTGAAGTCCTGTCACGAGATATCCTCGTCTCCAGCTACTCTGTTGGATGCTCGCAGACCCGTTCCCCCGTATGACACAAAATGAGACGCGGAAATCTCTGGGACGTCAGCTGACCAAGAGTCGAGGGAATGACCGTGAGCGGTGGCCAACGGTACAGCTGTTTCGCAGTCGATGTTTGACTATTCCCAGTTCTGTTGTTAGATAGCAACCATAATCAGAGCACGTTGGTTCAAAGTTAATGGTTGTACAAACCGAAATGGACTGATCGGGGCATGTTCACGGGTGTGAGATAATGACTAATTGACACCGATCACTGGCGTCCCTACACCATAACTTCGGGGTCTGTTCAATTTTTTTATCTGATTGTTTATCCACTATTTCTTACTTTTCCTATCAGTTGGACTGCGCTGTAAGATAACGGCTAAAACCATGATGCAACAATGTTATGCTTGTAAAAACTGGACAGAATCATCCAATCCGAATTAAGTTTGGCCTCACGGAAGCAACCGATGTTTCTGGTTTCCAGTTGTCGTCGTCCTATGTCACATAGGCCCAGTAATTAGTTGTCGTCCACTTTAATTGCATCAAACTGTAGTTTGCGTTCACAATAGAGACGTCCCTCAGTTGCATTCAAAATAAAATGCTAAAGGTAATTAGATCCAACACAGGTTCCTTTCTCAGGTTCCTTTCTCATGTACAAAACTGTTTATAGATCGTGGATTTTTCACGAAACTTCACCTCCGTTGTATCTAAAACGTATTTTCTCGTTAAACTCGCTTAATGATTATCTTGTTTGCAAAAACCGTTTTTATTTATTTTTTTCACAAATCTGAATGCAGATCATGTACCGTCAGAATAATGGCAAAGGGAGAATACAGTGCGTCGGAAATAGGGAAGAAAAAAACTGCGAAACTCATCACATCCTAACTCTTCCATCTCTCATCTCTACGTCATCGGCAATCCATCGGGATCCATGATTCCTCTGTAGGCTTGGTGCTCATCGGTTGTCTAAACCGAATAAAAGGGTTGACTTAGGGGACTCTACTCCAGTGGTTGATTGTTCAATTCATGCGCCTTCGGATAAGACTAAACACCATGGGTGCCTAGCGCACCTCTTCCCCCCAGATGCCGATGAGCAGAAGCCCTATGTCTCGTACGCTGTCCCCGGTTGGTCTTGAGTCAGGATTTAGTCATCTCTAGACTGGTTACTGGTCAGTCAACCTGATGGAGAGCGCCGGGCATTCGCTTTCGTCTTTGCACTTTTATGCAAACACTTTCGCCACGAGAAGACAGTGCGTAGAATTTCCTCAGCGGAGGCTGTCTGAAATACCGGTCATTTGGGTGGATTTCGGGAGGCGTTCAACGCAGGTAACCTACCCCAAACCCTGATGCACCCATCTCCGATCATGCTGGGACGTTTGGAGATCAGAATCGGTTTATTCTCTGCGGTTCCAATTTCCTTCGTTATTTCTGTTATAAAATGGAGAATCAATTGTGTTGTGTTCAGTCCGTCGTTTCGGTTCTAGTCTGGTTTTATCCCGTCTAGTCAAACAAAAAACAGTCACGTGGCATCTGGCTGGTCGGTGCTTTTATCGGTTGCTATCCCGGATCAGATGGCATGCATGCGCTAGGTAGGGTCGGAACTCATGGGCTGGTTGCCTTTTGTATACCTGAATTCATCAGATCTTCGATAAGGGTCATTCCCGCTAACTTCCGAACTAGTTACAAAACCAGGCGGTTTTCAACTTTGTTCTGGTGCCAGGGTGAAGGGTAATCATTCTTATACTCCCTAATTCTTGGGGGATGTGTCAGCTTGTCCTCATCCCCAAACGGGAAGTAAATCAAAGTTGTCTGCATTTTGTTAATGGCTCATTAACTTCCCTCACTCCTTTTTGTAGGACATGCCAGAAATCAGCCTGCTGGTCCAATTTCTTCTCTATGGGCTCGGCGATGATATCAATCCAATCTCAAGTTCTATTGTTTCAGCCAGAGACCGCATAGTCAGTTCGAAACACAGTAGTTCACCATCCGAGGGGGAACCAGTCTACCCTAAATGTCCTATGAAGGCTTTGATCGGGCATATCCTCCCTGCAGTTGCTCAGCTACAAGTACTCACTTGGCGAGCCCAACTGGCTGAAGAGATTCTAGCTACAAGTCATCATTTATGGCCGGGCCACCCTACCAGCGGCGGTCCCATCACTTCGACGGCAACCAGCACAAGCAACGCTGGTGAAAGCAGTGTTTCTGGTCCCGGAGCTACTTCGCGCCGATCCAGTGCATCTAGCCTATCGGATGTGCGTGAATCCGCACAACCTTCGACTACAATGCAAAAGCAAATCACAGGTACAACGGTCTTTTCATTCCGAAGGACAATACTCCATGTGTCTTTAAAGATTTAACCATGGATAAAATCGTATTCGCTTCCTAAACCCGGTGATAGCTTAGCCACAGTTCGCGTTTCGAAGTTAATTCACTAATTATGATTAAATTCCTCTTTCTTTATATGCTTGTTGCATGAGTGTGGCGGAATAGGTATGTTCCATAGCCGCTGGAGTGGGGAAGGGGACCAGCAACCACTACCCTGAAACTTGGAGGGGCATAGAACCATATAAGGTCTCAATAGTTGGGGTATGGTAACGAACCATGTGGCACCAAACTGCCATCTACCACCGCAGCGCATTCAGAAAATAAACTCCAATGCTGTGTGCCAGTTTTCATAATATCAGCTGCTAACTGTACAATGGCAGTGGAAAGCCAGTTGGTGTGTGGACTTCATTGATCGCCCAGTGGCATGGGTTTTCTACTCACTGCTGAATTGAAACTCGGACCCCTGGGATTGGGTCCATTTTTCCTGAGCACACCACAATTTCAGCTTCAGTCAAATCACCCAATGGCTTTCATGCGTCACTTTGAGGGACCTCGTAAGGCCCCAATCTGGTAATCCAATTTGATCTACACGAGCCAGTTCATTGGTTAGGGCTTTCATAGGTTTTCGCTACTTAACGGACTGACTACCTGTCTGGGATAATAGTGCATACTGAAGGAGTCGATTCACGGAAATGCGTTACCCATGTCCCAACCATCAAATCCCATTCAAATTCAGCCGTTGTTCAGACACCGACACTTCGCACATCTGTCCTCAATGGCTTGTTTCTGAGCCGTCTAATAAGACCGATCTTACTCCAGCTGTATAGATTCAACCTCTTACTGGTAAGCGGATTTTGCGGCAACGTTGCAGATGATTCAGATTTGTAGTTGGCTGCCAAACCTTCTGCCTTCACGAAAGAATTTCACTCGATGTACGACCATCATGTGGGATGCAACTATCCAAGTAATGAAAATCATTGACTTTGTCCAAATTCACAGTTTTGAAGTTCAATGGAAGAAGGGTGACCGAAAGATAAAAGTACGAAACCTAGTAGCGGAAACCTGATAAGGGTGACCGGTCGCCTGTGCGCGGAATGGGCGGGAAAGGGTTATAGGAAAAGGGACTGTCGGGACAGGCTCCCAAGAACAGAGAGCTAATTGGCATCGATAGAGGAGTAACGAAGCGACCCCCCGACAAAGAGCTAGTGATTGCTGAGAAGAGGTTAAAAGAGGGTTATCGATCAGCCGGATGGCATTCTGTTGGGCCTGGTCAAGAGGAGAACGGAAAATAGGCGAAGCCCCATTTGATTTGACTGCAGTATTCAAGTACGGGGCGGAATTGAACCTTATACACCAAAAGAGCATAAGCTGGGTTCAAAAACGTCTAGTGCAGAACAGAAGTTCAACATGACGCGCATCGCGGGAAACAAGCTCAAATATGAAGGATGGCCAGCATAGTGAAGAACTAACGGATAGACCGATAGGCGGGACAGAGTGTACAGAACGCTGATCGGTTCAATCAAAAGACACGTGGAAAAACGAATGATGCTTCAAAGATACTTAAAGCGGATGGGTTTTTGGAGCACTAAATGCACCGTGGTTGTTGGAGTCCCAAGTGCAAATGCGTTCAAGATCAGTGTTTCAAGATACATCGTCTACATAATCCTCACGATCGACGTTGATACTTGTGTGGTGAGGCATGCGGTAGGAAGAGGAACGGAGCACTTGCAGTTACTACGGGATAAGAACGGGAGAACAATGAAGGAAGAGCTATAGAGCAACAAAGTAATGTGGAAATAGAGACAAGCCTTCTCGTGTGGTTCAAAGACGGTCACCGGAGCTGTTAAAGGTAGGAGAAAAATTGCGGGCGGCTGCGTTAACAAGAGATCGAGTTGTGCAGCTGTGTCGTTGGCGGAATAGTGTAGGTATTCGGCTTTGGAGCGGGCCAAGCGGTCTTTGGCCCTTTCTTTAGTTGACGAATACTTGTTTCTAGCTTGCACAATTCAGTGGCTGAGAGATAAGGCTGGGTAATTGGTGCCAGGGGTGAAGTCCTGATCGCTTCGCTCGTACATCAAGATTGCACGAGCGGTTGAATCACTTGGAGGTTCCGGGTCTGCCTGGTTTGGTGGAGTGTGAAATTAAAAGGCTCGTGTCTTGGAGAACAGTGTTGGTAAAGTTAGAAACACACGGGAACTTCCGAAGTGAAATAATCGTTCCTATGACATTAAGCTGAGAAGTACCGAAATCCATCCAAGTTGGGTGATTTGTAGCCCGAAAAAGGGAATCTTGGTGGCAGTGTTTTGGTGGGAGCTGTTAATGTAGGATATAATAACAACGGTCCGATAAGCCTAGAGACGAAACAATTGAAGCATTTGAATAGGGAAAACGAATGGAGATAACGATAAGATCGAAAGTTATGAGCATGGTAGCCAGATCGATCGGGGAGAGTGAGTGAGAAAAATTGTTTGCTACAGTGGATTGTTTGGGTCCCCACCCCGTGTCCAAGATGCCGTTAAGGTGTACTAGCCACCCCCGGTTGTAAACAGTGAAATCTGAAATAGAACCTCTACTCTTTGAAGTCTGTATCAAGCAATTATTCAGCACATGCAAATAAGAAATCAAAAACTTAGTACTGTTGTCAAAGCGAAAAATAACAGAATTAATATTCCCGATGGATTTGAAGATGTGTTGACCGGGGTGCAGTTTCATGGTTCTCATAGCGTCCTGATGACTGAGCTTGGTGTTTAGATCGCAAACGTTTCATCATCAATCGAGATGACATACTCAATGCAAATTCCCGGTCCCAGTTTGCCGAATTGTTTACCTGTCATCCGAGTGTACACGTGATCCAATTCATTGTGTGTATTGATTAAATTATTTGAAGAATACCAGGCTTCCAAAAACTTCCTCGTGTCTCTCATAGTTATTTGACCCAAAATATCCTAATTGAACTGGTCTTCTTGGACGGATATGTGGAAGAGTGGGTTGCGTCTTGTAACTAGTTTGTGCCCGTACATTTGAGTGACAGCTTTTCTGTCGGTCTGATCAATGCAGTATTTGTCGCACTTGAATTTGTGCACGATGTTTGTTCCTTCCCCCGTTTTCAGTTACTCTTTTGGTTTTTATATAAGTCATTCAAACTAGCACGGAAGGTGTTTTTTGTCAACCTCGGCCTTGATGCTCAATTTCGCGAGCCCCTTAGGACCCCAGTGGATTAGACTTGGTAGTGGCACAGCTATCTACCAGTCCGTTTGGTTGAAAAAATTCTGCGAAAATCCATTGTTTTTTTAGGACAACAGTTGGCTCAGTCTGAATTTTTTCGTCGGTTTAGATTGGAATTAAGTTTTAACGTCTGGCCCAGTATGGATTGCTTGGTGGAACGCGTAACCCGATTGTGTTATACATTACAGTTTCTTTATAGAGCTAGTTAAATTGTACAAACACAGGAGTAAATCTGAAACCGGATTTGCCGTAGAAATACAATATTGTTTGTATGGAAATAGACAACATCCTCAGCTGTTATTGAAACATTAGGTTTAACAAAAGAATTTAGTCAATCGTCTAGTTTCATTTGGATTTGAAATGATTGCCGGGCCTTTTTGGGATGAAAAAAGCTGCTGAGAATATGGTATAACGTACGATGGCAACTAGTTGAGTAGATCCTCAGTTACACTTTCGGTGACCAGTTGTGACCGTATTTGATTACGTGCCACTCCAAGTTTCGGGACCATGGTTGCCGATTCTCTCAGTTAACGTTGCGAGACCACAGAGGCCAGAATCGCGTGCCCTCCGAAGCCACTCGTATTCCGGGCATGTGGCTTTCACTGTTTCAGTCTCCAGAATCATCCAGGCCCATGCGATCCCCGAAGCGCGATGGTTCGAGGCGACATGACTGAGAGCCACAGTTTGCGAGGATCTTGACTTCGCACATATTAGTAGGAGACTAAATGTTTTGATGAAATAATTCACCATATGATCGCTCAACTCACGATGAAGAACCGATGGAAGCAGTGTAGAGCTGTTTCATCCTTATTAGGAATCATCGAAATATTTCTGCTTTTGTATAGTCGTTCTGTCTTATGATCTGTTTTCATTACCATTCGGTGTTGCATGGTAGCACCCAAGCTCAGGGCGCATTTATACAAGGTTTGTCATTGTACAAACTGAATCAAACTAAAATCGCCCTTCTTTGGGGCTATCTCACTGACTCCTATCTTGATTTTGGTAATCAACCCAGATGGCGCGCCTAGCTGTGGAGAAAGAAGTGCAAACCAAGTAAACCCCCTTAGATCGGCACCAGTCTGTTGGTCTACTCATTTTTACGTCATACCGCATGGATTTTGATGAAAATAGTTTCCCAAAACTAAGGAAGTATCGAAATGTTAATCACCCACTCACCTTAATTTCGTTTCTTGAAAACTTGTGCGACTGTTGTTTTCGTTCAGAAATATGTGATTCTTTAGTTATTCCGTGTTTCGATTTTATTTTCCTATTTGAATTTTTTACGTTCATGGTTACTGATTGTTTACGCTCCTGAGTTATTTTGGCGTTTTGTTTAGTTTAACAAATCTACTTCTACATGTGATTAGGAGGAAAGTGAGTGACAATATTTTCTGCAGTTTTTCAATCCAAGAGAAGATTTGGACTTATAACAACCTTAAACATCTGGTACATATAGATGCTAAATATTTCGCACGAATCTGAGCACAGATCATGTGCCATCGGAACCACGGCGGAGGACGAAAACAATGAGCTGGAAAAAGGAAAGAGAAGGAATCAATACGTATGTTTCACCACATGTGATAGCTTCTCTATCTTCCTACTTCACGCCATCGCTCATCGGTCAAGATCCATGGTTTTTATGTGGGCTTGATACTAACCGGTTGCTTAAATCAAAGTAGCTGGTTGAATTAAAGGTCTTTACCCCGACCCTCCGACCAAATGATCTAACTCACAGGGCAGCAGGACAACCGGAGGACCACCTAACCTACTAGGGACCGGTGGCTGGCTGTTTAGCTCATGCGCCCCTCGAATAGGTCTAAACATCCTGGGTTCACCTGCTCTACAGGTTATGGTCATCATAGGGTCGTATGCTTCATACGCTGCCTGTGTTTGGTTTGGAATCTCCCCTAGACTGACTACCAAAAACCAGTCAACCTGATGGGGAGCGCCGAACACTCGTCCTTGCACTTTAAGGGAAACACTTCCATCAAGAGAGGGCAACGTGTGGGACTTCCTCAATGGAGGCTAACTGAGACCCACGATCACTTGCGTAGCATCTGGTAATAAAATTTGGATGATGGTTGATTATTTGTGTTCCAAGAGTATTTTGGATTTAAACTTAGTTTACATAATTTAGCTAGAATTTTCTATCGTTACAATTGGCTCAATCCATGAGTTTCCCATGTTTCAATGGCTCTTTCTTTCTCACTTCATAGATGCAGCTCAATCCACTTGCGTGACATTACCTCCCGACTATCTGGTTCATCCTATTGGATACTTGATTTTGCAGTACCATGCATTATTTGCATTGGAACGAAACGAACTGACTGTTCTTCGGGTGCTACTAAAGACGGCCGCTGCAGCCGTACAACATCAGTCTCGTGCAAATCGGTCAGCAAGTAAAGTAACCCCAAACAAAGTAGCCTCCTCACCACCTTCGTCTTCGACTGCCATTCCCACTCAGCCGTCGTCGTCGTTTTCGGCACCAGCAGCCCCCTCCGCACTGTGTTTCCGTTGGCGTCCCGAAGTATTACAAGTATGTCCAGTCTATGCCACTTTGACAATAATTGTTGATGGTGCTGCATTCCGATACCCTTAATTATTTCTTTTAATAACAGTTTTAATCGCGATTTTTAAGCTTCGATTGATTTTTGAGCGATAACCTGGACGCCACAGATGCTTCAAGTTGATTAATACCTATCAGGCTTTCTGTGTGTACGAAGACACTGCATCCGATATACGACCACCAGTTGAGATACAGGTACCCAAGTAACTAAATCTATCCACTTCACCCAGTTGTTCCCTTGTCAGAACAAGTTTCAGCTTCGAGCTAATCCAGTCCTGCAGCTGCATTGTACATCCCACACATCCCACACATACCTGCATACTTTCAGACAATCGAAAAAACTCAACTTACTTAGATTCTCACTCAGTATCACAAATTTGTCCGCATATTCTAAGTTAGGCAGTTTCCTGTCTAGGCAAATATCAGTGCTACTACTTTGGTAAAGATAGGGTTATCCAGCTCAATAACAAAATTGAAAAGAAAAGATCGGAGGGGGAAAACTGACGATCACCACTTCGCGTGGCTAACTCGGGTGGAAGGTGATCTTAAGCACGAACTCAACCTCATCTGTTTGTATACAGGGATCGGATAAGTGAAGTGATTTTCTCTAGGACACCTCTTGGTGAGAGACAGTACCAAAGAACTGTACGGTCGGCTAAGTCGACGCCGCTTTCAGATCAAGGAAGACAGAAATCATGGATCTGCGGAATGTATCTACGTTCTATGACTTGTGGCAACGGAAAAACTTGATCAACAGAACTCCGGGACGGAAACTGGCTTTGTTTTCACGCACCTACCTTTGGCGAGGTCGTGTTTCTCACGTCTCAAATATGGCTACAAACGGATGAAACACGCATTAACGGTCGCAAAAGAAAGCCGCTCGGGAGACGGGATAAACGCGGTTAGTTGGGAGCCAAGGCCCCAAAGGCTTCCGTGACTCAGTGGCCATCATTCATATAATTCTGGGTTGGTGGACGAAATATACAGCCTGTTCCGGCGGTTGAAAAGTGAATCTCTTCAACCTACCTGTAATCGACATGGCGACCATGTCGATTCGAACGTGGAGTTCATGGTTCCAGTCCCTACTTCTTGATTTTTTGTTTACACTTATAACTTTGCTGTTTTTCTTAATTTGCCGCACAACTTATGGCGTTTGCTGTTCGTATGACTCCTGTTTATTTTTAATTCATGTTGATCTTTCCCATGTCATGTCGAACAGAGCCAGTCAGCGTTTGTCTTTCCTGGTCTCATTTTGAATTACTGGTTCTGGTGGCTTGACCATATTGCGCCACAAAGTTGAGTGGTATCAGTTTACTTGGTCGGAAGCACATTATTGTGTTTGATATTGGACAGTTGTTCTGGATTGAGCTTTGGTGACCCGCCGAATCAAAAACATTGAAAACCGTACTTGAGAACGCCATCGGATTCTCGGAGGTCCCGAGACTGTCGAACGCGTATTTCGAATTCCAGTGTGATGTTAGTTACACTACGTGGCACGGGATCCCGGAGGAAGCGAATGAATCTCATAACTGGTTACCGGCTGACCTGAAACGACTCTCTTGCTTTGTAAAGTGTGCTTGATTAAATCAGGACTAAAGGTATTACTTTAAGCAATAACTTCGATCAATGCTGAAAGAGGCGTCGCTTCTCATTCTTTTCACGCCTATTTTTATGGAGCTGAATTATCCTCTCGTAGAAGGAAGTCATTTTGAAGTAACGGCAACAGCACATTTAGGTCTATTCCCCTTTTTCATTCGACAGTAGAATTGTCTGCTCTTTTCAAAAAGTCCATTTCGGTTACCAAAATGCTCGTGAATTTTCAGTATTTACCGGTTGTGTTTGCTTTAATTCGTTTACTTCCATTTAGTTTTTTGAAAATCCCCCGCCAAAATCAGTGCCGCTCTGTATAGTTTGTGAAGTGATTGAGTAAATCGATATCAGCAGATTAATTTAAAATCGATCTCTTTTTTCTTACTCTGATTAGGCTCTGGTTTTAGGCATCGCACGTCTACCAAGTTCTTCGCCTGCATTTGTCGATGCCAGTCGAGCGAGTCATCGGGCTTCCGGTCCAGATTCGTCATCGCTCGGTGAAAACGGATCTCAGATCGATGTCGGTGTCAATAGCTCGGATAATACAGCCACCGAACACAGTTCAACTTCGGTAGCAGTCATTGGAGAGCATCAGGGAGTCACAATATCCAGTGGGACTGGGAAATCAGGTGCCAGCACTGGACATCCTCATCACTCTAGTCCATTAACTGAAAGCCGTTTGATTGCATGTATGCCTACAATCACTCGTCTCGAATTGGCCATGCTTTTGAGAGCCAGCTTGACTTTGGTGAACGACCTGAATTTGTTAGCTCTTGCGCAGATCGCCTTCTTGGTTCCCGGACCCCAACCTAGCACACCGACTAGTGCCGGGTCGGGTCCATCCTCTACAGTCACCACTCCAGTAACACCGGATGCGCCTGTTGGAGATCCACTGTCACCTGGTTTGCAACTCAGTGATCGCGAACGGCTAATTAATGTGTTGACGAGACATTGTGTCTCAACTAGTCTCAGTCTCAGTAGCGGAACGGGAGTGGGGACCGGTGAGAATAGCACCACCACCAGAAGCAGCAACGGTACAAATGAACCTATCGAATCCACTCCACCCTCAACAATTCAGGTGACTGGTTCGAATTGGGCCCCACTAGGTTCAGGGACTGGTGGCACTGTGATTTACAAGTCGTCCAATCCTCGTGTTCTGAATGCATTGGATCTGTTGCGCAAAGATGTGGAAAAGTGTCTCGTAAGTGGAGCTGCTCGGAGAGGACGTTGGTTTTGCTGGTTGTTTTTTTAACTAATCTCGGGATATAGGCAAGTTTATACATATTCGGGTCTTCTTTGGTGATGGTGTGAAGAGGGGACATTTCGTCACTCCAGCGACTCTCGTTCTCTTTACTGGAAGACCAGACTAATTTATCTCACTTTCATTCCGTATGAATAATCGAAGTCCGCTCAACATATCCCACTTCAAAAAAAATCAGCAGTTCGTATTTCAGATCCGCCGACCACTTTGGTGGTAAACGGCAATGGGCTATCACCTGGCTTGTTACCACATCCGACCCATTGAGGCCTTAGGTGGTTCTATGTCACCTCAGAATTTCTAGTTCATAGTTGCCGGTCCCATCCCTCAATTCGTTAATGCAATGGGCCCTAAAGGCCATAAAGCATGCCTCTTCCACTCCACATTCATACGTGTAGCATAATAAAAGGCCTCATGATTTGGATAGTCAGTCATTCGTTATATTTTTCTCTGCTTACTTCTTCAGTGCGCATTGCCGCAATTTCTGTGTATAATTGGTGATAATAAAGGTTGGCCAGATAGAAAGGGTCACCTGGAAAGCGGATTGGTAACAATGCGCTCCCTAATGAGTGTTTTTATATGTGGGGTAGGCTTATTTGAATATCGGAGGTAAGATGATCGGGACCCAAGATTAATCGCTTGATACATCCTCGCGGATCCTAACGAGTTAGTAGGGCATCAACATGGTCCCTAATTCGGAAGAAGTGTATGATACCCCTGACTAGTGCTTCATTCTCGTCAGAGCAGATTCGACTTTTACCAGGGACCTATTAGAAACTCTGGGCCACCAAGATTATCAAGATGATTGTTTTTCTCCGTAAATCCAACGATTGGTTGTTGCTTTTTTTGTAGAGTTCCAGTTCCGTTTCCATGATTGGCGGGAACTTTGGTTGTGGATCCAAGACTGGAGTATACGGTGGCTACGGTTCACAAACCCCATTCTTGTCGATGGTTGGCAGCACAACCGGTACTAGTCGACCTGCTCCATTTCATGTGCCCTGTCAGTCGGACACATGGGCAGGTGCGACCCCTCGCAGTCCCACTTCCGGCCGATACAGTCGTTCGTTAAGTATGGGGAGTACCAACGTTAGTAGTGGATCCGCTTCCTATTCATCTGCATCCCGCTTGGACTCAAGAGGCGGTGTATCATCCATGTACAACCCATCACCGGTCTTGAATGCCCCTCTACCGATGGGCACACCACTAACTAATCCGGGACAAGTTGGTCTGGGGGGAGGTGCTACACCAAATTTATCAAATTTAGTCGGAATGATCCCGCCCACGCCAAGACGCCCATCCACACCACCTCGGGAATTTCTGCCTTCTTCATCTGCAGTAACTACTCCTGCAAATGGACTTAGTAGTTTCAGTTTGTCTTCACATCTTGGTCCCGCTTACAGTACTGAGTTGCATCCCTCCGGTCCATCACCATCCGTGAACCGTACCAATGCGGGAGTTTTGCGAGGTGTGCATTCGTACTCATCCGCCGCCCGAGCTCACTCTCCAACCCCGTCGGACAACTAAACAGTACTAACCCCCCACCTTATTTCATTTTTCTAATCTGTTGATGGACCTCTTTTCGTGTACTATATTCAAGTTTGTTTTACGAGGAAATGTACTTATATTC
Source organism: Fasciolopsis buskii (assembly GCA_008360955.1). Classification (NCBI taxonomy): domain Eukaryota; kingdom Metazoa; phylum Platyhelminthes; class Trematoda; order Plagiorchiida; family Fasciolidae; genus Fasciolopsis; species Fasciolopsis buskii. Next base: position 250,904 of record LUCM01010391.1, read on the forward strand.
TAGTATTTTTACATTCTCTTACTCACGTGAGTGGTGATGATTGTAATACTAATCCAGTTATTATTAATCATGGCTGTTTCTTGATGGCTTTGTAAATTGGTGTAGCTCATTTGGTTTTCACGAAATCTCGATTGTTAGACGTTCAGAACGCCCCAGCGGTGTAATTGGTTATCTATCATAGGGAACCAAGTTCCGCGATAAAGAATTTTTTTCCAATGATTCTTTCTGTACCGTGTGTAGAGCATATTGCAAATGGTTATGTTGAAGGGAACCTGAAACGAGAGATTGCCATGCTTGGCTTTAATGCGCAAGCCTTATACCGGAAGTCCAGAACCTGTTAACACTGACCAGAAATGTGCCCGAATTATAGTTCAATTAATGCGCATTTCGTCCCTCGAACGTAATTCAGCGATTTATGGCCTCCATCTGAGCCGCACCAGATAACAAACTTTAAATGATTGTTCCAAATGTAAGTGTTTTAGGACCCTCGGTCCACACCGTATTTTCGATGGGGATAGGATGATAAGGCAAAATAAATTGTAGGGATTGTGAATAATATAATGGTAATAGCACAGCGTTGTAGGTAGATCTAATGTGCCGACGTTTCGACTACCGTGGGTAGTCTTTCTCAAGGCAAGTTTTACAGTTGTACGAACTTCGAATGGTTTTGTTTGAAAAAAATGTATAGTCTATCTACGAGCAGCGATTCGCTGTTTCGGGACAGGAAATTTGAGTAAATAACGGGCCTAAGCGTCATGCCGCAACACCTTTAAGAAGCTCTCCGTTTGAAAAATAGTTGTGAGTGGGAATTAGTCAAATAAACGATTATGCGTGTGATTAAGTTACAAATACACAAACTGCCCGTTGTTACCGTGGCATTCGTGCTCTGTGGTGTCTGGTACACACACGAACGATATCAATGCCGATGAATTCATCCCTCATTATCATCAAACAGGATGGTGAGCGGACGTGCTTCCCTTGATAAAGGCAAATCTGTTCAGGCCAAAAGGCAAGGTGAACATGAAATGGATCAAATACACATCTTGAAGAGACGAAGAAAAGTTGGGAAATGTAAAAAACATTTCACTTGGATGGGCTGTTGGAATCACTAGGGAATTGGTAAACAGTTGCGCTTCTTGAGATATCTTCCACCTCTGGTTTTACTGATCTTGCACACACGGCTCCACAAAACAGGCGTACATCCGTATTCGCATCCAGGAAAACCGTTTGACAAACGAGAGTAAAACCAGGTTGAGCGTACCCAGAGCTTATGGATCTTGGGGCAAAAGTATACCTCTGGATGAGCGGTGAGGTCAACTGCCTGATTCAACAGCTAAAAACAAGCGTACCAGAGGCAGGATTCCGGAATGAGTGAGCGAACCTGGAAAGGTCACCGGACAGTCTCCGACAGCGCTACTCTTTTTCATGTTTTTCTCGGCTGTGAAAAGGCTTAAAGTGCGATCTTGAAAAATAGGCCGAGTGAGGTGTCATTAATCTTCTTCCAGCCCGAACTGAGCGATCACGAAGCCAAGTTCCCCTTAATGAAGCTCTTGGTGCTATGAACCAGGTGTTATGGAGAATGGAAGATCCATTTGCGCACTAGGCGTCGAAAGTCTACGCCACGATCCAAAATCAAACCAGTGACCTTCACTTACCGGGCGAATATTCTGCTGCTGAGACTCTGGCTTGTGACGTTCCTCTTTAGCTGCGAAGTGCGTAAATGGATTTACCGTTCTATACAACATACGTCTCCCCTTGCCTCCTCAGAATAACTGAGGATTAGTCAACGCGTCCTTTGGATACCTTCCAGATGTGCCTACTCCTCTTCATCAGAAGACTATACCTCAGAAGTTCGTGAATCTACTAAGGTAATTGTACTTTTGTGTCCCTAAAACTGTGGTGAACTACCAAGTTCGTTCGAAACAACCAATGAAGTTTGACTATGGTGCTCCACTTCCCTGTTCTTGAGTAACTTCATCACTGACTCGGCGGTGGGGGAATGCTTTAAGAGATCTCCGAAATATGTGCATAAAGTTGTCAGATGGCGAAAACTATATGAGCGGAATTATACAGACGGCCTTGTCTGCTTCTCTGAATATGTAGAACGTGCTCTAAACAGACTTACAAGAGCTGCAGCTCCATCCGATATGTACTTAGCACTTTCAAGGTGTCGCCACAAGACTGAGCGTTAATGGTTCCGAGCTCAATATTCCGCGCAGAGTAACCAACTTATGTTGGCCGTTTCGCTCACCCCATCAGCTGTGTAGCGATTAAGTTAGGGGAATTATCAAATCATAACAAACTAATTGCTTCTTTTTGTTTCCGCCATGCACATTTTGTGCTTCTTTTCGAGTGTTTTCTGACTATTTTTAAGGAGGATGAGTTCTACAGGCGGGCTACAGCATTCGCGCCACTGACTTTGGTTCTGAGTCATGCCTCTCAGGGTCTACCAACAACAACAATCCTCATCCCGTGGTCCCCAACCGGGAATGCGTGGAGCACCAATCGAAGCCAAAGCCGAAGCTCAACTCTTCATAACTCTACGCCAAGTCATAACCTGATAACCACCCCGCTTCTTCCAGCGTTGCACAGCACGCGCAAGAAGAGCACGAAAAGGTAAATGATGGGCAAGCATATACAGGTGTACAAGCTACAGAAGGCAACGTAGAGCAATTATCTCAGTCAGGCGACGACGACGCATCTGGTTATTGGTCGCCAATGTTTCCACCGGACACCAGCAATGCTTTGGAGACATCATCGCTTGGAGATAACAGCCAAAACCGGAACACATCAGTGCAAGATTAATGATCTTGAAAGCTGAGCTGAATTGAACTGAAAACCTGAGTTAGTCTGAAATAGGCAACCCGAAAACTATGGATCTTGGGTTGTATACCGCATGAATTCACGCAAATCTAGGATGGGTACCAATACAAACACATCAGATACGGGTGGCAATGGATTTTCTGTTTCTTTAAGCATTCACCAGAGTGTCGATGACAATGGTGTCCTCATTCTTCAAACCTCCAGAGTACATGGTTTCACCGATCAAGGACCACAGCTTTCGAGAGAAAACCCATCGTAAATCTGTTGGAATTAATGTCCGGTTTTAGATTGCAGTCTTTTCATTCTTGCATTTAATAGTTCGAGTCTGACTAGTCTAAACTCGAGATCATCGAACTGGATTTGTGCAATTAATTTCGTCACTATTACACTACGAACTCCGGTTAATCTGTAATTTTCAAACTTATAATCAACTCATCCAGGGTTTGCCTGAAATCGCAAAACACTTGTATCACTACAACAACAGTCCATTTTGAAATCATGTATTCAACTGGAATTCCCCCTCAGTTTGTTTCTGTGTGTATGTATGTCGTTGCTCAATAGGTACAATACTCTTGGGGAAAACAAGCGGTAGGAAAGGGGGATTCGGTACAAAATGTTTTGTACTCGAGCTATACCCCCGTGGTAACAAGAGTTGACTAAGGATTGTATTGACCAAAACAAGAGCGCCCGTCCCCGAAAAAATCCAATCCGAATAACCGGTAGAATGCTCGGCTGAGTCAATCACTAGAAGATGGCCTCCGACCTTGAATCATCTACGAATCGCTTGCTCGAGTGCATCCTTATTCCACGTGCCCTCCTCGTCGGGTGAACTAGTCATCTAGTTGGCACAATGCGGCTACACCACGATTGATCCAATGCTGTTCGGGCTCTGAGGTTTTCAGTTGGATGTACTGCACAAAATTTGTGGAATGTCCAGTTGTGGACAGTACACCACGTCTTGCGGATGTTTTGTACACCGGACATGTATAAGTCCCGGTTGTGTCGATCTCCGTTAGTTTGTGAGGTTTTAACCATATCTGAAAAAAGAACGAGGTGCAACATTTCATCGATACACGCTGATTATTGCCAGTGTACTTGTTAGGTAAAGTCGCTCGATAAAAATGACAGCAAATGGATCTTTTGGTATAATATTCGCTAACCAAAGCATTAAGTCCACCGGAAAATCTTTTAACGGTAAAGTGGCACCAATCGTTTTCATATAATGGAGTGTTTCACAACATCATCCACTTTACAATCTGCTCTAAGGCTCGATTTTGCACTTATGGCAATGTAAATTCGTCTCTTCTATGAGTAGAAGAGAAGTGTCGATAACTCAGTAATTACGACGTTGCGAGATTTATATCCAGAACAGTTCAGTTCCATCTCCATTTGACGCATACTGCAAAACAATGCACTGATTATATATGTGCCTCCGAGAAAACTAAAAGGAGGCAGAAACAATACATGTACTGGAATCTGTAAGTTACGGTAACGCTGCTTTGACATGGCAATAGCTTATAATTTGCAATTGCTTTGGACATTTCGAGAAGTCGCGCGCTCTTCCCTAAAGCTCACACAAAGGGTTTTCCTTAACTAACGCCGTGCTGAGGCCCTCTTGCAATCGCCATTAAATAACGCACATGTTTTAGGCTGTCGATTGTTGACTGCATCGATTCCGTCTCGATATCTTCACAATGAATCCGGTTTACAGTGTGTTCTGATACCTTGATACGCATTCTTCGCCCCGTCTAGCATATCCAGGTGGCTCCACAACCAAACGGAAATTGGTAGATGGCACTGTAGCAGGCGTTCAAGGGCAAGCATTCCTTAACCAAATGAGTGGGGAGCCATGTGGTCCGATGCGCGATCTTTTGCAACACTTCGTAGCGTATGCTTATGATGTCGTCCTTGAATGAGAGACAAGTCGTTATGTTTTCTCGGTTGGCGCTTAGGTTTCAACGCAGAATAAATGGAAGATTCCAATATCCAATATTAGTAATTTCTCAATTTCGTTTACCACTGACCGCCTGGCACTCCTCTTCTGTGGTTAGTTTCTCCCGTATCACTTGCTGTCGCAATCCTCTCACTATGAGTTCTATAAAATGAATCGCACACAACTGTTCACTTACTACGAGGAGAGAAAAACGATGTGTACATTTCAGCGCGTGATAGTTTTCCCGTCCTCCGCAACCTCGTCATCAATTATCAATAGGAATCCAAGGTTTGTTCATGGATCCCATACTACTCGGCCGGCCGAACCGAAGCAGGGGGTTGATCTAGGAGACCCTAACCCGGGCCTATGACCAAACGGTCTAGTCTACAACGCAGAAGGACGATTTTGGGACCGCGTAACCCTCTGCGGGCCGGTGTCTGGTTGCTAGGTTCGTGAGCACTTCGGAAGAGGACAAGTATCTTGGACGCCTAACACTTCTCTTCACCACATACCGGTGAGCACAGTGTTATATAATTCACATCTTTCGTGGTCGGTTAGGTATCAGGATTTAGTTGTCGTCCCTAGACTGACTACTAAAGATCACCCGACTCGAAGAAGGGCCCCTGGAATTTTCCTTCATTCTCATACTTTACCTCTGTTACAAAAAGTCATGAGTGAGACTTCTTCATCAGAAGTTTTGGCACCGTTTCCAGAGCATTCAGGGCAAGTAATCAATTGGGAGCCTGAGATACCTACCCCTGACTATACTGAGGCGTTCCGAGGAGCTACCTCCAAGACGTATGGGAAGACTGAACTGTCTGCTTTAGTTTATGGTCAATTTCTGAAGGGGGCCATGCCATTTTCGAAGTCGCCTCAGATTTTTAAGAGCCAGTGTGGCACTTTATCTGTCTTATGTATAAATGACTACACTCCATCAAAAGCCTGACCTTTCGGTGAATTGTATTCCTAAAGGTATTCGCTTCAGCCAAGGATTCTTTTGTTGAGAGTAGGTTTGGTGCAATATCAGGCAGACTGGACTGTGCCATCCTAACTGGAAATTATCAAAGCTGCCCAGCCAGCTAGTAAATGATTTAGAATAAGATTTTCGGTGCCTTAGACTACTTGTTTTATTCAGTTACCACGTGGTACATTCTCCACTCGCCGTCCGTGGAGTACCATCAGTGCTGCACAAGTGTTTAGTACATAACGGACCACTTCTCAGTAAAAGCCTCGCATATACATCCGTGCCATTTGTCCCTTCTGCATTTTAGTGTGCATATAAATGAAGGATTATAATCTTTGTTGGAATCAGCAAGAGTTATGGATCCTAAACGATCGAGAGTGGTCAACCAGATTGCGTCCTAGCGTCTTGAGTTAGACACTTACTACCGCCGAAAAACTCTCCCCTCGGGAACATACTCCTGGTAAAGGCCTACTCAACAAGTTGCTGGGTATTTGTTGTATATTAAATAAAGACCACTAAAATATAAAATTTAACTAATTACCCAAACCCCATTCAATCAATTTTATCGGTGGAAGATTGCACTAATTCATAGATTGTCTCACCGATCAGTAGCAACGGTCAACTCATCCTTGAGGAAAATAAGCATACAACCATGATTGTTTCGTCTTTATCAGTGATTGGAACCAGTTCACAACGTCATACCAAAACCCGGCCGGCGATGGAAATTCACCATAAAGATCACGGCTCCTAAACCTCTTAACGTCGGTCAACTTCCCATTTGGTGGTCTTCCGCTGGCCACGAACTCCTTGAAAAGAACGTCCTTCGTGGCATCATAAGTAAATGAAGTTAGAAAATCAAAGGACTTGATCAAGAGATGAGTGGTTGTGAATGGAACATTTTAACCACTCGGAAATTCCAGATGTCATTGAGGAGCCGTTCAGTAAGAACACTAAACCCTTCAACTTTTAGATATTCCCTCCGAATCGGAACTTTGATTCGAACACACACAATGCCAGTGTGCAGTTGATAATAGTTGACAAGGAAGAAACAGCTGTACAATTAGTTAACATTTTTCACTAATCATTCTATGCGATAAATCACTCAATGAATTCCACGTTGTTGGAGATTCGTGCAATGTCCCATCGCCCTAAGCTTTTTGTGTCATAGATGGATCAATCAGCTAGCAAAACAGGATACGTACGACGGGGATTGTATCGAACAGAACTTTTGGTTTCGATTCGGTCAATCGATCTTCAACCGGATCCCATCTTGCACCTTCCAAAAATAGTCCGGACACATATGCTCCGTCATCCGGTTTGGAAAAGCCCTCGAACTGTTCCGGCGGTCTCGGTTTGCATTGCATCAGACCGGCTGAAGCGGCTGAGCCACGCCGAGCGGTCAGTGGCACAGTTGGATATTCGGGCACGGCTGGGGCATTTTCCAACATGCTGGGATGATTGAAATACCGATTTGTCACAGTGAAACTAAATCCCAATGTGTCGATCGGGATTGTGTACTTGCGTGCGTAGTTTTGCAATACTCCCGTGAGGAACGATTGTGTAAAATAGAACCCAGAAAGCCAGAACACTGTTGGTGCATCATAGGTAAGCCAGTCGGAGAAGAACTTCAATCTGTCGGACAAAGTGATAAGATATATCGTTACGATGTGATGGAAACAAATCTTTCAAAAGGTTGTCATGCTTGCCGGAAGACTCGAGCGATACGACTATTTGTTTATCATGTAGATGTTATTTTCAGAAATACTCAGAACTACCTTTAAGTAATTTATGAACCAATTATCTGTTCCACTAGGCTTTATACGAAATGCCAACTACAAATAAAGTCTTTCTAGACGTCTAGGGAATTGCTGAGCAAACACCACAAACGGTTTTCTAAAACTGTAAAAGTGAGCTCATGTTCGGTTGCCAGCTAGTCACAAGTGACAAGGTGTAAAATAGGTCATCTTTCTGAAAATTAACTTTGTTTTACTGACGGTTAAGTCTACAAGCAGCAAATTCGACGTTTACTATATCATTCCTCGTGTTATTCCGGAACTGTCAAAATTATTCGGAAATGTCATCCAGCTGACTTAGTGAGGCCTCGTTCGCACAGGCCCAAAACGTGATCTATCTTCTTGGACAAGTCTTCGTGTACCTACTGTGTATCCTGTAAGTGCACTAATTATCTATGTATTACTCTACCATCTGCAAATAGATGTACTTTTGAGAAGCCTTGTGAAACAGAGGCGTGTTTTTACTCAATTCAGAATATTTCTGACATAACTTTGAGGTAATTCCGAAACCACCCGGGAATTGGTATAAACGGGGACAGATGATATATATGCGTTCTTTTTCTTCCTGGACGTAGCTAAATATAGGTCCTCCAACCCCTAAAGCTCGGGATGTTATTCCGGATTCTTTTGCTGATGTAATGAATCGAATTCCTTGCAATGTGTACGCTTTTCACGAGGAGACATCCAGGTAGAATTAGTCCATGGTGCAATAAATGGGAATGAAAACCTTAACCAACCGACTTGGCTAAATAGAACTGGCCAGATTTCAGAATTGGGTTCCATAATGTCCTTCATGAAACGATTGAATAAATACGGTGATTTGGCCTACTGTTGCTGTCAGCGGTTTACTCCCAATCGAAGTCTCTATCGATCTATCCGATCACCTATTTTATTTACTGTTTGTTCGTCTAAAGAGTAATCGCTGGTTTATTTCGCCTTGGTTACACGTTGCCAAGGTGCTGCCATCCAAGTTGGAACATTTGAGCTTTAGGTGTTTGACCGTAAGAAGAGAACAGAAATCGTAAGATCGTAACACTAAATCAGTCAGTTAAGTTGATAAATTAAGTGGTTTACTATGGATCACAAACACGTAAAACTTATTCAGACAAAGATCTCATTAGAATGCGATTAACCCATCAATCCTAATCAGTTCAGTTCAGTAAACTTGCATCAACGTGCTCCGGTTTTGGTTGCTACACCACAACACCACCTACCAAAAGGAGAATAAGAGAACGGAAATATTGGAAGGTCAACTCCAATGTAATAAGCTGAAGAGCATATGAGGAGGAAATATTCCTAATGAAAGAACCCCACTGGCTGCAACATCAAGTCATATCACCTGGTGTCTCCAACCATCGTTTAAGGAGGTCGTGGGGACCCCAACCTGCTAGTCTAACTGGGCCTAGGGATGTCACTCTACTGGTTAAGGTTTTGAAGTTTTTTCAACTGTCATCTACTGAACACCTATATTCAACCTACAGCAGGTACCGTTATGAGATAACACTGTGTAACGAGGCAGTGGTTTGGTGATCATGCGCAAAACACGCTCGAACTACCTTAATCTATTTGCACTGGAATTGGCAGAATGCCCAAGAAGTCTTCCTGTTTATGCGGCCAAACTTTATCTTAGATTCGATTGTCTGATGAAACCTAACGATTTTAGAAACAAAACTAATGAATTTCAATGACAGCTTTTACTGATATCGTGCTTATTTTATTTATGACGAGTGAAACTGTACAACAATAACCTGCCGTAAAACTAGTCCAATTGAGGCCGTTCTTATCAATCAAAGATACCGAAATAAAAACAACCCCATTTGGCTGACCTCAGAATCAGATCCTGTACGTAACTCCCCAACGGTTTGAGTGATGGAAATGATTTCGCAGCCCATACACTGGGCAACTTGCCCACAAGCATCGAATTGAACACATCCTCCAAATCGGCGGACATTACAACCAAACCTTTAATGGCTTTTTGTAAATTTAACAATGTGGATCGAACCACAGCCGTGAGACGATTAAACCGAATCAATTCTTGTCGTAGCACGGTATTCATCGATTCCCGGTAAATAACCGGATAGCGTTGCATAGCCTGAATTTTGTTGGGACAGAAAAAAATTAAATGTTCAATGCAGTTGTGTATCCCAACTGACGGCGAAACCTTTCACAAAAATTCTTTTGCTTGTAAACAAAAACACTAATTTATAAATACTGTACAGAAACATGATTTTCAAGTTCACTCGATTCTTTTGGTTTCTTCCGTCAACGGCGGGCGAACAGTTTTTCCGTTCGTAAGGCAATTCTTAGCAGATTTCGTGCTTATAATTTCCCTTTCATTTGTGGTTCCTTTGGTGACCTTGTTTCGGAATCATAAGTGAAAGCTGTTTTTTGCTCTCGACATTACTTCCAATTTCACTTTACCCAATAATCCGCCTATGGGTTTTTTTAATTTTTCTACTATCCTTTATTTTATTTCTTCTTATTAATACTTGGAAGGTCCACTAAGAACTGTGTTCTCTGACCGCACCCAAACGACCAGATCTGGACGGTAAAACACCTACGGTCCTCAAAATGCGCACACCTTGAACGTTCAACTTTTAGGTTCCTTGAAAACATGTCATGACTCCTCCTACTTATAAACAATGACTTGTGTGACCTCATGAATTAACGTCCGCAAATACCTATCTTTTCCAAGGCATTCGAAATTGTTGCAACTTACCAACTGTGCATATTCCAAAAAAAACTACTAAGTGATCTTGTCAGCAAACCGGTGTTGTGCTATGCCATCTCTCATCCGGTGCTCCTAGTTGGCCGCGCCCAATAAATACGGAGAAACACCTGATCTCGTCCGACATCGCTGAAGCCTTCGGACGAATTTACCACGAAGGTCTACCGGTAAGACTGTGCAAATGAGAGCCCCCTTGGCTATCGCATACGGACCAGTAAGTTTCCTCAGCAAGCAAACCACCTTCCTGTAAATCCCTGTATTCCCCGAAGTTCAATACTTGCCCCATTCTCCCATTTCTGTTGGTCAGTGACCTATCCACAAATTACAGCACAACTCATCCGTTTGCTAACGACTTAGCACTCCATTGTTCTCTTTCTCAACGCGCTCCTCGCCAACCACACATCATTATTGATCTTGACCGTATATCGTTAGACTTTAACTTCCGATGCATCATGATGAGCCTAATCCATCCAAACTCTTTCTTTCATTTCCATTAAAAAATTACTCACTTTCTCCAGATTTATCCTTCGACTCAACCCAATTGCATCCACACACTTTGTTTCTCTTTCTGGCTAATTTGCAGCTTTATATTATCCTTCAGTACCTCAGCTACCCGTGCTGCCCATAAAATTGATTTTCTATACCGAACTCTATGTTCCTTCACTCCTCCTTATCTTCTGCTGTACAAAACTAAAATTCAATCCGCACATGGAATAGCGCTTCGTCTTCGCTTGACCGTGTTCTTCAGAAGACTTCCAGCTGATCGTCGACCTTATACTAACTGAATAAGAACACGTGAATCGGCAAAAAAATGAGGAAAAACCTTTTTCTTGCTCAGCTTTTTACCTACATGAAAGTAGTCATCCTTTTTAAAATTTTTATATCAAATCTTAAAATTCTGCCTTTCAGTCTTCGTTTCCGTGAACTGCTAGACCCTAGGACACTCTTGTACTTCCTTTCTTATCACGTACCTTTAGGCTTTTCGGCTGCAAAATCAATATCAGCAGACAGGCTCTTACTCGCGTGTCCCTCCCCCAAACCCCCTTCGCCCAAATACAGTACTTCCCCAAGTTTGTAATTAGAATAGTCGGTGACCACGGTATTTTAGGGTGATTAATATTAGTTCGCTAGTGAATGAACACAACTGTGTTCAGACCGCTGTCACACTGAACATTTACTTCATTGGTTGAATATTCTGATTTGCTGCCCATTAATCTAACTCAGTAGAAACACCAGAGTGGTTAGACAAGTTTACCAAGGGAAGTTACTATTTAAAAATCAATTCCGAGAGATGAATTTCGGTGCGCCTTACCCAGGCCCAAAATGTTTCCCTTGACGTCAAATGAGATAATATTCGGTAACATTTAATAGGAGACTGTTCGAGAGTGACCCTGGATGAGTGGACTAGATGTGCTATCTGCAGGGTCAGAGGTTCGAATCCTAGATCCATCGCCGCCTAGTGGTAGACGGCAGTTCGCTGTCTCCCGGCTCGTTAACCCATCTGACCTAATAAGGCTCTATGCTCCCCCAAGCTCCAGGATCACAGCTGCTGATTTCTTTCGCCGCTCCCCCTCCCTTAACTTATGTAGTGGGCCCTAGTGGCTATCGGACATGCCCTTCTCATTACACTCATATAGTTAAAAACGCAGATCAGAGTTGCACAGAAAATTATCCACCGGCAATATCAAGACCAAAATTACCGTCAAGAAAATATAAGAACAACCTGGTTGTTTCAACCTTGTTAGAAGCATTTGCAGTGCATACCCACCGATTACAATGCAGGAAATAAGACCGAGGGTGAGCAATCGTGAGTCAAACACCGTAGCCGATAAGTTATCCGGGTCACCTGTCAACGGTCTGTTGATGCTGAACTCCATGCGATATGACAGTCACTTATCACCGATTTTGTACAGGCCACCTATCTCCCCCGCATCGAAACAGACTGCTTCTTAAGTTCAGTTATTCTCTCAGAAAAGAAGCATCCGTTACAAAAACCAATCGTTGGGCAAGTTAAAGTAGAAAAAAGCGAAAACTTCATATTACAAAACAGCTGAACTGCTCGTTTAGGGTTTGAGTAAAATCTGCAAGTGATTTTAATCTGTGGAGCCTTTTCAAATATGAAAAGGCCCCACTCAACAAAATAAATGAGTTCAAATTACCTCTTTCATTTTGAAGTCAGGTGGTAATTTTGACAAGATATCGGCTGCTAACTCCTGGACGGTCTCTTCCGGGGATTTGCCCGCGCCGCCCTGTTGTCTGGGCAATGTGAGTAAGATGCCAGAAAAGAGCTAAAAGCGTTGAAATGAGATATAGTTTCACAACCATTCTCTTCTTTCAAGAAGTAATCTATACCTCACGACGAATTCATCACTGTTTGTATTAGTCTATAGTTTAAATCCTTTGGCCGAACTTTCTGCCTATATATAATTAGAAAATCAATACCTTTTAGCAAATGAGAAAGTGTAAGGACAGAACTGTTCATATTCACGACGATCGGATACAGAAAAGACGTGAATTCAAGCACACCATGTCAAGTCAAACCTACAAAAAACCGTAAACATAATCAGGAACTCCAACACGTTCTTTGTAAAATCATCTGTTCGACACACTATTCAACTAAGCTTGATATTCACTGGCAGCAGGAACGAAAGTTGCACGTATCCATACCCTCACGGTAAGTGAATAGTTTACTTCTATCATGCAGTCGTTCAGTGTTAAGAGACTGGCCAAGTAGGCGGATATGTAAGATGCAGCTGTTGATGGATTTTTAACAGTGAATCCATGTTGGAAACAATGCGAAATTTGCCAATCAACAAATCGTTTTTCAACAACAGAACCAACTGCGCAGGCAAATCTCGGGATGCGGCAAAGAGTCTGGTGCCCCTACTTTCCCCAAAGTCCTCGTTAAAATGGACTGGGTTTCTCGTCATTTAGTGGCTTCTGGCTAACGTTTATTAGCCCCGGGTTTTAGTCATCAGTCGTGATGTGTGTTTGAATGAGCAAACACTTCGTCACCCAACACAGCTTTTGACGGAATTCAGACTAGGCTGCCAAGTCACGTGCTTGGGCCCAACGATTCACAGTTGAGGTGACCGTTTGCGGTGTGCAATGCTCAAATCCGGCCTGAGGATACTGAACGACTCAAAAAGTCCATTAGAAGACGAAAAACTCGCATTTATAGGCAGTTTTGTAAAGAAATGCAATCTGTTGATGACGAGAACTGCACTGGGGCAGTACCATTCACATTCACCTAAGATCTTAAACACTCTACAAAAGCTGTTTACAATCAAGATGTTATAGAAATTATGTGACGCACTGTGGGTAGATTGTACACAACAATGAGAATGCTACTCAGGGAAAACTGATGTCGGTGCAATCCCATGCACTGGACTATTTGACACCACCTAAATGGATATGATGCACAAAGTGAAAACTGAAACCTATCACAAAAGCTTGGTTTATGATAAGCCGACCAATCCGATTGGTTAGTCTTCCAATACCGTCTTAGATTCCTCCAATTCGCTTGAGCGACACTTCTCTGCGTCGAAAACGCAAGGGTTTGGAAGAAGAATAGTGCTCCCATGAAAGAACCCCTGGGAAATGTTGGAGTACTCCTTTATCAAGATAATCAGTCCCCAGCTTTGAATAATAACTATGAACCATCCAGTAGAATCTTTTAAAATTACCTGAAGTGTTTCCTGATTGTCTTTCGTGATATCGGCATTATCGTGGAGGCCGTAGACTTCTGGAGTTGGGTTGATCGGTAAGGAGCGAATGTAGTCCACAAATTGTTGATGGGGTCCGTCATCCGGACAATAGTAGATACCTGAATCTGATAGTCTAGATAATTTTGTTCCAAAAATAAAGACAAATGTTTTGTTAAGTCACGAAAAGCTCAAATATATTTGTGAGTAATTGGTGCTAATTATGATTTCATATTTCCAATACCATAAAAGGCTTTCCGGCAGTAAATTTGCTACCCATGTGATCAAATCAAATGTTCAGTATGTTCGGGATTTGAGATATCTTCTAATTTTTTACTTCTTTTGTTAATGAAACAACCACAACATGAAGGGAGTCGCGACCAACAGAGGGCCTCCAAGTGAGAAAGATGACTGGCGGTGAAAGGATTAGAACCCGCGATCTTCATGTCCAAACGCCACGACCCTATACGTTTGACCACCGCCAGCTCACGAGCTATCGGCAAACCTAGAGATGCTCCCAACTGATCATACACTCCAGGCAGGCTCTGTTGAGGATCTCCAACTAGTTTTCTCGTAGCGGTGTTATCTTCATCACAACGTGCGATCAAAACCAATTCCCGGGTCTTTCCACCAGGTTGAATGACTTTTCGTAGTCCTTCCAGAAGAGGTGGCTAAACCTTAATCTCTAACGGAGCACCGATGACGCATGAATTATATGGCACTGTATATATGTATACATACCACCGAAAATGAAGCCAAGCAGCATGCAAGCAACCAACATGTCTAATTTAGCCTCTTAATCTAGAGAAACACTCCTCATATTCACGTTTTACTGAAAGGACTACTGCAACGTCCCGTCACAACAAGACCGCTTCTTGATGTGATGGCTTACGTGCTAGCGAGCTACACAGGATGGCCCATATCCAGCCGTAAATTCAGCAACGCCCGGAAAGTCAGTGGATAGAGTTCTGAAGAAGTAGTCTCCTGTTCCTTCACGTTGGGGGTTGACTCCAGTTAGCAAATCAGCCGAAAAAATGGGTGGAAAAATAATTGATCAAACAGACGGGCTTCCACTCAGCCATTCCCCACTGCCTTCGGGACAGTTTTTTCTTAAAACCATCATTTGAGGCGTCATTTGAGAACCCTAATAGTTCTCCTTCTTAGTGGTTGTAATCCCCAGCAGTACTACTCCACGAACCTCCATGAATAGTTTTAACATGATAAATGCCACAATGCATCGGCCGCCGCACAGGATAATTAGAGCCACACTGCCTTATTGCTTCGAACGAGGGGGGTAATGATAAGTGTGCTTCTGCTGACGGTTCCCATGGTGGGCTTACTTCCCAGTGCCTGTGGGTTAGATCCTTCGATCGCAGGCCTCGGTCAGCGTTCCAAAACCCTTCTTCGCGTAGACAGCCACAAAGTATTACTCGCCCAAGTACCTCCAGTACCTTTTCCTAGAGGAACCTTTATAACTTTCTCCCTTCCGATACAGGGACACGCAAGACTCCATGGAAAATTGCAGTTCGAAAGACAGCATTAGTGGAAGAGCAGAGAATTATTTAGACGCAAGCCTAGGTGTTCACTTCACCTAGATATCTTAAATGTTTCTATACTAAAAGAGATAGGATGATAGTCTGCACCAACAGGAACTTTTGAACCCTATAAAATGCCGCGTCCCTTCTATAGTCACTCTCCGTATCCCAGATGCACCCTCGTTGTCTGGCTTCACTGTCCGCGTATCCGATTATCTAGTTTCGAGCGTTTGTGATCAGACTGGTGTTCAGATCACTCTAAGCGTGAGTCGAAAACGCATTGACAGATGGAATCCTAGTAAACAACCGTTTGTATGCTGTTCAACTGTACGGTTCTACAGTTTTTCCCGACCACAGACTATTTCTGGCGAACACAAACTTTTGCCATAAAAATGGCATCCGCTCACCCCATTCGCCCCCGCAACGTTGAAATCAGATTAGTCACATTGTTGTCGGTCACCGATGGCATGGATCAATCGGGGAATGCCGATGATTCTGGTCCACATCTGTGAACTCAGATCATGCTTTGGTCTGAGATCACTTGTTTGTTTCTAGCCCGTGAGTAATCAACACAAAATCACTCGCCCTGCACGGTTGATTTCGACGTCAATCCCCGATTACAATCCCGGCTGGAGCTTTTAGCACGGTTACTGTTAAAACGGAATGTCCACGACGCAAGTGAACATTGGGGGTAGGGATAAAAAGAAACCCTGCGCTCAGCGGTACCCGTCATACAGGACTCTAGGTCGTAAGAACCGAAGAAACAATGGATATCCTCGATTTCAGCTACTCTGTTGGATACTCGCAGATCCGCTCCCGGATACAATACATAATGAGATTTGTAAAGCCTTAAGACGTCAGCCGGTCAAAACCCGATAAATAATTGTGAGCGGCGGTGAGTAGTGAAATGAACAAAAGTGGAAGACACTGCAGCAATCGGCAACGGTAGCAACCTGTCAGCTGGTTAGGCGTACTGTCCTACGAAAGCCAAATGTAAGCGAGAAGACCAAGGAAACCGAGGGCTCAGTGATGCATCATCGGGAGCATCGGTTACAGAATTAGACAAAATATTTCAAAGAGCTGGCGTTATTCTTTGTCAATTACCTAATGCCCGCGGAAGGTATACACAAGAGAATCAAGCCGGTTTCCAACCCTGTCAGGGTTTCGTTTATCATATCTCTACTTTATGACTAATCTTAGAACATAAGCACGTACCCATTAGGCTCACGATCCGTCTTCTTTTATTAGAGGCCCAATTCCATTCAGTCAACCGTTCCATTCTGTGACTGTCTCTTATTGAAGAGTGTGCCACAGAAATTTACTTCGCTTACCGAATATCTGCGGGCCAACGGCCAGAGCCGATCTTATGTTTATAGTGATGTTCCACCCGAGCTCACCACGAGAAATGGTTTCCGTTAGAATTACCCCCTTTCGCCTTTACTTTTCAACTTTTCCCTTGGGATGATAGTGGAAATTGCCCTGTGCCCATGAAGGGCTAATATCACTGATATTTTCTCTCACAGAAAACCGTGTGACTCAGAATATGCGGACAGTGTTTACTGCTAAATGAGGACCCGGGTAAGTTGCAAGTTTTTCTCGATCGTCTTGACTACAGTGTAAGTTTGTTTTGGATGCGTTTTGCACCTTCGAGATGTAAAATGCTGTTGCAGGACTGGATCGGCTCGAAACCTAACGTCATTCGTGCTGGGAAAAACTTGTGGAGATGAATAATTTTAGTTACCTCACCTGGCAGCCGTATATCGAATGAAATATCTTCCCGCATACAGCAAGTCCGACTGACATTCACCAATGGGCCATCTATGACGCCGGCTTGACATCCGGTTATCGATCAAACGTCTGGTTTACACGGCGGCAGTAAGGTCGGTTCTGCTAAACGGCCTATAGTTATGGCCGCTAACAACGGAGGAGCGAAGACATTGGTTGATTATGGTGGGAAAATTTCCTCAGGAATTCAGAGGTGCCGGGTCTTAGGGTTCAATCGTTAGAACAGGCACTGAATCAAAATAGGTTGTAGCTTGGATATGTATTGCGCTTGCTCACAGACTGACTACCCCGTTGTACGTTGTTCTTCCCGGCAGGCTACGGTTTGAAAACTAATCAAGATGGTCGGTCCATGATATGGCAAAAAGTGTCAAAACCTTAACCGGTGGACTGGCTCGTACATGGTTTGATAAGATCCACCCAAACTATGGTTGGGTGGTTGGTTAGTGATATAATTCAATGTCGCAGCCCGTGGCATTCATGCACTTAAAAGCTTCCCCTTATACAGTTCTTCAATTGATTTCACTTAAATTGGTCTTGAACTATTCTCACTTCTTTCACCCTCCGTTTAGTAGGTCGTGTTGTGATGTAACACCAAAACCAGAGCGCGTTGGTGCACTGTTAGCGATTGTAAAGGCTGAACTGAACTATTTTCACATCAGTAATATTAAGAATCTTATCGCATATGGCCCTAATAACCCGCGCATATAATTAACGCCACTCTCGTTGCGAAGAATGGTGTATAAAAATATTCGAAGTAAATCAGTTTCAGCGAGGATCATTATGCCAAAGTACATAACTTTCACTGTTTATCTGAAGACTATAAATAGTAGTCTACATGAGTTTAGTATGACATATAATACCTTTCAGGAAACATTTACTAAATGCAGGATTATTTTCTGCCGTTTCCCTATTCTGATATATATATGGTACAAATGTAACACGCTGATGGAGCTGGCTGTAAACGATATGGATCGCACCGCACAATGGATGCGACGGCTGGTATGTGCGTCAACGTGGGAAGAATTTGACAGGTTTTGGGTTCCCATCTCCAGTCGTGCTCCGACAGCCATGACGTACTTAGTTAGGTCTTGGGTGACTCTCGAAAACCTAAGGACAACATAGTGTTAAATATGCGAAGAATTTCAGCAATTCCATTATTCACAAGGCGGAAGCAAGGAATGGAAACTTAACAGATATTTTCTCTGCTGGGTCGTCACTTGTGGATTTAGTTAGCAGGATGTTGAAACGAACGGGGGATTCAGATTAAGATAGGCAGTGTAGGATATGGATAACTGAAGACAAAAGTTGCGATGGAGTGGTATTCAAGGCATCTGGCTAGGCTTAGTCAGCACGCTCGTTGTATTGTAGAAAAACAAATCAGGATGCACTCTGTTCAATCAATTAGTCACAGTAATCTAACGTGAAATGTTGCACATGTTATTTTAACATGAACGTCGTAATGGGTGCAAGTCCCGCATGCATATGTGCGCTTCATTGTGACGGGCTAGTAACATGCGGTCACAACTGCTGTCGTTGTGACCATCAGTTGACAGTTGAATCGTTCAACTGCGGGGCAATGGGCTGCTAACTCAAATTACCCTAGAATGAGGCTTCGCAATCCATAATTATTCCAATATAGAGCCTTCACAAATGAGTAGTCTTGGTGAATGATGCCACCCAGGGGATTTGACTAAGGTATTCGGTGGTCTGGGCATATAAGATTTACAAAAATGTCTAGAAAATGTAAAGGATGTTACCGAAATATTTGGTTCTAGAGATTATTTTTATTTCTTTTTCCCAAATAAAATAAATAGCCAATTACTTGACATCACGGATAAGGTGGTTCTTACCGAGTTTAAGGCGACTCTCCCTTCACCAATAGACGAGATGTTTGACTCCATCTGGACCAGATTAAGGGCCTCTATCGAATGGTTATGCCTTTAGAATGTAGACCTTCTCTCGGTCACCGAGCTATTGATGACGTTGAAACGGAAGTAGACTATGATCCTCTATAGAAACATTATTTACGAAAATACCGCACTAACCATATCCAAGTGTAAAGTCAGTTTAGGCGAAAATCGGATCGTTCGGAGTTTCCCGTGAAAGTCGAGGTCTGCAGTATAGCCAAAGGTGGAGAACCGTCAGCAGACTTGGACGAGGACAAAGAGCGCGAAACAGCTTGGGGGGAAATCGCGGAACTCGTGGAAGGTGGGTACACCAGAGGTGTGCGGACTATAGGCAAGAGGACGACTATGTTTGTGTACAGTGTCTGGCAGTTACTGGCACATATTATTGAACCTGACGTCAAGCGCCAGTGTTCCATCTAATTTCGTTCATTTTGGACATTTAAATTTTGAACGACATGATATTCCTATCGTAGCGTGATTTGATCGGTGCCCTGAGTACAACAGTGTGCCTGTGAGCAATGGTTTGACGGAATTTGGAAGTGAACGCCTTTAACGATGCAATATGAACACTTTCCTTTCAACGCGTCCATTTAGGAGACTGGGATTTATAAGAGGACTTCAAGCTTAACCTCAACCCCAAGGTTGGGGAACACGAGGCCTCGTGCGAGGCTTAAATGCTACAATCTTCATCCCGAAACTACACGATCAGCGAAGGACGGCCTTAAACAAAAAAAGGTCTAAAATTGTAAAACTGACAGAAATCACAGCCTTTATAAGGGCTTTGGAGAGCTGTTCCGACTAATACCCTTCACTTAGGGGAAGACAAAGCTTCTTTCTCTCATGCTACGTGATGGCAATAGCCGTCGCCCCAAAGATGGGTCAAACACCTCAGCCACCTCTTCAAAATTCCTCCCATCTTCTCTTCTTATATAGCATCACCAAGCGATGTGGAACACTATGAAGTCGAAAGCTAGTCGTCCCCGTCACTCGGACGATAAACAGCAAGGACTTATCGGAGGAGGTCGCGTCGCATTCGAGAGATATTCAGATCTTGTTTTCCAACTCTCCCTACTATTCCGTCTTACCTGGGATACCAGTTTTTTCCATGGTCTGAACAAACTTTTTCCAACTATTTGCACTAACAAGAGGAGACTAAACAGATACCATTCTCACCAACACGGCTGTTAAGATTTATGTGGCCATTCTGCTAAACCCTTTTGTTCTTGTTATGGACGCAAGAACAGTTTCCAAGCAATGTTGTTTTCGTCGAGGAAGAGGTTGGTTTGGAAGCAGAGCATCCCTACGACTCAGAAAAACATTGTGCTCTCACAGTGAAATAATCGTCCACGTGAAGCTGTACATTCACTTAGCCGCCAGGTGCCCATCTATTACGTATCCATGCAAAATCTGGCGGCCGAGAGTAGACGACACCAAAGCCTGGAAAGCCTCGATCGCCAGCACCTACGCTATGCATCCAGCGTTAAGTGGCGTGATCATCTCTCAAGCTCCACCGCGCATAAACACTGTACGAACACAGAATGACTTTCCTTTCTTCGTCTACGACGTTGCCTATTATAGTTCGACTGTATCATCCATCTACTCGAAACAGAACTTGCTCAGACTGAAAAAGTCCCCCTGATGGCTGAATGGAAAGATGGATTCGAATGATTAGGGTGAACATGGATTGCCTAGGTCTCCAATCGGTCGGTTTTTGAAGTGCTCGA
The DNA here is from genome assembly GCA_008360955.1 of Fasciolopsis buskii. Lineage (NCBI taxonomy): Eukaryota > Metazoa > Platyhelminthes > Trematoda > Plagiorchiida > Fasciolidae > Fasciolopsis > Fasciolopsis buskii. The sequence continues at coordinate 271,800 of LUCM01010391.1, forward strand.
CTGACGCAGCAACTTGACGCAAATCGCAATGTATGGACGGCCGCCATAAGAGACATCTAAGAAACTTAAGTATCCTTACCTAAGAAATATTCACACACATGTCGAAACAAAAAAATTAAATGTTAGCAAATCTTACGGGTAAATTTGGAATTTCGAAGAGAAAAAATAAGACAGGGACAGTGGTCCTCATGAGCACCGCAAACATACTTGTACTGAGATTCTTCAACCAGATTCCTGTTGTAGAATATACCCAGCAATGAGATTAAAAGTCTCCGGTCTTTGTCATCCGTGACACGACCACCGTAGTTGCATTCCCCGGTCAGATAGGTTAGTGCTTCCAAAGGCAGCTCATCATACTGATCCAAAAACATCTGTGTGGGAAAGGAACACAGCATGCTTTGAAACCCGGTATGAATATATCCAAAAGCGGACTTAGATCATTATTATGAAAAGGCCTTTCACTATCTAAGTGTGATGGTTCACTTTAGAACAACGTGCACACGGTCCACAAACTGACACTTCAAAATTTAGTTCACATACCAAAGTAAGAAAGAGATTACAACCGATTTACATCGTACGTGGCATACGAAGCCTGATCTTGGCGACAAATGACGGACGTTCTCACTTCCATGAGTGTCTCTTGGAACATGAGGCAGATGTGACATTTGGAGAAAATCGTCTAGGCTTGATGTGCCTAAAAGTCTTGCATAATCATAATGGATCATCACAAGACGAGAGTCCAGTCACATCCTGTAGTCAGTTTGACAAATGCCCTCTTAATACAGATGAGGTAAGATATACCGCACCCAGACATCCCAACTCCCAAGCAACGTAACGAGTGCTTTGTGTACAAAACAGGACATTAAGACTAAGTAATACATTTCTCACTCGCCGTTCCTCATAGGAAGTTTAAAATTATCCTTATCTGGACAGAACAGTGCGTTCACTGACAGGTGCTGTGAGGTGAATTTTAACAGGAACATGGATATAAAGCAGACTAGTCGTACTCCGCCAGAGAAATGATAAAAGATGGTCCCATACTCTAAATTAACTGCACCATTTAACGGTTGGATTCAGCAAAAATAAAATTGGGATGAGGAACTAGAAAGGGAAAACGGGAAACGAAGTTTAAGGCCAAATCAAACTGGCCTCTGGTGCTTCTCATTGGCCAATCGATTACATCAATCTCCAACCCATGGTTGGTCACGTGTCTTCTTACAATTCTTGTTAGAAATAACTAGGACAAATCCCGGTCATTTATTAAGTGCGCTGGTAGATGGATGAGATCTGTCCCAGTTCTCCTCATAAAAGGTATGCGAAGACCGGTGACCAATCATGGACTGGTGACTGATACGATCATTTGGCTAATGATATTCCCCAAAAGCAAACTACATTCGCCGCACTGCTGTGGTCTTAAACAATTTACAGTTTCTCATTCTCACCTTATAGCTTCTCATTTCAGTGTTATTCTTCTTGAATTCAACCTCAAAAAGTCATAGATGTATGAAAGTAAAACTACCTGGGTATTGGCATATACTTCTCGTGTACATTATTCCCCAAAAACATCTTTCCTCAGAATGCAGAAGAAACCTTACTGATCAATAAAGTCTCTTATCGGTGTAAACATATTTATGTAGTGAATATAACAGCGAAGTCTTTCGTAAACTTCCCCCAGTAGTATACAGTTGAATCTCTTTGGATTACCGAACATCGTTCACTCATCTAGTAATATTCACTGCCAACCCTCATACAGTGACTTGTGAATTATGGTCCTCTTATTTCCTTTGAGGCAGTATTCTACTGCTCCAGAGAAGGATATTAGCTGCCATGATTAAATTGGTTGCTTTAGCAAAGTAATTAATAAGTCATAGTTCGATTTTGGCTGCTCAACCTTATAGATGCACTGCACCGTAGAACTATCCATATACTTCTTTTGGTGACAATCGACCGATATGCCTTGTTGATCGAAATCTGTGCTCGGCGAGTGGGGAGAAACATTGGCGACGGACAATAAATAACACGGTAGGTTACAGATTACGGAGTCGATGAGGCTCAAAAGAGCCGAAAATCCATATCTGAGTTTCGCAGCCTCGCCATAGCGTCGTCTGTCGTTTCCAGACTGTTGCTGCTGACCCTTACTTTGAAAAGGCCACGGATGTGTACACAAATGATCGATCAAAGCCTGAAGCAATAAGTTCCAGTACTCTGTCTTGAGGAATTAGAAAATATTTCCCAATACCACTATAGCATTTGAAACCCCTCATCCAACCAGACAAATCACCCATAGCATAAGTCAGCCCTAGGATGGTAAACGAATGAGATGATGTTTTGTCAATTTACCTGCATTTGGCGTACACTGATGCGGAGGTCGGACTCGTTGAATTCATACGGCACATTCCAGCCCAAAGGGCCAAATTTACGACGTTCTTGAACCAATGCATGGAAGAAGCACAATCCAAATAGCATTTTATGCCAAATTGGACCCTGAGTTGAAATGATAAAGTCAGAAAAATGGGAAGGGAATACATTTAACGTGCGCTTGCTTTGTTATTTGTCTGACATCAGTCTGAATTCATCTGTCCCATCTGTTAGACTAGGCCAAGTTGGGTGTAAAAACGATAAAGAAATAGATTTAAGAGTTCACACAAAATTATACTTTGCTGTCTAATACGCCGACTAAATGGCAATAATAGATCAATCGAAGGTTAGTCGTGTGCAACAATTATCAAAACAGGTGGTGAAAAACTAATGGCAATATGTTATGACTTTTTGCCAGATTAGAACATTTTCTAGCAAGCAGTAGAACAATGTTTTATTTGTAAACCGTTATCAGCAGTCCCCATTCCTCATAGTAACCGAAGCATAAAGGTCAGACTGGTTGAAGTATCTAACCAAAAGGTCAGCAAAAAAGACGCTTTTCTGAGTAGAACCGGGAATTTAGGGGATTCAAATTCAGGCTACTGGGGCTACTTATATTAGCAGAGTTCCAAATATGAATGACTGCGGCGTTTCAGAAACAGGAATTCGCGAAATACTCAGAAGGAAACTGTCGGAGAACGGCAATGTAGCACCTGATTCCAATAGAGCTCTCTCACTGGTAATCTGTCGCTGCGCGACGCTGGACCGCGCCGTACAGGTCGAGATCAACACGCAGGCGTGGATGTAACCCGCTCTTGCCACACAGCGGGCGAGTGCAGAAGGCAAGACCAGATTGAGACCGCCTTATCGCATTGGATACCAGCGGTCAGCAGACATACTGACGTCATCAAAAGGCAAAAGTGCGAGAAGGCCATATCGTGAGTTTGGCCAACCAATCAGATGAGCAGTCCGGATTCGACAAGAGGACGAAAATGACCAAATCGGGTGAAATGTACTGAGCAAGGTGGACCAATTAAAGCGTGACGCGGACGTCCGATGAAATAATGACAGTCACACAGGCGCAAATAAGCAGGCAAAGTAACTTATAAATACGTGATGATTTCAATCAAATTTGTGCCGGTTGGCTTTGGTTCTTCTCACTTGAGCTAACGGGGACGGAAGATAGAGATCTGGAGCTAGGACTGGCTGACTGCAGAGCGGACTTGGGAACAGAGATTAGGCGTTACACAAAAGTAACGACGCAACTTGCATACACAAACATCCAATACTCCGTAGGATGATATGCGCAGAAATATATGCCAATGATAGCAGCTTTGGTTAATCTGCATGCCACCTGGGTGAACTAGCACGAGAGTTGAGAAATACCATTTCGTGATCCTAGTATGCAAACGTTCACAACTAAATTAAGTGACTTACCTTCGAACATCCATCAAAGAAATTGGGGTCAGAAATGGGATCATTCAAATACGACCTGAGCAGGTTTGAACGTAGACCTTTGGGCGGCTCGTTGGTCATTTTTACTCCTATGAAACAGAAAAATCGAGCTCAACGCCGCATATCCTTCTCGGAAATCAATATATTTAACGACGGCTTCATCAGGAATACAACGAACTGAATGAAGTTGGCATAGATGTGCATATAAGAACACTCAAAATTCATTATCTGTTATGAGGCGCACGCACTCATTACCTTGTTCTAAACATATCGAACGCAATCAAACTCTTTATGACAGCGCCACACGTGGCTTTGACCGCAAATTTTGAACAGCTTACTTCAGATTAGTTTACGAGACACTGAAAGAAACCGGGCAATCCCTCTATGTAGCTTTAGAATGACAATAATCAACCAAAGTTATTCGTTTCTCAGTCAAACCGGCTAGACAAAATTCTTGACGGATTCTTGATAGACTTGAAATCATGGCTCTGTGTTGGTATACGGTATTCTGTTAGTAAGGATTTAGAACTCCAGATGAATTCCAGCGCTATAATCTATTCATCCACAAGTTCTGTTTAACTCAAAGTTGACTGTTGTTTTTGTTATCAAGGATTGCGCATTGGTCACGTATCCTCCAGGGGCACTGGTTTATCGGTTATGAAAAACCGAAGTTACAAGGGATAAATATCTGTCAAGATATGATTTAGTCCCTCGTAAGATACGCTTCTGACCCCTATTGTTAGTGATTTGAAGGATGGTGGCGTTAGGCGATTTTATGAGGATATATTTCGGACGGCCTGGGGCTTCTATCGCGGAAAAGTTGTACTTTTCCGAGATATTTTGGCCAGGTAAAAATGGGATTCTCGAAGCAAGTATGAATCAAATCAACTAAGTGTTTTGTCTATTTCAAGGAATGAATATTCATCGATCATATAATCAGATACTCGTAAAAAGCACACAAGCAATTAAAACACTGAAAAATCGATTAAGATAAGGAAAAACAGATAATTTATAAGTTTCAGTCGAAGTAAACAAATGCCAACATTCAAAACACGCAGAAACAGTAGAAATATATTTGGTCAAATCCTTGTGATTTGGATGCGCTGCATCAGATAATATTCTCCAAGATAGGTTGGTGCGAACAGTGGAGTGTTGTAACACAACATAGCCTAAGCCCACGGTTTATTAGTCTGTACTCATATTTCATGCCCCTCGTACTACACTGCTTACTGCGCGGCACAAGGAAAATTTTGAGTATTAAAATTTTTCTGAGGGTGCGCTTCCAAAATGCACTTATTACGAACTCGCCTTCCTGACATCATAGTGGCAGTTAATGAAGTTCCAAGGGGTTCAGTGACAGATCACTAATGGTGTGTACTTATCCACACGGACGATCAAAGGACACAAGCAAACTTGTAGAGGTCCACATGTTCCCGTGCCCGTCCAAACACACACACGCACACACACACACAAACAAGCACACGTCACACTGCAACTGTGTTTCGTGTCCCCTGTTTTGATGGTCGCTGATTTAGTGAAGACAGTAAATCAGTGATGGATAGGTGCAGCATCATCATGTGGTAAAGTCCAACAAACCGTTCACAGCCTGCCCGGTAGCGTAATGGCTAGGGCGTTCGACTCGAATTCCACCGTCCCGTGTTCGCGTCGCAGTTCGGGTGCGGTGGATATGCATTGTTGATGATTTCAAAAATGGCTGAAACAGTTGTACAGTACTCCTAATGGTGAGTTGAGTGTTGATGTCACATGGTAGACTATTTCATGAAGGCATCACTAATTGTCAATTCAGTCTGCCTTTGTGAGTTCACACTTTGTGGTTTGTCTGCCGCAGTGGATTCGGTGCTGCGACCACCAACGGCCTCATTGTGTTCGGTTGGATTGGCTTATCTTCCGTATGTTGCCTTCGGGTGCCGTTGTTGAAAATGCGTGCGTTCGCAAACAACTGGTCGATCGGCTGCACCGTTGTTATCCAAATGGACTAACTGGCCTAAAAACCGCTATTTTCAGGTTGCATCACGTACTCTGTTCAACTCCGGTTGAACCGATGTATGACGACTGTTTGTTCTGTTGTTCTGGGTGCTTCCTGCTGGACCTTTTACTATTTCACCAGCGTCTCCTACTGTTCAGTAATCAGGTCCGATCCTCCTAATACTGCTGACTGTTTAATACACGTCCATACCCGCTCCTAATCTGAACCCCGTGAGATCGATCTAATACTGCAAATAAGCTGAGGCCGGGTGATCTGTAGAAATCAAAAATTCTACACTGGTCGTAACATACACTGTTGGAAAAGGAAGTACCTCTAAATGCAATGCTGAATGTAGCCTGAAACAAGTGATATCGGTGGTTTTTAACTGACATTGTTTCAGATACTGATATTAAACCACCTTGACATTTCGCTGGATTGTTCTGGATTAAGAACTTGAATTGCGTTCCAAAAGGGCCGTATGATGGCAGGCACATGATCGGACTTCCCGGTTTAGGGGCAAGACCGGATGACCTCCAGTACCTGTTCACCAAACAAATTTCTGTCTTAGTTAGGTGTTGTGTGAGTTCATCTTCTCAGTCTTTTTCTACTCGATCGCTTCAATCGCAGTTTCACCGCTTGTCAATTTCTCCATAATGAACAACTTTTCAAGCAGTGTATCACCGCAGTGTCCCTTATCGATAAAAAATTATCCAGGTCTTTGAATTTATCCAATGGTTGCTAGACTCCGAGACATCGATAAAAATAGATGTTGCACAAGAGGGTTGCGCATCTTTTTTGAAAAGTTCGAAATACCAAATTTAATAGAATTCGAGTCCGGGTATTAAGACGTCTTGCTGTACTAGTCAATAAACAGCTTGTTAGCAAAGTTAAAAATAACAACTGCATATTTAAAACAAACCATAAGTTTGAGCTAAATAGTAGCGAGAACATTTTAGTACAAAAGTCTTGGTTGAATAAAACATCTCTAGACACAGGATAAAAAATGATCATTCTAATTTTCACAAAAAGCACCTCACTGTGGTCAACCCACACCAGACCGTGATTTGTAGTCACAACCAAGTATCCCACAAGGGGAGAGGGGAAAATTTCTACACAATTGACGGGCAAATTCTTAAAAACGATTCTGTCTATCTACCAAACAATGTAAGGTGACATTGGTATATTCTGATACGCCAGTAGCAATGTTACAACTCAACCATAGTCGAAATATGCGGCTGTGGGAGAGAAAGAACGAAGTGGTAGATATGATATAGACCAAATAATATATATTACACATATTGACTAATCGAATAGTGAGCATCATAAAGAAATGTGAGACTTTTGTCTCAATCTGTTTTGTATTTGTATCTGGATCAAAAATACTCAGAAATTTAACGCTACAGCAGTAGAGGTATACTCAGACTAGCGATAAAACATAAATAACCCTTTTTGCTTTTCATTGTAATTTGTCGAAACTTCATGACGGAACGTCTCCCCGAATTCTGACAATCGGATTGCCCAGATCCTTCGCCTGAACAGCACGACGAGGGGTTCATACGGATCAAGCCACGAAATCCTCCGGAAAGAAACAGTGCACAAAAATCACTTTGAAATCATTAATAAGACAGAGATAATTCCACAGACACTTAACAAACAGTGTCTTCTTGTTGACTGGCTCCCAGTGACCCTTGTGTTGCACTAGCCGCATGGCAAACGATCGATACTAATCAGTGGGGTGTTTTGATTGGTCCTTAATTGGCCAACCACGTGTTCTCATTGTGTACTTGAACATACACTTGAAGTGAACTTGTCAGCTTTAGGTAAACCAATTTTCCAGCGTCGTTATATATATATATATATATATATATATATATATATATTCGACTAAAGGCATTTTGAAGATACTCAGACAGGAAAATAAGCACGGGGATTCGTAAATGTCGGTCAAATATGAGCTGTGACTTTATCAATAAATTGGCTTTGGTTAGAATGTTTGGTAGCATGGCTGCAACATGGCAAACTGTTCGAAGCAGGCTGCATGACGTCAGCGTCAGCCAGTAGCTTTGAGAACATTACGCAACACATTTCTACAACTGACTGACCACCTTCGGATTCCACCTTTTGCACACAAACCTTGGGCAATTCGGTCAACCTTAAACTCAGAAAACGTCGAGCCTCGGGTTTGAGCCTGAGCTTTCCAGTCGGAAGGAGTGTGTCATATTACTGCACCACCAGCTCCCGACCAAACTAATTAGAATTACCGAATTAAGTTTGTTCAGATATTGGCCTCAGTGAAAGCCAGAGATGCAAAATCATTTGAAAACTAACGGTGATTACTCGTGCTCCTAGTGACCGTTGCAATAAGACCCACTTATCAGGTAGGTAGGTAGGAAAGGGTTACTGGTGGGCGAACGAAAAGGCTATTATCAACCAGTCACTATGCTCAACCATCCATAGTTCAAAAGCACGATGCCCTCAGTACTACTGGAACAAGAAAGACAAATTCAAATTCAAAACCTAATTCACCCCGAGCGATAGGCCTTCAGCACAGAACACACTGGCATGTGTCTGTGTCTACCAGTTGGTAAATGAAATTTTACATGTCATAAAAGCACCAGGTATTGAAGTTGTTACGGAAATATTGGTAAACTCTAACCTAGACAATGGACAGACGAACACGATTAGAAAACAATGATTATTTTGACTTATTGTTCATGGATCTTTGGACCGAACGACGTAAGAAGCGTATCAAACAATCGATGTTTTTATTGTGAATGGGATAATATTAGTAACAACGTTGCTGGTATATGTTGTCATTTGCCAACTTTCCCAGTACCGTGTGTAACGTGCACCTTGTACAGCCATAATCAGTGAGAACAGACTATTTCTCCAGACATGCAGAGGCTTGCCGGTCATAACTACGGTGAAAAACAATGCTTCAATAGCAGGAATCGAATTAAATTCAGAAACCGGTCCCCAGAACAACAAAACCTGTACAAGAAGCCAAATCTCGAACATGAGAGAAAGCATCCCTAAAACTGGAGGGTGGTTAAAGTATTTTGATTGCTATGTTAACTTGAATATCTGCAAAAGTTCAGACAGGTGCATGGCTGGTCGTTTTATTTTCCTCAAGTGTTTAGATTTGGTCAAAGATAGTTAGGCTGTGGTTTAAAGGAAATTTTTGCGGTGTTAGGAACGCGTAGTTCTCCGAAATGGGACTGTGTATTTATTTCCGCGAATCGGGGAGACCGCACTCTGTTAATTGGGCTATGTCCTCGTGGAGATAACATAAATACACAGGATATGGTCTGTGGGCATAAAATAAAACCAATTTAATAGTTAATCTCATTCACACAGATTCACCGTCCGAATGGCCGCATAGAGCACATGTGCATACTGATTTTTGAACCTAATGTTGTCAGATGAATGTAATACAACGGGAACAGTTTACGCTTGTGAAAGCAACGGCTGCGAGAGCATGAAAATAAAACATCTCTGATGGTTTGTGATTTATGGGTGAGACGGTAGCTCAGTTGACTCGAGTAATCGCATTCACATGCACAAGGAAAGAAAGTACTCGGTACACATAACATTTGTTACAGTTTTATTCCACATAGGAAAAAATACAAAGCTTGGATCATCTTGTCAGGGCGGGTTAGGAATATGCATTTGTTACCAAAAGGTTTATGGACACTTACGGGGGCGGGAAGCGGGGATAGGCTGGTTCTAAATGATTGAACTGAAATGATACTGAAAGATTCGAATGTCCGTGACAGTCTGAATCTCGTTAGCCTACTCCGACTTAGATATTGTTCGCCGCGGCAGATCTATCGCAGGCTTCAATTTTGTCGGCTGTTCTGTCCGCTGGTCAACAGTTTGCAACAACATAAAAGAAGCGGACTGAAAATGGAATAAAGCGGAACCTTAACCTCTCAAATCAAATCTAAGATGGGCTGGCGCCTAATATGATTGCTTGTCGCATCCAGACTGGACAACGTGTTTTACAGCTCATCCATGTTCGCATCAAGTACAAACTCAACGGTATTCAGTTGATTCTGAAAATCTTGAGTGATCTAAGATTTGGTTAGATCTCAAATACGACTGCAGTTTATCAACTATGTTTGATGAACTCAAACGTTTATATTGTTAGAAAAAGATACCTTTAGCAGCCCCATGCTGATTAACTGGAAAACGACAGGATATATATGGCTCCCCATTTCAACAACTCATAAGAATACAAAAGTCCGGTGACTTCTACTTCCTGTTCCAAATGGTCCTAACAGAGTAGAATTAGGATTACTGAATTCTAAACGTTGCATTATTGAATTTTAAGAATCATTTTCCATACGAAATCGTGATATTATCCAAAGGTAGGGATATTTTGCCTCCGTCTTGGTAATGCTCAAAGCACCGCGCTTTGGAAGCATTTCGTATTCTTCCAAAGATCCACGATTTTTGAGTTTTGGTGGAAATATTGGAGGATGAGTATTCATTGCGTTCTAACAATGCTTGTTCTTCGAGTTTTGAACCTGTGCCTCGCTCAACATTCTTCCCAAGTATTTCTGGACCGTTGTTTGCTCTAGCCTCTTGGTTGAGAAATGCAAAAAGCTCGCCGTTTGTTGTGCATTTGATAATAACCTTCGACCACTTCGACGGAATTGAATGGAGGATTGCGCCAGCAGTTGCGTTAAAGATCATGGTTCAGAACCTGATTTTTATGAATACAGAAATTTCCAAAACTGAAGATCACGAGTGAAATTCTTCAAAAACTACCATTTCGCAAGAATTTCATCTGCACATGCAAACTTACCGTTTTCTAAAATTGTCACTGGAAAGTCCGGTGATGGGTAACTTGTCAACCACAGTCGAAAATCTTTGTGTGTATTTTGCGGGACAATCACTTCTTCGCAGATCTTTTCCAGTGCCGGCATCCAGCTGACAGCCAAGTGACAATTTTGCAAAACAATCCAACTACCGTCCTGGATAGCGCTTTCAATCATATTAGCCGCGATCGGGCCTTGACCTTGACCCAGTGAGATTGTTTGAATTCTTTCCCCACTGTAGCCCATGTCGGCACCAAATCGGATCAGAGCGTTCATTGGGTCCGCACCGGGTGAGAGGACAAAAATCAACGGTGAACAGTTATTGGAATCAGCAAACGAGCCTGCCAAATCGAACGTCGGGGGTTCGATGAATGTGCTTCCCATATGTACCACAATGAAATCCTGCGTAGGTGCAGACGTGTAGAAACCAAATAGACAAATTGGAACAATTTAAAACACGGCGATACTCCTTCGGAAGGAATGACAGATATTTAATGTGTTCATTCACTTTAGAAAAAATATGTCAAATTCAAGTAGCAAGATCCTGATTACTGTATCTACACCTCTACATTTTGGTCTAAATCGTGGGTCTGTTTCATGTTCCTCGTGGTAGTTCCTTTATCAGGCCGCTGGAATTAGTCTGGATGCATATATATTCCACAGATTGGTACTCCAGACAAATCACGCACCAGTCGTGCAGTTGTACACCACCAGTCATGTTCATGCTGCGCTGCTGACAGTTTCGCGCACTCGCACACTTGTACATCGGTGTGCACACGCGTACATTTGCACACCCGTGCTCTGTGTACGTAAAGCATTACCTATAACGAATGACAATTCAACGATCAGCGAGATCGGAAGTGTCCACGATTTGGTCATCGATTGATAATGCCTGTGACAGGCTGTTATGACCTCAGAGAAGCTGCGAGGGCATAGGACGCCAGGACTGATTGTCAGGTCTGCGAATGATGCCAAGAAAAATAAAACGCAACGGTAGTTTCAGAGCCAGAACAGCAAGACAATTTTAATGGAATCTTAAAGCAAAATACGACGCCTATTCCATAAGCCACTGGAATGACCCTTGTTAGCTACACCGAGAAAAAAACGTACCATATCGTCGTGGCTTCTTGATCTCTTCAAGTGTTTCTTTTATTATGCCACCCCCTTTCATAATTTGTCTATTAGCTTCTCTCATAACCCGATTTCACAGTTCATCATAATCTGCTGTCTTAGATCGCACAAGGACCGACGAGATTTACTCAAAGTGGTCATAAATTAACTGGCTAAAACGAATTTCATTAAATAATCGAAATACATCGCACCTGCTGACCAAACCGAATACCCCGGATCCAGGCGAATATTGGAGACAAATCAAAAATGCCCTGCACGTACTGGTTGATGTGACGAATTTCAGTCTGATTTATGCGTGTGTATACTTACGCGAATATGATACAGATAAAACATAAAGTAACTTTCAGCTGTCAAAGTCTTCTTGCTGCCTGCGATTCCAATACATGCTGGTGTTCTTGGCCCATGTGTTGACAGCACTAGAGTCGTGTCCCAGAGTTGCTTAGTAAAAAACAACTGGGCGTGGGGCACCCGATTTGGGAGATTTGACTGATCGTTTCGAACTGGGATGTAACATCTAAAGGCACACTTTTCAGACCATACGAGGAGGGTCGTTGCACTCATTTATGGAGAATACTGTTTTCGTAACTTCTGCACCAATTAGATTCGGAGACTATAGAACAATAATACTTAAACACGTTGTCCCAGCTAACTTATAAGAGACTGAGGGCGCCACATTCCATTAATTGACTCGGAATCAGAAAACAGACTTTCGTCAATCGATCCTTACGCTATCGAATGGCCAGAAGAGCAAAGTTAGGACAAGAACCGATAATCATAATGCATTATGATTATTCCTGGATGAGTTCTTTTATTTTTTTACGAGGCGATGAGTGTATTTTTTATTTTATTTCTTTTCCTCTTTTATTTTTACTCTTACATTTTTCGAGTGAAGTGCGACATCATTGATTGTATACGAAAATCTGTACAATACAATACAATAATCGATATGAAGCATTTTTGCAGCTTCAGTGTGTTGCAGACGGACAGGAGAATTGGCCTTCAAACAAAATCTCAGAAGTTTCGTGGTCCTGTCCGCGCAACGCCATACTTGGGTGTGAAACCTTGTTATTTCGGGACCAGGATACCAAGAAGTTGAAAGTATTGGATCACTGGTGCCTACGATAAGTAGTCAAGGCAAACTGGGATCAAGGAGCTTCTGACAAGTAAATGAGAAGTGAACTACAATGGTGAACAATTGCCCATCTGCCACCAACACCGGTGACTGTATCAGTCTGGCCATGCACTACGGCGAGCTGATAGGGAGCTTTTCTTCACGAACTACCTTTCTTCTTTCCCGCCCGGAATAATTTTGTCGTCTTGGAGGTCAGACGGAAAAGTAAACCATCGCAGTCAAAAAGGGTTTGGAGCCTCTAGGTCCAAAACCAATCTTCGACCAATATTATTCAAGCAGAACTGGGTTCCAATGTGCAAGGACTTGGCCCCTAGCCACTGCTCATAGTTGCCAGCTGTCCCCGGTGTCACTGAAACCTGCTTATCTTCTGGTAGGAGATTATTGTGTAACATTAGGTAAGTAACCACAGGTAACCAAGCCCAACTATGGAGACAAACTATACGTCTAAACAAGTGACCTTTTGGTTGACCATGCATTATCATCTAGAGATTAGGAGAAAACTATTTCTCAAAAAGGACGTCATATCTAACGTGGCTCGATCATTTTGTGACCAATCCGATGCAGACTCCGAGGCCAGCGCGGGACATTCCGTAGTTCACCTACAAAAGACTGGATCGCGCATATCCGGCAATTTCCGCAAATTGAATCAGAATGCCAAATCAGCAGCCGGATTGTTGTTTTCGTGTGGCGGATTTCACCTCCTCTCCACTTCCTAATTCCGTTATCCGGCATTCCATTCTCGTAGGAAGTTGGGCCAATCGGAGTGCGACGTAACGATCGGGAGCATCTACAATTCGCCTACACTAATACTATCCATTCACCGGATTCTATTGTCATAAAAAGTGTTGGATTTCACTGCGAACCGAGGCATACATTTATTTTGAAAATTAGAAGTGAATTGATCGTTCTGAAGAAACTGGGCGGTATGATCAGGCTGAGTGATTCTATCAAGCCTACTGGTTGTGCATCCATAGTGCAAATCGTCACCACCTCATTCTGTCTGCCGAGACGGCTCTCCTTGTAAGACTGAAGCGCACTCATATCCCTGTCCGGCTCCGGGTGGCCGTTAATTTATTGGGGTTTGAAAACCGTACGAGGTTCTTATGGCTTCGAGCCCAATCAGTGGACGGGTTACCACTTGTGTGGCCGGTCGTGCAATGCGGTAAAAACAAAGGCCACGTTCACACTGCAATCAATCGCACAACACAAATCGTTTAAGACTGAGGCCTCAAACAGGCCGCGTGTGTTCTCTTTATTTTACTATCTAGTGTAATTATTACATAAGTTTTCTTTTAAACCACGTGTTGTTTCCCAAAATTGTAGCCACTTTCGGTCAATGTCACGTGATTCACCCTGCTTCGGACATTCAGCCCTCTCTCATCCCTCTGTTCGTCTCACATTTTCACCCCCAGTAAACAGCGTGACCATTGAGCTGAGTTGGAACTTCAGCTTGGATTATTTACTGTGCCAATCACCAGGCCAAGGCATCATGTCTGATTCGAACATATTCTCGCCTATATGATAGATTTCAAGTTCCTTAAATCGATCCTCACCTCAGCCACACCTCAGCCGAACTGTCTGAAAATAGAAAGGTATTGACGTAACTTTTTAAAGGTTTAGCCATGGGACCAAAATGGGGGCATGTTTGAGTTAAGGGTATGCGTTGGGAATTTCATCATTCATTCAGCAGTAATTTGAGGAATTGACCCCAACGCACATGGTGTGTGCGGTTTACTTAAAAACACTTCGGTAAAAATAAAAATTTTAAAGTATCGGCTAAGTCACCATGATGTTCCGGTCTTTAAGCTAGGCGCTAGATCACGTGCGAATCAGAGACCACACTCCCCAAGTGCTATGTGGTCATCTGATGTACAAAACCTTGGTGTTACATCGTTAGTCTTACATGTTCCAGTGAAACCTACCAGTTTCCGTGTTTACATTTTTGACATGTTTATGCAATGGGATGCTTATTTCCTTTAGAAGCTCATGTCGGCTCGGATTAATTCAGTCTTGGTCGATTGTAAAAACGGGAATTTCACGCGATTAAATACGATTTAATTTATTGTCTAGCTCCTTAACACAAGTTCCGGAACTAAAGTAACGAAGACATCAATAAAACGCGCAACAAGAGATCAACAGTTTGGCTAAAGATCTAGAAACGTTCACAGAAGCTTCGGGAATCGAAATTCAAAAGAACAGGCCCATAACCATTTTATCTGAGCTGATGCCCCGCACTCTAGAAATGAGCTTCAGGATTCGTCAACTTGAGTCGATCGATTCTACGTCGTCAGGGTAAGTTATTTATCCGGGTCCGCAGCAAGCACACACAACGGACCCTCATTCGCAGGACTGTGACACGGTTGATATTACGCCCTGGCATGAATAAACAACTTTCAGAGGGATGATTAAACCAAGGGGGATTGATCGATTACGAGGAATGCTGAGTATAAAAATGAATAACGTGAATACTCCACTGGAGCAAAAGGAATCACAACAACAACTACTACAACGACGGAGAAAGTATCGAACAAACTATGGTTCAGTTGCAGGGTTTATCTTGGGCACAAAACTGAAACGGGATTAATGATTCACCCACTATAAAAACCTCTTGTAGCTCGAAATTAAACACAAATTGGTGCAAAGAAAACTGCCTACTTGAATTCCCGGTACCACTTTATCCGGTCGAATACAGCGAACGACCACCAACTTTTCCAAACCGTCGACACTTGCGAATTTACCCCTCGGGATGAAGCGATGAGGTTCAGTGCTGTCGTACATTTCTTTCCACATTTGCGCCTGTTCCTTGACATCTGGATCCCGTCGAAACATATTGAAGAGAAGGAAAAACATCTCAAAAATCAGTTGGGTTGTTGAATTGAATTACGCTGTGATTTTCACTAGATAATTTAGAAAAAAATCATTATAAATTAGTGGAAAGCCAAAGTAGTTAAACACGAAAACGATTCGGCCAATCGCGACTTTGTCCAGTCCATGACCGACCGATTAATATTGACTGGCATCATGCGAGCACCAGCGCTGGGGCGCTCGGCTGATTGGCCCCACTGGGTGATTCCTCCGTGCAGTTCACACTGAGATTAGAACACACTGCATACCGGACTCTTGTTTACTTACTGACGTATGCCGCTTTACTTGCTCTGATTCGGGCTTGTGGAATAAACAGTTGCAAGTGTTAGACGTACGGCTACACAGGCTAAATACACGCCGGTTTCTACCAACACAACAGCAAACAGGGGGAAATAAATGGTTAGTCCGTAGTAGATCCAAAGACACTCACCGTCCATCAAACCCTCGAGGCCGGGCAAATCCGAGGCACGAACAATTTCGCCCCAACTCTTTTCAGATAACCATTCCGGACAGGGATTTGCGTGTGGATTATCCAACGCGATACCACCTGTCAACAGGAAACGCCACACATTCTCGTCCACTTTATTCCTGTGAAATGAACGATTGTAGTGCAAATGAATATTCCCCAGGAAGAATCTATTACTATTTATCTACTACTGATGATTCATAGCACGAACAACGTTTTTGTTATGAGCTGAACGCATACACTGGGTACTATCGAAATTTTCAAACATTCATGTTTGAAGAAAAGGCTCACAATGGAAGATTAGTGATTTTTCTGGGAGAGGGCGGGAAAATCTTTCAACATCCAGAGTTGTTACCATTTCACTAAACATTTACGTACATACACTCTGAAAAGTCATCGGTGAAATAAGTTTTTTAACAAACTGTTTTCGCATAGTTTCCAGTGTGTATGCGATAATAAATCGTTCTTTGTAGCTTCTCATCATGACTTTTAGCCTTTGCTTGTGAATTTTTTCGCCTTGGTAATAAGTTGTTTGTTTAGTGGCACAAAGACACAGATTTCTAAAGCATCTTGGGTTTTTTGAAGGTGTTTTACAAATTAGTATACGATGGTTTCTGTGAGAACACCTTCATGGACAATAAAGACGTGCACTCATAAGAGAAACGGTGAGGGCGGAAATATCGTGAAATTCGACATGGCACGTGACCCTCATCAGTTGATGCTAACCGCTTTTAATTTCGATTTATTCGAGCACATTTAGTGGAACGAAATTCACCGAACCGAACGCCCAGGAACACTGACTATTCCTAATTAGGACAAAACCAAATATAAATGTGATAACTGCGGACAGTTTCAAGTTAGTTTATCATATGCGCCATGGATGAGTATACTGGGAGGGCCTTGCATGCCTCATAGCCACTAGGATCCACTAATTGGGGAGGGAACGAACTGGTAACCCTAACCTTGTAACTTAAAGTCGCATAGGTCCACAGAGGGTCTCAATAGGTCAGGCGTGGTAACGAGCCGGGCGGTGGTTTGATGCCTTTGTACAACAGCAGAAAGTGGACTGGAAGGGGCTTATTACAGAAGCAAAATTTTGTTTATCGAGTTTCAAGTAGATCTGTATCCGTTCAACTCCTTTCTAGAAGGAATAATGAAAGTACGAAGCCAAAAACAGCAACAGATTGCAAGATTCTGTCTGCCACACTGTGTCCATTTTACCAATCGATCGGTTACATTAATGGACTTCAAAGATAAATTGCCTGAACTTGCCTCCTGAACAGCTAAAGATGGGAAACAGAAAAATCATAACTAGCACGATCTCGGTACACCTCGACAGCACCGGCTTTCAAACAAGTAATGATTTTTTCAAAGTTGTCTACAGAATTCGGGTAAGCGAACCGAAAGCAGCAGGAAAAAACAATATTTATCAACTGTAGACGCTTTGGCAATTATATTGATAAGCCCATCGCACTGGCCTCATAAGTGATTTGTCAGGGCCGTGAAGGTACTCCGGCCACGATCCGAAACTAGCCCACAGACTCAGCCTGATTCGAAGGTTGACTCGTTGTCCGAAACCGGAAATGGATACCCACGCGCACACATGGTCATTGTTTTTCTGGTCTGGCCCCAGTCAAGGTACAAAAAGCGTTTACTATCCGATATTTTGCCGCCTATGCTGGTAGCAATATGGGGAGGGTAATCAATCCCGCAGCAGGAAACAATCAGAAGGAGTCACCCAAAGAAGCAACAGTGAATATATCAAAAGCACCCCTCAACAGACAAAGACCGAGATAACATTAAATAGACGCAGCAGAGCCAGAACTCAAGTGGACTGCACGTCTCTTCCAGTTGAGAGCAACATTTCGAGTAATCTCTCCGAATAATCGGACCAGTACAGCCAGAGAGAGGTTCAAAATAACAAAAGCAACAGTGTTTGACACATGGTTGAATCGGTCCCGGAACGCTCAGTCAATCAGAACATGGATCTCGCGTGAGCGTGGTCTGGATAAGAACAATAATATACTGCCGAGCAAAGTCTGGGAACTGTGACTTGTTTCGCTTCGCAAAAAACGTGTGTACCATTAGCTTGTCTTTTTGTTACAATATGATGAGTACCAATCATGTAACTGAGACATTCTTCATAAGATGCTCATTCTCAATCAGACATATATAAACAATATAACCTTACGTGGAGACCATTTAGGCCTGCTGCGTTAATCGCTTACGTCGTTGTCGTGACAGTGAAGCAGTGAGCGAGAATCGGTAAAATCTTTTGATACCACAAAATAATAGAATGATTAGAAACCTCGGTTAGATTAAAATTTTGTATTTGCGCATTTCCAGCATTTTAAGCTAAACGAGGTTATCGCTTTCATAATATTATGTGCATAACCTATGACAAGAGCATGGCTTTCATGGAGGAAATCACTCACATCCGAAAGTGGCCAGAGGGTTAGTTATATTCATGCTAAAATTTTTATGGGAGAAGTCCTTTTATCTAATACTCGCGCTAATTATCACCGATATTTCATGCATCGTTATCCAGGTAGAGTTAAATAGCATTTAAATGCCCCATTTTTCAACAGTACTGGAGTATGCAATTATAAGTATCCTGCACAGTAACAGGAAAGACTGAAAGTCGTAGTCTGGTGACCCGTTCATTTTGTCGATAGATGCATGGCGTGTGACTACTTGTAACACAGTTAGGAAATGGACATTTCTCGCAGGAACTTATTAGAAAACTTTACCCCGCTTTCTTATTTCTGTCCAACTTGTTTACTCTTAAAAGAATAAAATGAGTATTGCCTAACATATGGACTAAAAGAGAACGAATTAGGTATAAAGGGGATTTTTTTCTTGTGGCGATCCAGATATTCGGTTGATTCTAGGAAAGTAGACAGTATAAATAAACGACAATTTCTCCGAAAGAAGTTCAGTGTTTCACTCTGCCAGGATTCGGTAAATATGTTGTCGTGAGCAGATGGGTTTTATTTCAATTAGGCAAATTTGGGTCTGAATTGTGCTCCATATAAAAACAGTACCACTCGTATCTAGATATTATCCAAATTGTTTCTCGTCGTGACAATAGTTTACCGAACTATCAAGTCAGTGGATGTTGACGTATAAGTTCTAAAACGTCTTGGTGTATGAGACAAAACGGTTCCGTAGGGAGATGCTGGACGCCACATCAAAGTGACCAACCATTACTGAGAGCAGTGCGTCCATCGATGTCTATTGTTTAGTGATGCTGAATGTCTCACAATACATGCACCAAATTTAATTAATCTCGCCTTGTTCTTCCTAGCGGTCTCGTAATGGGTCGTGTTTTTGATATACATACTGTGACTAAAATGGAATATATATATATATATTGTGGGCAGTATATCGGTGAGTGAACCAAATTTCCCCGGAAGCACGACGGGTTTCGCGGTTATTGCCGCTCGTCAGGTATGCATACCCGGTACTCTCTTGTCCGAAGATCCGTATGCCAGCACACTCTTCCCTGTATGTAAAGACACTAGATTAATAAGCGAATGGAGGAGAACGCAACCAAATACGGGTAGTGGTCAAAGCTTCCGGTATTTATTTGCAATAGAGTTGATTTGATCAGTTAATAAAAGATAAAAACAAAGAGGTGAAATCACATCACAAGAGAGATTACGAAATGGGGAAACTTATATAATCGCAGCACGCAAACAGGACTATGCGGACAGTGTCAGCGTGCAACATACCGTATGGGCAGCCCGTTAGGGTCATTGAGCTGACCTCAACCTGAACTCGGACTGCCTCATCCACTTTTAAATGTACTAGATGAACTGGGCCTAATCGATGCTAAACATGACCAATTTTGACAGCACTGAGTGACCAAAATGATTCACAATCAACCATGTTTGTGTTGAACACAATCAACAAGAATGAGGAAATAGACCTCGATAGGCATCCGTTCAATATCTGTCAACGCGTTTGGGACAGGGCAAGCTTGCAACCATCTTGCGTAGCCAGCAGCGATTCGTGGAACCAGGTTAGTTGCTAGAAGCAGACAGTCTCGAAGTGATATGCAAATACTTGGCAAATCTGCGAATTGAATCGTTAGCGAAAAATTCCGGAGAATTAGCATAGGATCTCAGCCTAGAACTTGTGAAAAATTACGAAGTGGAAAATAAAGACCCATGTTACTCACTCGCTCTTCAGTAGCGCATAGCACATCAACATGGAAAAGAGCAGTTTGTGGTTCTCAAACAACGACCGGCAAATGTTCTTATAAACACTGTTTGTGAAGAAATTGTTTAGCAGTGAAATTCGTTCATCCAAAACTTGGGATTGTTCGCTGTTGCCAATCGACTGAAATCAAACATCAGATTTGAAAATCACCAGAAATTGTTAACTGTAACTATCATGTTTGTCAAATAATGACATCATTTTGTCTCATACAAAGTAAAAGTACTTGAGAAATAGATCCATGGCTTAGAAAACGGGACACCTATTTAGGTGTTTCCGAGTAGAGAATGATCCTAAGGTTACAAGGTACCGAACCGATGACATCCTCATTCGAAATCCTCGATGCCAACCGCCTAACGTCCGCAGATTTTCTAAGGTTTCCTGGTCCAGCTACACCTGTTGGAGTTACTTTTGCTTGTGAATCTAAATGCAGTTCCTTGATGCTTGCATCTCAGTCTCGTATAGGCTGTGTTCTGGTTGATCGATCAAATAGGGGCGTTATAGATATACCTGAAAACAGACGTGCATAGGCTTGTTAGGCCGGTAATCGACTGGTGAGATACAGGTATAGGATAGCTGTGAATGCACACGCACAGGTGACCTCCTGACACAGTTTGGGTTCAGTTCGTCTAATAAATCAACTGTTGTTCGCTCAGTTTATGCTAATTGGCTTGGTCCACTTTAAATTTGATGTTAGTGTTATAAGTTTAATGAATACAAGGATCCTGTTCGTACTTGTTTTTGACTAGATTACGAATTCAATGTCATGGAATAAACTAGTCAGAAGCTTGATTTTAGGGTTAACAGTCTAATAATTAATGCGTTATCCTCGAATAGACTACAAAAGATAAAATCATGAAAGCCAAAGCAACAGGCATCAGCTAGCGAGTTCCTAGTGGCCGGTGGTGGTGGAGCTATCATCATCACAAATTTCAGACCGAGAAGGCATGGTTTGCATTCTCGCGACCGCTATTCACTTTTTCCTTCGTATATGCTTGATCGTCCGTAGGCCCATCTCACAGAATCTAGCATCTTTTCCTAATGAAAGTAATGCGAAACACATTATTACTATTGCACCTTCTGTTGAAACCGTACGTGAGAAAACCGATCCACTGCGGTTGTCCTTGCCTCTCCTTCCTGGCTCCCTCCTCACGTGTAGGTTGTATTCAGTGTTTGTCCTGATTCATCGTCGTTTACAATAGTAGTAAGGTATTTTGTTTTGTATCTGTTCTTGATTTTGGATTGAATTCACTTTGATCTCGCTAGTAACGTCGTCAACTAAGGAATATAAATTATAATTACGATTAATAATTCTATCATACTCCATCAAATTAATTTACTCCACCCAATCACCACAAGCATGATGAGCGGGTGAAGATTCAAAGGCAACAGAATAAAAGGGAAAATCGGAGAGCTTTCGAAAAAAACATACCGATAAGAACAGATTGATAAACCAGGTTAATGAGTACTGGTACATTGGATCGATATTGGATAGATCAGAGATGCAGAAAAACAGCAGGGAACCGTGTTCAGCCACTGGACGATAAGCGTTTCGTGCGGCATCAATTTCCAATTGAGTTGACTCGGCTATAACTTGTTTTTCCGTAATCTCCTCACTCAACTTTTTCGATGAGCTGAGAACATTGATCGCATTCTCATTTTCCAAAATATTTCCTTGAGACGCACTCAGTACTTCCAAGATTTTGTCTTCTAGTTCTTTCAGTTGACGTTTATTGTCTGCCGAAGTAACAATCAACTCGTTCTTAATGGCCTCTAATTCCGGTTTTTCTTCCGCCGTAACTATTCCCAACAACTGATCCTCCAAACCAAGTGGAGTAATCATAAAATTGAGCAAGCAGACTTTCACGGACACTTCCGGAAGATAGTGTGGATTTCGTAACCGGGTGGTGATGTAGAATCGAAAACCAGTATTATATTCGATCACATTATCCCCAAGACGCATATAATAGGAACCTTGAGATTTGAAAATCAGTCGCTGTAAAATTGGTTCCAGAACCGGATCCAGTTCTTCGCCAACATTCTCCATCAGAACCGGGAAACCGAATTGGATGGCATTTTCCAGAACTCGTAGATAATTTGCATCACTCAATTTTACAACGCCCAATTTATTCTCTTTTTCCATATTTTTTATCCATTTGTTTGCCTGACCTATGTTGATCGGAAAGTAATCGAGAGTCAATGTGTATGTATTGTTCAATTGTTGAGAACATTTTCGACTTAACAAAGGAGGCAACAGAACAAATGAGACCGCAGACATGTGGATAAACTTGGGCACGGAAAATTGGAGGGAAAACAACACATACATATGGACGAGCTGCATGGACAAGCAGCCGCTGATTTTACTTGCTTCTTGTTGCATGCAACTCGAAAATGAAATCCACCGCACGGTCAGGGTCGCGTCATCATGTGCAAACTCAACGGGATCCAGGTTAACATAAGACTCTGACTGGTCTATGGTTTACGGCACTCATCATCCTAAGATTTCAAAAAATAAGCATTTTCTGACACCATGTTTTGTTCTTCTGGTTCCGAATATCGCACATTTGGATAGACTCGATGATCAAGGACTAAACCTGTTCAGCTGTCAGTGAAATTTCAAGTCTAAAGCACAATATGTAAACATCAGAACGGAAAGACGTAAAAAGCGTATGGAAAAATCGATGCGCTATGTATTGGTTTTTATTGTGAATGATATAACGTTAATAACACAGCGCTGTTTGTAGACGATGTAATTCGCCAAGGTTTCGACTACCGTAGATAGTCTTTCTCACGGCAAGTTTTACAATCAGTTTGACCGTGAACTCGAATTTATCGGGACACGATTCTAAACGGATTCGTCCTGCGAATAAGAATGACGAAAAGAACGAATGAATCGACTGGATATGGTCCCGCGTAAGAACTGCGAATAAAGTTCCATCATTTCAATAGTGACATTTGTTCCAATAACTTCATTTGTACCCAGTGGTGAGAACATTTAACAGGCCCCCGAGAAGATCAGATTTCACTGAAAGATCCCATTATGGAATCAAAACATGGCGCCAAGTACTAATCTGAAATGCAAAAAAATTACTCGTACTTAATCAATGATTCGCTGAAATCACCTTGGGATTATGTCCTGTAGACATCGCGATTAGGGACCACGTTGATGGTAAAAGTCATTTACCACTATATTAGACATAAGTTACGGATATGAGGGATCATTGTAAAGTTCCACTTAAGTGCTTCCACTGCTTCTGGTGCAGACCATGCAAGCACCGATATAGCATACTTCCTGCTATCCAACCCCTCTTTCCTATTGGCACACGAAAAAGGAAATGACAACAGATTCAAAGTTCCTCAGACCCAGCCGGATGTGAAAGGTCTTACTGGATATTAGTAAGAGTCAGTCTAGTTATCTACTGCCAACGGTATTCGAACAGGCATCGGATATCCAGGATATCTGGCTTCAAGTATGAACTGATCCATTAGTCATCGGTCCCCATTTGGTTCCGGATCCGAGGATTTATCCAGCTCGCTTGGCGGCTTTGCTTTAGATTGCCAAAAGCCTCGGTTGTGGAGCTCTAAGTAAGCCACCTGTTTTGCGTTGGGTAACTTGGTAGTTCTGTACTCAAGAATAATAGATCTTTCTGATCCTATTTCTTCTCTGCGCAACTGTACACAAAATTACCCAGTTCGTTTCCCATTCAGTGCACAACCACCACAAACTCCCGTTTCCTTGTAATCTTCGCTTACAATGACGAAAAACAAATTATGCATACGACACTGCAAAACGCTTCTTGAACTGCTACTTTCTGAGGTTCCTACACTTGGAAGAGTGCAGTTTAATAAAAGTTTTCGACTCAATATCAAAAGGGAAACAATCTTGATTCGGTAAACGCATTTCAGTTTGGGTGGTCCAATCTAAAAAATCTTCTCGATCTTCATGGGTTTGCCAACATATGAGGAACAAAAACAAAACCTTAGAAATTAACCATGCGGATATGCAGACCAAACCAAGAGATAAACAACGTTCTGGTACTGAATGGTGCATGATAAGAGTCGATATTTTCTGGTCGGTTCCTTCACGGCTGATCTGTGGTCGACATGCTGTTAGGACTTTACAGCTGACTACTAACTTCACCAAACCTCACAGCCTACCATCATCACTCGACCGAAATCCAAATCGATACTCTCTTTGTATCTGGCTCAGAATAGTCTCGTAGATGTAAACACAGTCGTGTAGGATAGATCAAAATTTAATTTGACAAGGGCTTCAAAAGACCAAATAACTCAATGGCTAAATTTGTTGATAAAAAAACATCTGGCATGTTAAGGGAACGGTGACACTGGGACTTCATCATTACACTTTGGGTTTTCTTTTTGATTCAAAATGCTCTTTGCACCAAGAGCTACTAACGAGACTCGAGCGTCCGAGGGCATAATTATTGGTTCCCTGAACAGAACTAGTGTGAACCTTTAACACATCAAATCTAGTCTTTGTGTTCGCTTTCATTACTATTACTATTACTAGTCTGATAAGCAAGTGTCAGGCTGAACTATTTTCATTTGTTCCCAGGAGGAGGCGGGTTTTCTGTTGGAATGCAGAGTTAAACTGAGTAATACGTGTGTATAAATTGAAGTCGAGAAATAAAACTGACTCGGTCGCCTTGAACTTTCCATGCAACACCGGTTGTTCACTTACGCAATCCAAAATTCGTGGGCCGTATCTTCAATATTGAATGTCTACTTTTGTCAGTCATAGTAAACACTCATCACCGTCACAGCCGAGGGATAATACCGTTTCCGAATCTATTGGAAAATCGCCCGTTCGATTCAGTCCACGGGCTTCAATTTATGGAGGCGCAATACTCGAACTGATATATATTCACACATACTCGCGACATGATTGCAAATCAAATATGGGTGGAAATTTTCTCACTTCATACTGAAAAAAAGAAAATTTCCGCCAGCTCGTTGACTCGGATGCAAAAGGATTTACTTGCGTAACATTGATCCTTTTTTGGCTCACACTACTTAGAAGATGGAAAAAATTGCAGCCGTACCTTGTGGATCGATGCACAACGACCAGCGATCGGAGTTGGTTACAATAATCCCATTGTCGATGGAGAAACTGTCTACTGGCAAACCGGCAATATTCCACGAACGAATTTTCACTGGTTCACCCAAAGTGTCTGCTATACGGAATACCTCAGAGCACGGTATTTCCAATTTTATGCACAATTGGTGCCATTCCTGTTGAATCCCGGTTCGAAAGTCGACTGTGAACGGGCCCAAATAAGCAACCACTCCGGCACTCAGCAACACGTCCCCGATGATGTTATGGTAGCGGTTCTATGAAATTTGGAAATGTAAGAATGATCGGTCCTTTTCGGATAATATGAATTCTGATTTTTAAACCTGAAACGAGATGCGTGTACTTCGCTCAAGTGATAGTAGCTTAGTCCATTTGACCACCGACACGGCGCACTTTATCAATGCTGACTTGGCGAATTTTCGACCCATTACCTTACGTTCACGTAACTCGATAAAGAAAGATGTACAGACTACTGAATAAACCGTGCTGACCAGTATCTCATGTCCAACCTCTGAGTTAACGAGAAAATTCTCCCGGCCAATTCTATCAAAACCACGAACACAACGGTGCCCAGACACCGAAAGTCATTAATTTATAGTCTCAGGATGCAGGATGGCAAGGATTAAAGTAAAAATTCACCTGTACACTAAGATTATAGTTGTTTCATCAATTTACTTCACGTTACTACGACATGAAACAGAGTTTTACAATTCAGCCGGGGTTGTTTAAAACAGACCGAGGTTACAGAAAAACCATCAGAAGTTAGTAAAATCTAATTGCTCATTGGTCAAAATAGTATCGGGGTATGGAAAAGTGCACATTCCATGACAGCGGATTAATCAATAAACAATGTGCAAATCTGGAAAAGTTTGCAAAAATTTTGAGAACATGACCGGCTTCGTGTTTAAACTTCGTCTGTTTAGCTGTCGTCTGAGAATTGTGCACAATGCACCTATTCAAAAATGAGATCACAAAGATAGTCTAAATGAGGTGACAACATGTACAAAGTGACATATCTAACATGACAACTGATGCCAATGATGATTGACTAGCCGTCTGACACGACATCGAAGCAAGCTTGTCCCAAGTGTGTTTCAGTTACCAGTTGAAGCATACCATATGTGAGTTGAACTATACCACTTTAAGAATAAAACCAGAGAATCAACATTGAAATGCAAACTAGGACAGATTGCGGTAGTGCATCATGCACACCGGGAGACGGCCGAGGTCTGTCCTAGTTCTTTTCATCAGTGTGAGAAGATCTGTGGCCAATAGTGGGTTGATGATTGATGCAATCACTTGACCGAAGAGATGAACCAAAAACGTGTGAGATGTGCCGCAGCCCTGTGCTCTCAAATTTAGCTTCTAATTTTTCACTTTCATTTTGTAACTCCTCTTTTAGTGTTATTTCTTCTGAACTCAATCCTGCAAAAGTAAATTTGAAAAGTGCCCTCTGGAAATCAGACTTTTAGCTTTCCAATTTAACTTCATAGGTTCTCATTCCAATCTGGTAAATATACGGGATATATATACTCACTGCGCTATTGGAGTGTTGATGAATTAAACTGCGGGGGCTGTTCGAAGGGTAGTTTATTTCGCCGGGTTGTTCTAGTATTCATTGAGCACCTAGCTTTCCGCACCAACTACTTCCACAATTATGTCCGGTTAAGAAAGAAATTAAGCGCCTCAACCAGACGAATTTCTACAGTTGGGAAATGCGTACCGGAGCTCATTAGGATCAGCTATCACGTCCTCCAGCCTGTGAGCAAAGTATTTTTTATCGTACTGCACCATTATACACACGATTTTGGAATTATATCAAAAGTAAACAGGACCACTAAGGATAACCAAGTTTAGTCTAATTTCTTTACATTTAATTCAGCAATATATGTAATGATATTATATCCCTTGTGGCCCGAAGCAGGAGGTCGAAAAAAACATTTGCAAACTTTTTGGGGAATGGGTGCAACAGGTGCAGTTTACAGAAAAACAAGGACAACGAGGTCAACCCGAATGGAAGAAGACCGATATTCTAAATGGTCTGTGTCGCATTGCATTGAATTTTTGCAGAAGTTAAAGCATCTTATTCGGATAGGAATAAATAATTACCTTCAGTGAAGCTGCCGCTTCGGTCCATCGATTTTTTTCACCACCTAAACCACTAATGAGCTTCTCGGCTCGGTCCAGTTTTTTGCTGCACAATTCAATATTGTCTTCCAGCTCTTGTTTTTTCATTTGCATCTCGTCCAGTTGATCTTGCAATGCTTGAAATTTCGCCTGAACCTCATCCAGAGCTGCTTTTTTCTCGGCCAATTTGTTCATCTGAATAAGAAGCAAAAAGAAGTAACCATAAAACGCAATGTAGCATTGACCGAAAGCAAGCAAGAAGTTATTAGACAGATGGGGAATGCATTGCTGAGAATCGGGTGTGAATCTTGGTTCATTTGCGAAAGATCTCAAAGTTCATATAGATATAGACTAACGTCCGTAATGTGATTACGTAGCAGTTATTAAAATACATTTCCTTGGATTATCGGATGCTTCTTCGTTGAGAGCACATCCCAAAGTGCAGTCAGTCAAGTAAAGCATCGTCAGTCCCACCCACTGCTCCCAAGTAATTGCGAGATATATTTTTTTATCTTTTTACCTTACCTTTATTTCCCTTAATGATGTACATTATTTTCAGGAAGACGACAGTTCTCAACAGAGGACAGCTAATTGGGGCAGTTGACCGGCGGTGAGAGGATCCGAATCCTCGGCCTTCACGTTCAAACGCCACGGCCTTATCCGTTTGACCACCGTCGGTCGATGGAGGTGGAAATCATTTCATGACCTCTGATAGGAAGGTGTAGACCTAGCGAGGAAGAGTGCGCGAATGCAAAATGTAGCTGACTAAGTGGAATGAAGTGTTGGGTGGTTCGAGGGAAGGTACACCAATCACCAAGACGTAAGACCTTGTTAGTTTGGCGGAGAATTTCGTGGCTCCTTCAATCTTAAGTTTTGAAAATGGCTACGTATATTACCGTATTAAGATAGGAATACCTTACAAGTCTGGTTTTCTAAATGCATGTAGGTGGCCCAGAATCGTCCATCGGAAGGCTTCATTTCTGATACTAAATGTCAAATACACGTGATTAGCTGCTGAAGAGGGCACATAGTAAGCCTATGCAGCTCTCATGACACTTCCAAGTGCAACTGGTTTGGTGATGATTTCATTTTTCCATGCAAAAATATCGCCGAAATTCTGTCAGCTCCCTACAGCGCCATATTTTGAAGCGACGGGAAAAGTCATTATCGACTGAGCATTGAGTGGCTGAAAATGAGATCGTCCGGATGTTCCCTTTTTACATTGGTGTCCAACATTCCACCAAAACTGCTCACGTTCATCAACCGACGCCAATTATGTAGTACTCCCGAAAAGTGGATGCGTCAGAATCAAGCCGGTTTTCGTCCCAGTCGAGGCTGTATTGATCAAATTTTCACTTTCGGCAGATCTTGGAAAATAGGCATATATTTTGTAAACCCATGATTTCTGTCTTTCTTGATTTGAAAGCCGCCTTAGACTCAGTCAATCGTGCAATTCTTTGGTGCTGATTCTTACTGAAGAGTGCTTCAGAGAAATCCATTTCAATCAACTAATTTCTATATGGGAACAGCCGAAGCCAAGTTCACGCTTATAGCTGTTTCACCCGAGTTCACCATGAGAAGTGGTGTTGTTTAGGGTCGTCCCATTCCATATTTCCTTTTCGACTTTATCATCCAGATAGTTATGGAGATAGATCTATCCCATGTGAGAAAAGTGACATTGTTATTTTCTTGGACAGGAATCTGTCTGACTTAAAATACGCAGATGATGTTTTACTACTGAGCAAAGATCCAAGTAAGTTGCAGGTTTTAATCGCTCTTCTAACGGATAGTGTCGGTACGTACGTTATGCGTTGTGCATCTTCAAAGCGAGGAATTCTGTTGCAGAACTGGATTGGCTCGAAGCCGAACTTTGTTCTTGCAGGGGAACAGCTAGGTGAGGTGGCCGGATTTGGTCGGTCATCCCATGCCATTTTCACGCATACAGAAGCCTCCATTGGTACTCGAACGGAGTATCAGGTATATTACATGCACGTGCAAACAGATGAACACACCACACGTACAAGCTCCTTACGCGCACCAATTGTCCGGCTCCTTGTCACGTGATGAATAGACGTTGGTTTGTCGATTTAAGCTCAACGACCACTATAGCTTGATGTCAGTAAACAGACACAGAAGATGGGGTCACCTTCAAACTATGGTTGAAAAGATATGAAGATGTCGTCTTGGTGGATGGATTCTTCTCAGATGAACAGTCCAAAGCCCGTTTGCTCATGCAAAATTTGGAATCATCATAACGTTTGTAATATTGCAATTATTATTTTACCACATCGCCCTTGGCAAATTGCATTAAAAACTATGTCCAAACTGCGTTCGGTCTTCAGGGAAAAAACATCACTTTCCAACATAAGATACAATTATTTCAAAATCGCCGAAAAACCAGAAAATGAAATTGTGTCCTATGCCAGCTGTCTCAGTAAAGAGCGTGAACGTTTTCAGCTTAAATCACGGACGACTAGTTTAAAGCATTGGTTTTTATCTTGGTTGACATGTCCGAGTGATGCAGAATTCCGTACGCGGCCTCTAGCAAAGCTGGACTCCGCCGAGTATCTCAAAATCATGAATGTAAAACACGATTCGAAGATGAGCCAACATCATACAACGGGAAAATAACACGGAACCCTGTCTGCCAATGATGTGAATTACGTGAACCGACAGCACCACAACGACTAATTTCTGCCTGCTGGAACTGTGGTGCATGGCGTTTCGGGCGATTTTGTGACTATAGGTTCCACTTCTATCGACCGTGTGGACTCATAAGGCACAAAGAATGCAGACATCCACAAAATAGACTTTTCATCAAATTTTCTGCATCCCTCGCATTAGACATCAGTCAAATGCAGCATTCGCAAGCGCAAGTCCCTCAATCAATCAGCTGCAAAAATACGTAACCCTGATTGTACACAGCTTTCAAATAACTCTCTAGTTGGATACAACATCGGATAAAGCAGTCATCTCTCATACAACGTGGATTACTATCGGACAGTCCGCTCATAAACCCACGGACCGTGTTGCTCGGAACGCCACTAAAAACAAATACCTTTTTGGAGAGTTAGAACGTGAGTTCTCTTTTCATAATCATCATCCCTATGGCATTCGTTATACATCATCCTCAGATAACTTCAATCTCTCTGGCATTGGCTGGATCAATAGATTTAACCTATGGGATGCGCCCCTTGGTGCAAAATGTTACATCAATATTCCAGCTACAATGTCCTCCTCGAATTACCAGAAGTGTAAGAGATTGCAAACGTAGCTAACACATTAAGCTATACCAGTGATGAGATTCAGGCAAAGTACACTGAAATATTTCAGTCAGATCTGGATCCGTGCACCAAAGCTAAAGCTATCCCTTATCTAAAACGAGATGCTGAACCGGTTTTTCGTCCGAAACGCCCACTGTCATATGCCACTCTTAAATCCATAGACGAAGAACCCAACTGGTTGCAAGTTTCAGGACTAATAAAGCCAGTTAATTATTCACCTGAGGATACCCCCATCGTGGTGGTCAAGAGGGCAGATGGTTCCGTCAAATTGTGCCGACTTTTCCACTGGGCCTAATGCTCGTTTGGAAATGCGCTAATATTCTTTGCCGAACTTGGATGATTTGTCTTATGAACTAAGTGAGGAAGAAAGATTTTCAAAAATTGATCTACCAGAAGTTGAAGTACATGATCCCAGCAAGGAACTACTACCCATCGGTATTCGTTGGGGGTTATATCAATACAGCAGATTGCCATTCGGAGTAAAGTGTGCATCCACCATATTACAACAGATAAATGACCATGCCCAGTGACCTCCCTTTTGGACTGGCATACATGGATGATATTGTGATCCTTAAAAATCTAGATAAAGTCATAAATAGAACCCGGCAGTTTGGTTTCACATTACGCGTCACAAAGTGTTCCCTTTTTCCTTGATGGATACAGTTCCTTGGGTTGAGCGTTGGCGAAAACAGATGCCGTCCAGATCCGTCCAAGTTGGCTGCTATCAAGAAAATGCAGGCACCCACAAACATAACGGAGTTGATGTCACTCCCACCCTTCGCCGCCTCCAATGGAATGCGGTATGGCTACCCTATATACCCATTTCTACTCAACTTTGCCATGGAGGATATTCTACAAAACGCTTTATCTTTTAGACGGTGGGGTTGAACTCCTCCCAGGGAACAGAGTTTTTGACTTAGGGTATCCCGGTGATATCGCCTTGTTGAATGACAATGAACAAGCAATTCAACGCGCGTGGGAGTGCTTGACAATTGAGATTTTCAGATACCACATTTGCTTTGAACCTTCAATATCCAAGGTACTTCTTCAAGATTGGCAGAAGCCTGTACCTCCACTCACCCTTTGTGGTGATCGGTTAGAGGTACTCAGTAGCTTTTGGTATCTTGAGGATCTGATCACACTTGGCAGATGTGTTGGTGAGGAAGTCACGTCACGAATGACGAAAGCCAGAGTAGCTTTCGCGAACTTGCGACACTTGTGGCGCCGCCATGATATCCGGCTTGCTCTCAAGGCAAGGGTGTACAATGTTACAAATCGAAGTGTGCCTTATCGTTGTGAGACCTGGCCTATCCTCGTTAAGGATGTAAAGCAACTTCCTGTTTTCGACCACCGATTTCTTCGAAGCATTGCTTGGGTCTGGTGGGAACATCAGGTGAGCAACGACACCCGTTGGTTTAACGATTTACGCTCACCGACCACTAAATCTTGATGTCTGTAAACGCGGCCTCATGCATTAGTGAATGACCTGATCGGTGAACGGTTGTTCCGTCCCTCCCAGTAGTGGGTTCATAACGGTATTTACTAATTTGAGACACCTGTGGCATCGGCACGAAATCCTCATATCAATTAAAGGTCGAGTATATACGGCAGCGTGAGGTCAGCACTGCTCTACGGCTGCTGGACTTGGCTGTTCAGAACATAAGTTATGCAAAAATTTTTGTGACTGAACATGGTTTTCCCCTGATTATTGGTAGAAAAAGGTGGGAGAATTTCGTCAGCAATTGGGGGTAAGCTTCTGTGTCCTGCGGGATAGTCTTTAGAACATCCAGTGAATCAGAATAACAAGGATGAAACCGCTCTATACTGCTTTCATTGTTTCTTAATGGTGACTTGAGCGATTATATCAAATGGTGAATGGATTATTTCTTGAAAACATTCTATCTCCTACTACTAATACATATCAAGTAGCCAAGCTCTGTAGGCGGAAAATCGTAAACCCCCCATTGATAACGCAGACCCTAACTCTGCGATTGGTAAAGAAACCCATCACTGTCTTGGCTGCGTCACCATGCAAAACTTGATGAAGGTCCAGTTAGCTGAAAGTATAATGACCCACCAGAGGGAGACAGAACAACCGTTCACTAAGCCCGTCGATTGGCGAATGAATGAGGTCACAGTTACAGACTTCAAGCCATGGTGATCGATAAGTATAAATCGATCAAACACGGGCGTTTGTCATATGATAAGGAACTGTGCAATTCGTCCGCGTGTGCGGATGTGTGTGTGGAGGAGGAGCTGCATGTGCGGTGTTCGTGGGATAATCTATGAGGATACACGCAAGTAATGTAACTGGCCCGAGCTCTATTTTAACTTGACCTGACAAACCAGCATAACCATGTTCACTGTGCCCAAAGACCCTGAATGCATCGGGCTTCGTACAAACACTGCGAAAACGAAGGACTTGAGATGGATTGCACGCCACTTCGTCAGAAAGAACTTAGAAGAAACACGTAATAAATCTACATAAGCTTCGAAGATGTTCTATGCGTTCACCGGGTAAAGGTTATGCAACATCGTAAGAATGAACTGATACACAGAATATTTTGACCCTACTAATGTTGATGACAAAATAGCCTCGAACTGTGACTGTCGGCTTTTTTGAGGTCCGATCAAATGTGCACCTTTGTGTAGTGCACGAAGCACGAAAGCGTTGAGTGACCGATAGGAATGATAAAGAACCAGCGCGCAGAGTCCATCACACATGCTAGTCGTTCCATCGGCCTTCTCGACGTCACGTCCATCGGCCTCTGTGATGATGTCATAATGAAAGCCTCAGTCCGGAAACTGACTTTTCTCCTTGAATACAACTTCAGTAGGCGAAAATAACAGTCTGATCGGGTTTCAATGCTCTTTGATGACGCGGCATTCTTTAACAGGTTCGAGAATGAAATAAGGCTAATTAATCTATACTTGTCTACTACACCAAATAAGGATACGCAACCTATCTTTGGAATCGCCATTATCATCGTTCAGCGAAGATCATTGGAATCGACAAGACCGTCCTACTCATGATCGCATACATCGGCATTTCTTACGCCATTTCGCTGTCAATTAATGGTTCTTTTCGTTCTGGTCGTGAAAGGGTTTTATTTGTAGCGTTTACCAAAATCACTGTGCCTCCTCCACCCCCCTTCCTCCCATGTTGATAATCGATCGTTCATCTATTTCTAACTTAATCGATTACTTGAGGTAATTCTATAATATGCAAAAACGTCCACGAACAATGGCTCATGGTATCACACAATATACTCTGACCCAAGATTTGCTAGATGACTCGATGGATTGCGATCTTGGGATAAAGTACAAGTGAATCACAAATCTGCATAAATTTTCGGGTCCTTGGAGGAGACTCATGGAGAGCGAGCACACATGCGTGACGGTTTTTGATGCGCCTCATAACATACCGAACAGAACTATTACAATAGTTCTCTGTTTGTCCAATGTCAACTTTTTGACTACTTTTCTGTCCAAGTGTGGAACCTGCAGCCCTCTGCACCACCTCAGCAAGTACACTAGGACTGAAATAAAAAGGCATTCCATCTGCCTGGTGGATGTTCAAGGGCAACTCAGTAGTAAGCTGCAAACCACAGTTCGATTCACAGCGTTCCAAAAAGTGTGGAGATCACTGTAGGGGTTTCTAGTCTGGTTCCACACTCCCTCACTCTCCTGATTTTATTTTGATTGATAAACGAAAAAAGAAGGGATAAATGAATGGCAGCACTGATGATATTTCTGCAACTATGTACCACCCGCCGTTGCCTTCACTTACCTGAACTTCTAGCTCCGCTTCAGCAATAGCCAATTTCTCTTTTTTCGGAGCAACGATTTTGGCCACCTTATCATATTTGTCAAGAGCAATAATCCATTTGCACAGACCTTCACAAGCTGTGCTTGCGTTACGAACGATTTTTGGGTCAAAATCCGTATTGGGAATATAATTATCCCGAATCTTTTTCATTGTGGGCCCGGGGATATGATCAATATTATAATTGCGCAATCGATCGAGAAATTTCAAATCTCCAAGTAGTTTGAGCGAGGGACCCCAAAAATCT
This sequence comes from Fasciolopsis buskii, assembly GCA_008360955.1. Classification (NCBI taxonomy): domain Eukaryota; kingdom Metazoa; phylum Platyhelminthes; class Trematoda; order Plagiorchiida; family Fasciolidae; genus Fasciolopsis; species Fasciolopsis buskii. Next base: position 306,817 of record LUCM01010391.1, read on the forward strand.
TCGGTTATACGACCGGTACCGTCCGGGCGACGATCGGGTTTCTCCCCAAGCATGATACACACAGCTTCCATGACCAGTTTGACCACACCTGGTGGATTTTTCATCGACTTTACCAATGTTATATCCTGTGGTTAAATAAAAAATAAACATTAGGAATGTTCAGATTAAAACATGCATTACGTCACCACTCACCTAATGTACGCACACGGAATTGACTAGTTTGCAGGCATCTCAGCTAGAATGGTAAAATCGGGAGTAACGAAAGCGTGGAGGTTCCGCTTCCACACCTGGTGGTGCGAATTGAACTCGCAATAGGAAAAAATTGAAACAACTCCAAATTCGTCTCCCCGACGAGTGTTCCTAACCTGTTCCTGTGATGCCATGGTCACAAAACAGGTGACAGAAGAATGCATTTACAAACGTCTCTAGAAAGTCCATTTCGCCGTATGTGGTGCGCTGAGGTTCGCATTCATTAGGAGTGGTGATTAGACGAAAATCGCCGCACGTCAAAACTGATTGAATCACACGTTAGAAAGTGGTCCTGCGTAAACTCTTAGTGGTACGGTTTTGGTCTTGAACCGTGTCGTTTAACCTTGATGTATAAAAGTCCATACTTTGACATGTTCAATTGAGTTAAAAACAAATGAAGCCTGTAACATTTAATCAACGATTATTTTAACAAAAGAACGACTTCGCCATCTACGACAAGAAATCCATTCTTTTAGGAATTACAATACGCAAGTGCCTTTTGAAGTTCATTGAACTATGATCATGAGAATCTTGCAGTAGCATACCCACTGAATTCCACGTCGCACTTAGTGTTATCGCTATTATTACTGCGATTATTATTAATATTGCTTTACGATGGTCTAGAGTCAAGAAATATGCCATATAAACCATGGCAGGAAGATAGTGGAAGTGAAGCCGTTCTTTCGATAACAGATAAAATAAGGAGCGCTTTTCAACAGGGTTCATATTACCTATTCTTTTTTTTCTGAGACATATTAGTCGCACTGTACAAGGGTAACTGAGGTTTTCCGCGCTACCACTTCTAACGTTTCTAGTCCCCCGCCATATTCGTCATCATTAGGGAGCTTCCAATCGGGTGATCAACATTTTAAGTGTTTTCCATATCACTGGTTGTCCGCCGCGTCACTTCTTCCAATTGGTCCCACTGTGTGTAGATGGCTCACGCCAGGTGGACTTTGATTCAGCACTGGCAGCACCTGCCCAAACCACCCCGGTCGGCATTGTGAAATGAAAGCATCAAGGCGCGATCTTATTGGTCCAAGAACCTGGTTTCTAGCTGCAGTTTTGCTGATGTGTATTACCAGTACGACGCCCGGGCAATTCTTCGTATACTTTGACTCTCAAATGCTGACAATCGTCGAACATTATCCATACGGTAAGACCCCACGAACAGCTGCTTGATCTGAGTCAAACCAGAAAGGCAGAACTTTGATTGCAGTACGTTCACATCTGGCTCGATTTTTGCTGCTCTTCTCCCCAAACTGTGATAATCGGTTTTTGTACCTGATTTACCTTAATCAGGGCACATTTATGAGTACCACACTGCTTTTGGTGGTATGTTTGTTATACGTGCGTTTTGATTCCCACAGTATCCATTTTATGCTTTGTCGAGCCTACCCCACTGAAAAGAGATTCACGTCTGGAGACGTCCAATTCGACAGAATTCTGTCCGTCCTTGTCCGGAACTCTTAACAAGATTTCCAAAGATTTCGAGGGTTGTATATGTGATAAGATAAACCCACTCAGGATACCTATTGTTGGGGAACAAAATGTGCGGTGCGTGTTCAAAATAAGTAGATAAAATGGGTAAGCTCACAATACAAGGAGGACGATTGAGTGGCTCACCGTGAACGAGTAGATAGGGGAACAATCAGCATCAGAAGTGGTACTACAACAGCCCAAAAGAACTTTGTCATCATAAGGTACAACACAGACGATGGAATGTCATACGGCAGATGCCAATGCGGCTGTTTTTGGGGCCGATGCATCAAAAAACCTGGTGACGTCAGGATTGTTGTCGTCAGCAGCAAAGAATTCCGAGTGAAATATCATTGAAAATACCTAAGCAAAAACTAATGTAAGGTAGAGAAAATCGAATAAGTGTGGTGCCCAGGGATGCAGTGGGTTTTGAGGGCTTGCAGCTTAAACTTAAAGAGGTGGATAAAAAGCTAGGGAAAATTACGCACCATCAGGGATCGTAACCTGTTGGTACTTAACATCGAAGAACGCAGCATGGAAAAATTCAAGGCTATGGCGGACTTGGATAATAGGAGGATCAGAGATGTTCAACGAATTGCAGATCGGAAGTGGGATATGGAACTGAAAAGATTCTATCCAATAGGAGTACGAAAACGACTTAGACAAGGTGCAGGAGTTGGTGCAAGAAGACCAGGAGTAGCCCAGTTTGCTGACGCCATTCTCAAAAACCACTTATTGACCAAGGTGAATATTACTTTCCATTCCACTGGAATTCGCTATCGAGTTGCACTTGACGACTGTTTGATCGGCCAGAAAGATAACTTCAGATCTATCTGTCGCCACGGTCGAACGCTCGTGGAATGGCCAACGGGATTCCATGTGTTGTTAACACTCCCGGAACCGTGCAACAATTTCCAGAATAAAGGAGGCCCTCCATCGCAAGGAGGGGGAGGAGCGTAGTCAACGGGCTCATTCCAGGAAAGAATCGTGGATCAAGTGTGGGTTTGTGCAGATCGCACTCCAGCGGCTTTTCCCACGTCCGAGACCAACTTGCCTACAGTGCTGATAGTAAAGGAACGGTACTGAGGCGGTCTCCGACCTGTAAAAATGCAAATATGCGCCGTGCGACTGCCTTTGTCTTATTACGGATAAGCACCACGTGTGCTGCACTGAGATGCCTGTGACCGTGCTACGTGCAATCACACTGCGGCATAGGCACGTGTGCACACATCAGTGACACGGGACAGCAAATCACACATCCTGTATGTCGGAGTCATGGAAGCAAGGGCATCATGAACGGAGTGTAGCTACAGGGTATATCAAAGTAACCGAAAGGGTCTGAAACTGGAGCAAAACGAAATGCCATAATCTCGCACCTCAAAGTAAATGGGCCCAGATACAGACTTTGCTTGCTTGTAGCACACCGGCCCGACAGGCCCCAGCTCAGTCAGGGTTGTGCAAGTATGAGGAAGTTGAATGAAGCCCAGTTGAATCCAAAATGTCTGAGTGATTTAAGATTTGCTCAGGCCTCAAACACGAAGACCTGATTTATCACTTGGCCAGGCAAGTGAACTAAGCTGTACTGTGGCCATCACGGCTATTCATGGGGCTAGCAATGGATTCTCGCCGCAAAGTCGAGGCGCAAACTGACGAGCTAGGATGATTTGAGCCCGTCATAATGTAAATTTTGGACGGGCTTAACTCATCTCACCCCAATTTTGCTCACACATGATGACGCCCCCTGACTGAGCTGGGCGTTGGCGACTCCATACGCTTCAAGCAAACAAAGTCAGCGGCTTTGGTTATTGACGTTGATATATAAGACTGAGGAATTCCGTTTTGGCCTTGCGTCAGACCGTTTTGGCTATTTGGACTTTAGAATCGATCCACCACAGCCCGGTGGGAAAGCACAAGAAGAATGGCACCGGGGGCTGCAACCGTTAGTTCAGTCTCCTTTGTTCAAACACCACAAGATCGACCAATTGGACCACCTGGGGTTGCTGACGCACTGATGAGTTCTTGGCCAGGCGACAGTGGTTCAACCAATCCGGTAACAACAATCAACAACTCGGGGATCAGACTGAATGTCAATGACCTAAGCACGAAACTGAACGAAGGACGACTGGGCGCACATCAGTGGAGTGCGGTCGATAAGGGCAGAAATGTAAGAAGCCGGGTGGACAGCACGCGGACGCAAACGGCAACTGGTCAGTTGAATGAGCGAAGTAGAAAACGGTTTAGCGGCACCCGTCTGGGCGAACTTGCGGGGCGGAGCTGTGCTAATCTGTGGTACGTCTTCTCCAGTGTATCGCGTGATGGTTACCAAAGGGGGTCACCGCGGGTTTGTTTGTCCATTTTTCGTCATTAGTCTGCTGAGAAGTTTATCTTGGTCCTTGTATGTTCACGAAACAATCTCCTAAGTTGTAATACTGCATATCTCCTTCTCCGAATGGGGATGCTTTCAGTTGTCCCTTCTTTCTAATGATCTAAGTGTAGTTGGTAATTGTTCCTGTTCCGTTGCAAAAACCACTGACCTACTAATAAGGTCTATGGGCATATCTACAGGTTTAGTGGCTTATCGGGAGACATTTATCATACTTGTGAAAACTTTAGTTCCAGAATAATCTCGGATGCTTATCATCCTTTCCACAAAGTTGGACACTGTGTAGCGGACAAACTCAAACAAGGAGGAATGGTGAATTCCCTGTCATTTGTTATAAGTCACATTTAACGTTTTGTTGGGATGATTATGGCCTATAGATATGCACGGGCGTGCGACTGACCAAAATGGGTCAACTAGTAACGCGGTTGCAATTCGTGGTTGGTCTTATGTCAGCTTTTTCTTGGACAATTGCCATCATTTCGTTCGAACATTTGAACTCACCATCAGAATTAGAAATGATAAAAAAACGTGGAAAACATGATTAGTCATGAAAGGCGGATGAAAAATCCAGTTGCGACTTGTGAGAATTCGGGCCAATTAAAAAAATAGTTTTATTTGCCCTGAAAGAAAGAAAGATGGGCGTGTTAAGGCATGATAATTGTTCTCCGATAAATTAGCGTGTAGAGCATTCGAAGTTATCTTGACTGTGTACTCTTCGCACGCACACAAATACAGATCGCGTAATTCGATAGATAATTGTTCCATTGATAGGAATGATGCATCAACAATAATTGATATACTTCGTGAAGGACTTTAAGAGCTACTTTTAGCGAACGGAAACAAACGACCATGGGGACGACTACCGTATGTTTTATCGATAGAGATCCCCGCGTATTTAACGAAATCTACCCTAGCAAGCGGTATTATGTTCGTCAGAAAATAATTTTACGCGTAATATCATTTGTAATGAATGGTTTTCAATGTTGTGACGTTTGTCAATTATTCGTCTGAAAACTTCCCTATAATTAAATGGAGCGTAAATACTGATACGAATACATAAAAAGAGATATCTCAGAGACGTAATTATCACTCACACTTTGTTTAAGTGTGTCCAACGAGGCCAGGGCGTCTTTTAGAATGGGCATAGCCTCTGCCAAATCGGCCTCGCACTCGTCTTTGATCGCCTTGGAAGCTGCTGCTGCCTGATTCGCAACCAGCTGATCGGCGGCCACTATCTCCCGTTGAGCTTCCACTTCGACCGAATCCTGAGCAATCTTTTTCAACAATGCATCCGTCTCGGCACTGGTCTCCATTAGTAGTGGTTGCAAATCGCGCAATTCGATCTGCATTTTGCCTACCTCACTGGCCGCAAATTCCAATTTTTGTAAACCCGTTAAATAGCGATTACGCATCGTGGTCAATTCGGTTCGCTTTTTGTTCAGCAGTTTCTTGAATGTCAAAATCATTTCCAGGTAGGAAGTTGGAGTGACGTAGCTATGGCGTCGAAGCACTTCCAAATATCTGCGTAACAAAATGGAGAAATCATTGGTTTGTGTAGCAAGCCTATATGAAAATAATAGATTTAGAAGCACAATGAATTTTTTCCAGCGTCTGTACACTAAAACTTTTTGGTGGTGATATGAAAATTGAACACTCGAAACGAAGACCAAAGAAGAGAATGAATTCGACAGACTTGAATTATCATCCATTCAGGTTTCATCTAAGCATGTTAACTAAATGTGACCGATCAAGGGTTTTTCAGTTGTTCTTGCTTGACTGAATCAAACGCAGTTAGCTAAAGGGATTTTTTCGTTTCAAAACACTCCGAAATTTTGTCGGATCTGTCCAGCAAGGATGACAGAAGACTTATCGTGTTATAGACCTCCAAAGGTACCACCTCATCAAGTATAACAGTCACGCATTTCGATCAAACTGATCTGACCCTATATTACCGCCAAATGAAACCCACTGAAATTGAGTTCTTAGTAGACACTAAAATGTGAGAAATCGTGAGTTTATAATACCTCATTTTTATTTGTGCGGACCGTGAATTTAATCTCATACAGAAACACGGTTAAGTTTTTCGCGGAAATAACTACCTACAATTTGTCTTGTTGCTAGGTTGAGTTTTATCTATAACTCTTCTTAGAGCAGGAATCGTCGTCCGGTCTACTCACTTTTGCAGGGTGCGCACTGATGTCCACGCGTCCAAGCTAAATCTCAGCCTAGACATCGGAATTTTTAACCGAAGGCCAACCCGGACAACCAAGCAACGAAATCACGTGACAGGGTCGAAGGGCATAGAAGCAAATCCCCGGTTGTTTAGGTTTTCAGTCTGAGCTTGACGTCACGCGCAAATACACGCACCCCTTTGTGGGTCTTTTTTCACAACATTTTTGTGAGAGGATTTCGGTGATGAAATCCAAATCGCGTCCTTAACAAGGTGCTTTTTCGGAAAGTGATCGCTGTCCGATCGTACCCTATACGAAGGTGCACCGTAAAGTAAAGGAATATTATCCGACAACGTAATAGTTATCCGAAGTCTAGAAATTAGATCGGGTGAATGGTACACGGGTCAGCTGCGAGCCTGGTGTCGAAGACAAGATTGAAAGAGACCGGTTTTTCTCGTGGCATGTTCAAATGCGTGCAAGAGTCTCTCTGGAAAAGCCTACGACCGGCCTTTCTTAAGCAAGCCAAACGGGATCCAAGTAGAACCAAGTCGAGTGAGTAAAACATCTAGCATTGGGGTTAGACATTTTGATTATTGAACAAAGGCGACGGATGAGCATCTGAAATTTAAGTTGCATTTTCAGTGGTTTATATTATTAAGCCGTTTACATTGAAAGTAGCATGTATGAAGATATCATGCAGAGTAGTGATAAACGTCGATATTCAGTAGTCATTATCTGAGGTGAAAATTCAAACAGACGCATGTGACAAATCATCCACATATAATGAACAGACCACTCCAATCACCAAGCATTATTTACGGTCCCTCTGTTTGTTGAATACTATTATTCGTCATGCAGTGCCAACATCTGACTTGCTATTGAAAACCGTCGGAGCAATCTACATTTGCTAAAGAACACTATCTAATCACGTTAAAATTAACTCACGGTCATTTGGTAGTAAAAATGGTATTCAGTAATACAGTAAAATTGGAATCTCGATTCAATTCAACCGTGCACATTCTGAGCACTTACAGGATAATAAAATAACAAGAACAAATCCGACTAACCCACCTGGTCGAGAGTTTCCGAACACTTTCGTGGAAGTATTTACAAACAGTGACGGATGACTCCCTGGTATTGTCCGAGAATTCAATATCCTCAAAATATGTGTTGGCGACCATTTCCAAAGCGTCTTCAGGCCAAACCTGGAAAATGCGATCAGATTTTCTTTGTTTTTGGTTTCTCACCATGTATAAAAAGAAACTAAAAATATTCTTCATAATAAATGAGAAAAAGTAAGCAAATAGGCAACTAGCTAAGCTAGTTTCTTAAAGGATGGAATTCATCTACTTATACGTGATTTGATTGGGAAATAAACTAGTTTAAGGTTGGCTCAATGAAATATTACAATAAAAACATGCTAGTCATTTTAAATCGAAGTGCCGTTCCTTCTGCTTTTCGGAATTACTTTATGGTACTTCGACTGCGCATCTGAGAAAGAGAGAGAGAGAGATCGACGGTGCGCATGTTTGGTAGTAAACGCTTGTGCTGTTTTTGTCATGTTTTTCATCTTCCCTTCGAACGACCCCAAAATTTCCAAATGCTCGCTTTAGGTAAACCAACGCGTCTTAGTGTGTCTCAGTGAAGCGGACCGGGATGTATTCATCTCACCATTTCGACTGGATTTAACGAATTGTCTCTTATCGGGGCTCGATGATCAATCGCATCGATTAGTGCACGGTATGTATGCGCTAGGGAAAGTGATGCCAATAGATTGGAAGGAAAAGTCTGTTGTCTTCTGTTCTAGCTTCGTTTACAAACATTAGGAGGACCGAGTATCACTACCGACATATTGTACAGCAAAACATGACAAAAAAATAACTTGGAATTGAAGACGTATGCTCCATCCCGTAGTCGGATCAGCCTGCTCGATATTCTAATTAAGTTATTAAGTCAGTATCGTGGAAATTCCTAAGGACCAAGTGACCTGTACGTGTTTGTTTCTTTGTTTGTTTTTGTCGGAGAGAGACAGCGAGAGAGAGATTGGCCTCAACACCCACGTGGTGGTTTTTCGGTCATTTTGTGACAGTTAGCTGAACGCGCTCCTATATCGGTATGTGGGTAGAATGCAATATCGGTTTGGGTAGGTAGCAGTTTCATGGAAAGTTTCCACTCTGTTTTCTATTTCATTTTGGACACAGTGGACGGAGGGTTTCTCCTGATTTGACTGATCTCCCTAATGTTCAAGCCGCAGGCTTTTGCCAACTGCTGCTAAATGTACCAATGCACTATGAAGAGATTCTGCCAGTACAGGTTCTGAATGTATTAAGAGTGGGGTCAGAAACTTTTGTCGCGAGTGTATAATGAGAATTTAGACAAAAGGGACTTGAAAACTCAAGACCAGAGGTTTCTGAAGAGATGTCCGTTGAATGACATCGTGGTGCTATTATCGAAGTGTATTCCTTATTGCAGTTAACCAGTTAGTGAGCAGTTTCATGAGCATTAAAACCACTGCAACGTTACTGACGGAATGACATAGATGTCCTAGTCTTTGATCAAAAAATGGGACGATGATGAAGTAGTAGGACACTCTCTCGTGTACAATGCGCTGTCGAGAAATTCGTCATGAATCACACAGCAAGTTTATTCTGGTAAATGGCGAGAGGCTATTGATAAGTGTGACTTTCTAGAGGTCGAACAAAGCAAGAAATTAGTGGTTAATAAGAAAAAGGTTTATGAGACTGAACAATACGGCAGGGATCAAACCTGTTGAACAGCGTGGAATTCTGCCAGCAGTGTCTCGATGAACATCGAGTTATGGACGCTCAGTTCACTGAGCTTTTTGGATGTACTGAAAGTAGAACTTTTCGGATGCTTCGTGGCAGTGGAGTTTCTAACGGTAGTTCACTTGCAGAGGATGGTTGGTTGAGTGACCTCATTTTGACGAGTTCGTTATTCAGTCATCCAGGGAAGATGACAATGGAAAAATACAGCCAGTGTGGTAATGTGCACATATCAGCTCAATTTTCATAACCACTAACTTTGCACGAACATCCTCTATTTTTGGTTGCTTCCTCACAACATTGACTTGAAAGATAAAACGAGAAGAAGGGATAAGGGAAGATTAACTGCATGGTAATAAAGTTGCAGATATTTACTAAAAGAAAAGATTTCGATTGCAAGAACAACCCATACTGCAGCCCTGAGCTATATCATCCACTGCCTCCAAACATCGCTTCGGAGGGACCAACGGACCCGAATCTGGTAGTCTAAATGGGTCAATACGAACCAGTCTACTGGTTAGCGTTCTCATATCTTTTTGCCATGTGATCGACTGACTATCTTGGCCAGTCCTCCAACTCTCTCCTGCCTTAGAGAACAGCGTACAATGAGGCAGGTGTGCGCAAAACGTGTCTCAAGCAACTTAGTCTGTTCATATTCAGTGTTTCTAACAGTTGGACCGCAGGACCCAGTACCTTACGTCTAACCTACGACATTGTAACAATTGTGTTCAAACACCGAAAGTCTTCACTTTCCTACTGCTCACAACGGCCGTGGCTCTGAGCCGTATACTGATACTATGTACACCCGACCTTTGGTCGATAATCGGAGGCCACTCCAACGCCACAGATGCTTGAAATTGATAAATGCCAATTGACCCTCTCTGCACGTGGAGACAATTCATTCGATGTACGATCGCCAGGTGCGATACAACTACGCAAAAAACCAAATCTTTTTCACCCAATTCTTCTGAGTGATCGAGATTCGGCTTCGAACCAGTCCAATCGCCCGCTAGCGTTTTACACTTGTAATGTGCAAAGCACATATGAAGCATACCCGCACTAACGTTCAAATGATCGAGAAAACCTGCATCTTACTTCGGTCTGTACTCAGACCACACCATCATCCGCACATTTCAGGTCAGGCAGTTTCCCGTCTGAGCACATATCAATGCCAATTTTCCCGGATGAGGAGAGTTACCCCTTAAGAGCAAAGTTTCTTTGATCTGTTTCCAGTGTTCGCCAAAACCTTAGTGAAACGACAATGGCGATTATTGTTTAGAAGCAGCTGTACAGGCTTTTGTGTTAGTGTGACCACAGACTAGGTGTAAACGAAGGCGAAGACACTAAAGTACGATCTGTCCATATCGGTTAACCAGAAAGATCGAGAATTCCCGATTTGTTCACACCACCGGTCCCCAATAGTAATGTGGCAAATCTGAGTCCTGCGACTTGGATGAGGAGGGTGCCAGGTGAGCCCATGTCGCTTTTTAGGGTAAAAGTTGGGGTTTCGCCAGAAACAATCTGCAGTCAGAAAAAACTTGAATAATATGATGTCAATTATCGGTGCGATGGGGGGAGGTAGAAACTCGGCCTCCGGCGTACCTTTCTTTCTCTTCCAATTACTCAAGCTGGACGTTAAAATCACCAGCAACAACCACATCGGCCGTTGAACGCACATTTTAGAGTATTCGAGATAAGTCCGGATAGAACTTCTCTTTGGTCTCAGGAGAGCAGCAATTAACGGGCACACAGAGATACAATGAACAGACAACAATGCTCCAGTCCACTGTTACTGAACTGCCCAGCCGGACAGCACACACGGCTGCTGACCGAGATCCACATTAACAGTACATGCTGGGCTCTCGTGCTTATCATGACCCCGACCCCAGTATGACCGCGGGCACTGGAAACCGGATCACCTGACACGCAAAAAGTGAAGCGAAAGAATGGCTGTATCTGAGCTACGAATAGTGATTATGCACGTGGGATCTTATATACCCATTTTGGAGCCGCGACACATTTTTATCTTTTACTTTCCTTATTAATGAAATAACAATATACATCATTTTTCAGGAAGGGGGCCGTGGTCACCAGAGGTATACCAAGTGGGGAAGTTGACCTTCACGTCCAAACACCATGACCTTATCCGCTTGGCCATCGCCGGTATACGCCTGTTACAAAAGTTTCAACAGTTTAAGCTGGGATAGCTTGTTACCCTACTTGATTTAGCGTCCTGACATTGAATGGAGCTAAATGAAGTGAACAGCCAAGCGTAAACACTGGATCCAAAATATCTGCAATCTTTCCACTAGTATTGCCACCATGTAAATCTACCGCGCCGTGGCATCTCATATGGATCGTACATCAAACGAATGGAAGCGGCAAGATCTCGTGTCATTCTGCTTAGTCGGAAGAACGAAGGTTGGTAAACTTCCCTATGGAAAGAATTCTGGAGGCCTCTGGGGAACTAATACATGGCGGCTCCGTACACCACAGATTTTTTTTCTGGGAGTATTAGCTGGAGTCTTTGACTCAATAGTTTGACTCACAGTGTAGTAGGGTGTTAACTCAGTACGGGAGCTCAGGTAATATGCACGTTAAAGGAAGAGAACTGAACAAATTTAAAGGTGCGGACGCTGCCCCAAGGCCTTATTAGTAACAAGATGACCTCAATTTAATCTAGGAAGAAACACCATAATCCGATCAATAAGGATTGCGGCTCATTGTAATTCCAACATACTTACTAGGAAGTCGTTTCCCTACGGTATATATATATATATATGTATGCGAATAATTCACGCTACATATCTGTCGAAATTCGGAGCGCTTATAGATTAGTCAGGTCTACCTGGAGGATGGTGCATGAAGTATCGGTAAAAATCGGCGACAGTAATGGAGGAAAAAAATTCCGTCGTGACATTTTTGCATGAATACAAGTAACTTTGTGGTCACTTTCGGGTGGGATTGATTTCATTCAAGAATGACATGTCGTTTGCAAAGTTCATTCATTGAGTATGATGTAAATGTTAGCCTCGTTTAGTTTGAGACGCTGAAAAATTTGAACACAAAATTTTAAATCGACTGATGTTTTGAAGTCATTTCCTTACCATTAACATCGTGTGCCCATCTCAATGCTTCCCTGTGACCGTAACAATGTAGGCGATTAGGGTAGCGCGCTTGAATGACATTGATGACAGGTCAACTTTGGTGTAAATCAGTATCCTTCCTGATCGAAATATTTTCTCTTCCTGGTCGACCAGGGTTGTTAGACCCTAGTTAACGCCAAATGCTCCAATGAACGAGTAGTTATCTTCAGCTTATAAATACTTGCGTTATCATAGCAGAATACTCGGAATCATGTCAAAAGCGAAAACAATGGGCCGGGAGGGGGCAAGGATAAGAAAGAAGGAACGTTTACGTAGAATTCACCGCACGTCAGTCATTTCAGACTCCTCCTCCATGTAATCGACTGTCTGTCGTCGATCATGGCTTTTGTGTGGCCTACACTGCCCTCTGTCCCCCAGTCCAAAGTAGCCACGCTATGGTAATGTTTTGTAGATTGAAGTCAACAAAAGATTAGCCAAAATTCGTGTACTTGGAATATTTTAAGGGTTGAAAAGCAAAATCCATGCATTCACGGATGTTGAGGGTTAGGTTTAAGGTTTTTGATATGGTAAAAAGATTCTAAAAACCGAAATGAAGAGCAGAGGTAGGGCAAACATCGGATCGGGGAGACTTATTGCAACAACGTCAGAATACTTTATGATAAAGTGATTGTCAGAAACTGACACAGAACAAGTGTTTGTCGAGAGTGCAAAGGCGAAAGGATTGTCTCCGGTAGATCACCTGGGGTGGAAACGGAAGTGAAAAATGTTTTACCTTTGTAGCTTGTATACTGCTGCTTGTCACAAAAATAGTTTTATGAACGTCCTATGGCTGGCTGTTGGACGCTATGGTTTGGAAACATTTCAAGAAGTTCACGTCTGTTAGCATTTTTGAGTTTGTCACTGGAGGCGGATTCGAATGCACTTCGATCTCTTGTCCGACGAAAACGAAAACGTAATGGGTTGAAAAGTTGGCGGTATACGAGCAGAAAAAGAACTGAGTTGCGTTATACTATTGGTGAGTAATAGCTTTACAGAAACTTTCAAAGTGGTTGACATGCTCTCAATCGGACGGGAAGTTGCCACCTTCAGTTTCCTCACCGACTCGTAAGCAGTCAAGGGTTGTATTTCAGTTCAAGCAATGGTTAAACTATTTTGTCGGTAGTGATATGACCGTGTGTGTACTGTGCTTGACAGACGTCCCTCTCTATGCGTGTGCGCTGGGTGGAAGGGGGTTTATCCGGACCGTTTCCCTTGTTGATTTTAGAGCTGTTTTAGCAAAACAACCAAATAAATTTTGTTTACGATACAGGCAATGACATCAACAGTCGGTAAAGTGCTTGTGCGATTGATGAAGTCGTTCTTGAAATAACTTTCTCGACATTTGCATCCTGAAAAGAGTTTTTTGAGGAAGTGCCGCTGAGCTGCTTGAGGGATTTCCAAGATTCCCCTTCATTTGGTATTGACCAGCAGTCTGAGAACTTCTGACCTGAGGGAGAAAATGCTTTCGACGATCGATAGTCTTTGCTTGTGTCAGTGTTTTATTTTTCGCCATTTATTTACTTCGGTATGGAAGAGCAGAATCAATCACTAGAACTAAAGAAGGTTTTTCAATCGATAGCATACTAAACAACAAAATTTCAAGCAACATGTTCGATGCTCACAAAACACTGCAGTCATGGTGGTTAAAACGATCGAGGTCTGTTCGCTGAAGTCTCTGTGTATGTTCACCCAAGTTTGATGCTACTTTTGCGTTCCTCACCACGACACTGAGTGAAGAATTCATGATTATGCCTGACTTTAGGCAATGGACGAAAGCAGCAAGATTTCGTAGTCGACCACTCCCTGCAGAGCATTCCGTGTGACTTAAACTAATTCTGCGTCATTCGTAAAACAGATACCTAAAATGGGATCAAATCTAGTGATAAAATCGACGACGTCTTTAGCCCAAAGATGCCAGAATGGTTAAAGTCACCACCGGAATATTTTTACGGCGATTTGGTACATCCCGGGGAACGAAAGGAACAAACGTGTGATTTGGACAGTTGGCGGATAGGACAATTTCGATGGTTGTCGCTGCGTACAGTGCAAGCATATCAGGCTAACCAAACCGCATTGTCAGCTCAGGTGTAAGCCGAATGCACGAGTCGTATTGGCTTGTTTCCAGCCGACTGAAAACTAAGCTACCCAGTGGATATTGATCAGTAGTTATTTAGTTAAAACGATAAAATCCGGTGGCATTGAAGAGGGGTAGAATTTCGGACGGGCAGCGGAGGTAAACAACAAAACCGCATCACGTCCGGTATTGCATAGTTATCGACTGAGCTCACGGCTCATGAGGCCTGTACAAGCAAAATCTTCAGACTAGAACAAATAAGCTAATCTGACGTCACATAAACTGTGAAACAAGGCCTTGGAATGAGTATTTACCAGGACTTACGACTTGTTTGGAAAAGTTCCGTTGGTAAGTACGGCAAGGGCTAACTTGTGCACAAAAGCGAATGATCAAAGCAAACCGTGACCAATTGCTGTTTGCGTTCTATCAGGGTTGGGAACTCCAATAATATTTCGAGAAAGTTGAAGATCTAGAATGAATTGCCCAAGTTTCCTAGGTACGAGTGATTTCTCACATTCACTTGAACACCTAAATTTCCGTGCAAATTGATGTGTGCCGTTTCACGTTAGATTATTACCACAAGGTGATTTGTCATTTTTACTGGATAATATCCAAAAACAGCATCGGTGGTTATTGGACATTTTTATTCTGGCTAATAGGAAAATTTGTGTGTCTGTCCGACTGGAGTAGTAAAGCCGACTGTCAGTGCTCCAATCAAAATGTTTGAGAAGATCGACAAAGTATTCGACGAACACGACAGTGATAGAAACTAACAAATAGTGTACGAACGAAATAGTTGAAAGAGCCGTTCACCATCCGCAGTCTGGTCTGAAACAATTGACTGAAGAGTGTGACGTTAGTTTTAATTCCGTCGATCGCATTTTGAGGGAATGCGACACTTGATAGTTTCCCGAGGTTGGACTCCAGTGGCTATTTGACTTGCAGTGATTCTTAGCCCGCATATTTGGGGTCATATACGGAGATTCGAGAATCACTGAGGAAAGGGCCGATTGAGCAACAGCAAACTTGGCTTTGTGTGAGGAAATAAGACAGAATTTGTCTGAAGGTTGTAAGTTGCTTGATGCCCGTCACGTGGGTGTTCGGCAATCAGCATTCTCGACTTTCAATCGTTTGGCCATGGAGTGATGCTTGTGGCTTACGAAAATCGCTAATTTAAAATAACGGAACCGATTTTAGCTGAAGTATGTTTAAGGAGATATACCACGTGCCACGACTGGTGACAACATTTGATCACTCTCTTTTCTTAGACACCAAAAATAAGTTGTGCAATGTGGTACATTTTATTGCATTTTGATTAGATTATTATGCTAGTTTATCTTTCTTTCTAAGGTCACAAACGGGTCGCATAGTGATAGGGATGATAATAACAAAAGATTATTTTCATCCCAACGAAAATTAAAAATTTTTTGGTTTTCAAGTTTTTATTCATGTTCGAAAAACGGCGCACATTATGAATGCTCCGGTACAATTGGTAATTGCACAACCTTCTGGGGAGATAATAACGGGCATTCTTCCACAACCTTGTTGCTAACTGCCTTTTAGCTGATACAAACTGATTCACACATTCAGTTACAACCAACTTTATCGAACAACTTCTCGATGAATAACTCGCCTTCTTTGTCTTTTATCTTTTATATATAAAAAAGAAAAAAGAACTACGGTTTGCGGATTGCTGAACGGCGCCTACGATTACCTGAACTCGTCCCACGAGCCTGATCTTCAGTCATCCGTCAGCCGATGATGCAGGTCTCTTTCCCTCATGATGTAACCGTTTGAACTCATTCCATGTTACAGTCAAACTGCGATCTGACGCTTCTGATAATATACCTTTCCCATTCAACTTTAGGTATATGGCGAAGAGTGCCGGAATATAAAATGACCGATCCGAGTTTTCTATGGAACAGTAAGCTTGCATTCCATCCCGTTAGCGTTTTTTTACGATCATCCGAGACCTGGATGCACACAACTCATCTGACCTCAACCATTTGCATCCCGATTTGGCCGGGAATTTCATTTCGTGGGCTCGTGAATGGACGTGATGAGCACAAATTAGTCTAGCTAATTTGCATGTCTAAGTGAAAACTGAAGTCGTCATATATGACATCCGACCAAAATTTAAATCACTCAAGTAGCGCAGATTCCACTGGCCAACGTTAAACTAACACATGATGACACAACCCTGACTGAGTCGTGGATTATCCAGTCCGGGTGCTGGAAGCAAACAAAGTCAGCTACTGTGCGTGTTTACCTTGGCGTGAGAGATAGCGGATTTTCGTTTTGCTCCAGTTTCAGACCGTTTCGCTCATCTTGGCGCCCCGTTGTAATTTAGGGCTATCTCACAATTACAAACACATACGAGTACCGGTGTCTCTGATGTCAGCAGGTTATGGTAGTGCCCGTGTGCACTCATAAGTGAATCCTCAACGTGAGATACCCAGTCAGCTAAATATCTATCAGATTAAATTGAAGATGTGTTACATCAAGAGCTGCATATCACAGTCCTTATCGCGAGTTTTTAGGTTGTGCATGTGAACATTACCACAGTGAGGGGTAAAAGTTGAACAACTCACATGGAACCAATCAATGGTGCAACAGTTGATCAGTGATGGGAACATGCGTAATCGGGATCGGAATGAGTCGCCGATTGGACTCATGGCCAAGACAACATGCAAGTTGGTCCGCACCCGATCAATGAAGAAGCTATACATAGCCAATGGAGTGCCATCGATCTTGCGACCCTAAATGAGGAGACGAAGTCGAATTATTAAAGGAAAATTTCCACAGTACCAGAAATTTTCAGCCTTGTATTCATGCACACTTTTTATACATTTATGCGGACGTTAAAAAGTAGTGTGGTGTTCACGAGTGTAGCACTAACACAGAAATCTGCAGGCTGCTTATGTGCCATCGGGACCACAGTGGAGAAAGAAAACAGTGAGCGAAAACGAGGAAAGAGAAAAAATCACTGTATAGCTTTCATCACACAATAATTTCACTATCTTCAACCGCCACGTCACTGTCAGTCCATCGGGACCCATGAATGGATTTTATTGGTGGAAACTAATTCTTATTTCCCCGATGCGATTTTATGTTGGGGTTTAATCCTCGAACATCAAAGATATGAAGCATTTCCGTGTGTATTTTCAACTTTTTCTCATTGTGATTACTTTATTTTCTGTCAAAAACAATGAATTACCGGAAAATTGGAGAAGTTTCCAAACAACTCAGCTGTCGTGGTCGGAAAGGAATCACCGTGAAATAGTGAATTACAATTTAAACAAGAATTAGTCCATCTCTTTGCACATTTTCTGAGGTTTTGATAGAAGTGTAAATTTTTCAAGATTGTTCCACAACTTTCACGCTTCTGGCTTCAAATTGGAACCGTCGCCATCGTTCTGCATAAGACCAGAAAATGGGATAATCACGGGACTTCAAGGCAGCTGGGCTTCATTATTTCAACTCCCCACAACAAATGCATTACGACTGTCTTCACAAGATTTCAGAAGGGAAGCTATTTCAATCTTTTGCCTTAAGTGACCGACCTAACGTTCACCGAAGGATATGTAGTCTGATGTCGTTTCGCCTGACATCTCTTTGAGGTTCGATACACTTCGAGATTTCATGATTTCGAATTTACTAGGAACCTCTACTAACTCTCTTTTCTGTCTGGAGTTTTCCTGCACGTATACAGTTGGCTACTGACAACATTTGGGAATGGAGAATAATCGTACCATTTGCTGTCAAAAAACTGATCCTGACATAGTCTATCATCAGTTAGAAAAACACTCTTCGTACTAGAAGGCAACCAAGGAGATTATTGGGGTCGAACTTTGCTTTCGAATAGTGGAATGCCTTCATGACCTAAATAATGGCTAATCGATCAAGCCGACCACATTCTAGTGTGTTTCTTGTTATCATAACTCAAGCTGCTCGTCTGACCTGGATCTTTTGGTGCTCAAACAGAAAGATCTGCACACTAATTCATTACACGTATTTCCGGATAAATGATAAACATTTGAGCTTACAGTCACATTACAGTTAAGTACGGCCCAACTTCCACGTTGTTTTTATACCCTCTGGCGCTCGTCAGCAAAACTGGGTGAGCTTTCCGGGATGTAGACGATGCGCAATTCAAGGTGACATTCGTGGAAAGACAGTTCAGCAGCTCATGCTGGTGTTCTTAGAAGTGAACCCTAAACAACAGGCCACACCACTTGAGGCAATGATGAGTTTCTTCCAAAAAACAGTCCCAGTCTTCCTTTGATTATTTGTAAAATTGTGTATACACAACCCATTGTTCTGGAATTGATATCCGTAAAGAAATCTCAGGATATATTTGAAGATAAATGTTTGGATGTTCTCAGTTTTCATCCACTTTTCATTATTTTCACTTTCATTCCGATTTTGTCTGAACAAACGATAAAACTTAAATGAATACTAGTGCCGGGAAAATAGACAGTGCGTCCTCGTGCAACCCGTGTGCAAAAGGCCGATGCAGTGCAGAAATCAGTGTGCTTGTGCGTTTTGGTGATGCCTTCACCAAGATAAAAATTTTAAATCAAGGCTACAGGAAGTGGTTCATTGCTAGGACATGCATGGGTAACTTACGGTTTGTTTGGTCTGTTGTCGATGGAGTGAAATGCGAGTATGTATCAAAAGCGGCAACTAACTCAATGAACTGTTCTCGGTAGTAATTTAGAAGAATGGCAAAAGTTAGTAACCTAAACATCGTTTTATGAATTTCCCAAATGACGCTGAAAGGACTGTTCATTTTTGCGAACGTATACATGAGCCGACGGAAGAACATGCAAACTCCGCTAGTATATTTGATTGTGAACAGAGGTTGCTCTCAGCCTGCTTACTGGTCACCGGTGCAGTTGGATATTGATGTTTCCCAGCAAAACCCTCGTAAGAAACTAAAGGGATGGGGGAATATCATTGTCACCATCGTACAAAGTTAAGTAATCGAACGTCTCATTGACCGTCAACCTTCTCACCATAGTACACGTTGCTGTTCAAAACAGTGAAGATATACAGTGGACGAAGATTGGACCTATAGAGGTCAGGAGAGAAAAGGAGTCCATAGTATCCAACACAGTATACAGAGTACGTCTGTACAAAACGCATTTTTTAATTGTCCTTTTCCAAGCGACAGTAAGAGCGCCACTGTTCACGGTTTGCTGCCATATGATTCAGCGTCTCCGGACGATGGTTGTGTGATCTTTTGGGTACCAAACTGGGAGAAGTTCGGTGTACATGTTCTCATCCTCCCTGCCATGATATCTGCTGACCTCCGCATTGCTTCTTCCGCTCCGAGAGAAGAAAGGAAAACATGACACGGTACACTAGACGTGTTTTCTTTTTAAGCAACACGTGATTCAGCCAACGAAGCCTATTAAGCATTCACATAAACGGTACTCAATGCTAGATTTTGGCTTCAGTCAAACAAAGAAGTGAATACAAGAGCGATATTATACCACTTTTCAAGTTATTTTGAAGTCTCTGCAAAATCTAGAAACTTCACTCGAATTTTTGGCCACAATCCTAACTGATTGGCGAAACAAACTGTGTTCCATTTGAATGGATTTCTTGCGGCTGAAGAGCCCCACTGTTTTCTCACAGAGCGCGTATTTTTGCCTGGCATCAGATTAGAAGTAAAAATGTGTACATTGGATGATTTTCACTGAAGCACTTTGATCGAGTTACTTGATTCCGTCCTTCGTCTGGCTGGGAGTTATTGGGTTCAATGTTCTAATATGGAGACCGAAAGTGAGAACAGAAGCTTAAAAATCAATGAGCACTCTACAAGTTCGCTGCTGCTTAATATTTCTGCATATTCTTGCACGCTATTGGCGAATCGATTGCACTCATGTTTTATCCCTATCTGGTGTTTGATTTACCTCGCCAAATTTGTCTTCCCCTCCCCTGATAGTTGAATCAAACACTTTTCAGACGGCTTTCCTTTTGATTCTACTAACCTCCGACTAGGACTGACACCCCTGGTACCAAATGCAAACTATATAATGATTGGAACGCTGACCAAACATCAAAATTCTACGTTGTTTTTCTAATCAAACGGTCAGATCATGCATGGTCACATTACGACTGAACAGATTTTCTCCGCGTATAACTTTCACATTACAAAAGTACCGAACTAAATATCTGTTTTAGCCTAGATAATTCACGAAATATTTGGCATCTAAGTGAAAATTATTGCTCCTTTTGATAACTCCAATCTAACCCGTCTAACAAATTCTTGGAAGTGATGCGATATGGAACTGGATGTGAATCATACTCAGGAAATTGATGTTACTAGGTATTGCGAAGCTTGATCTGAAATTCCGATTTTCATTTGATTTGCATATGGATTTGCCGAATTATCAAGACAGTTCTTTCAATAAGTCACACTTCAATTATATCTAACGACAAACAATTCTCACAATGTTATTCTACTGACCAATTATGTAGTAGTAAGAATCTTTGGATAGTTGCTAGAGCTGGGTAAATCACATACTACGGATAGAAATGCCGCTGATTATCCTCTTTTGCAAATTTTAAACCTAGTGTTCAAAAATGACAAACTCATGGTAATACCTATAATGTTCGGTTACCTCATTTCTCGCATGAGTTTGCATTTTGTCGACAATTTCTGCTTTTTCGTCCGCTGGGAACAAATTTGGTACATCACCGGAGTTCAGTAGCATTGAAATATCTTCCATAAATGACTCATGTTTCAGTTGGCTATCACTGAACAAGAACACCGTTGTTCGACCGTCGACTCCGGTTTTCAACAAAAGCTTCTTCAGATCGTCTCGCCAATCATTCACGCTATATGTTCGTGTGATCTCAATTTGAAATAGGTCTGCGTCGGCGATATGCGTAGCCAACCGGGTTGCACTTTGTCGTCCACTCCCACCAACACCTATGAGCAAATAAAGACGTCGATGGGATCAAATACTAGGAAAAATACAATTGTCATTTCAAAAATAGATTTTTCGATTACTATCTCCAGTTAGCTGTTCGCATACCAGTTTCGGAAAGGATTATTCTACTTATCAGAATTGGCTGCACTTGGAGAAGAAAACCTATTCTTCTCTGTTTGAGTGGAAAAAATCAGGCTCTTTACCGCATACCTTTAATCATACTTTCTCTTCTCAAGTGGCCTTCTCCAGTGAGTGTTTTCTACTTTTATCCAGCAGTGATTCACAGAAATTTCAACACTACCGAGTAAAAAATGTCATTCGGTCGATGTGCTACTGTGCACTACGTCTACGCGTGGTTATCAATGCATCCAATGATATGGTGCTTAACTTCACCGGTTCTTCCGGTAGGGTTTCGATCAGGGAAATCCACGATCACCATTTGGCTTTGTTGGAAAAGGGAATAAGAAAGGATCGAAGAAGCTCGACAAACCATTCGTTGAACATGAGTAATTCGTTCATGGTCAAATAAGAACTTCCATGAACCTCTTTCAGCTCTAACTTCATGCATGGTCGAAGTAACAACAACGAAAACAAAGATCTCGGTTTATATGCAAGAAAATCGTCTACTGACTAGAGCAGCTCTTACTTTGAAGTAAACTAACCCTACAGGATTTCCACGTAACAAACAATAACTTGGAAAAAATCGCTTTAAAATTCTAACCGGAAAATACGACTGTTTTGAAGCGCAAAATACTCGTAAGGTGCTATTGCTCTTGAGTCCTTCTCAAACTCATTCGGTCGCATTTTAGTATGTCAACAACGGAGAGCATGGAAATTCCTGGTTCCACAGTCCTTTAGATGGACGGATTTTCCACTCTAAACTGTGCATTTCCCAAATGCGACGATAATGTCATTGTTACTGGATTAGATCGTTCTTCGCCCAGCAGTACATAAAAAATGGGAAAACCGGTGTCAGTAATCCCATTACTCACCACGCGCTATCTGAACACTAGCTCGAAACTGTCGCAATATGCCAACGGTCTGAAAAGGGGAAAAAATCAACCCACTCAGGTCAGCTGACTCATTTGCATGCGATACCACGAGCAGTTTGACCGAATCGCATGGCAAGAATCGCTGTAGCCTGGGCTCATGGATATGTAGTAAGATTCAGAAGAATCGAGGGCTTGGATGGGGGACCGTTCATTTGGGCGTTCCTTGAGGTGCGCGCTAAAACTATGGTGACACCAAAGCCATTTAGGAGAATAACCTCGGGTTGGTCTAAGCGACCATGGCTTGAAGTGAAATGAAGACATTTCTTCGTTGAAATTAAAGCCATTGACGAAACACAGACTAGTTTGCAAGTCATTGCAGAAGGTCGGGCAATTCAGTGAAAACAACATGGGGCCAACAAACGATAGTCGCGGGCGGTCAAGTGGAGTACATGTCTGTCACCCCAAAAGGTAAGAGGTCTCGAATCTCAGCTGCACCCATTACCGGTGGGCAAATGGCAGCCGTTGTCACCCGGCTCGGTACCACATTTGACCTGCAGGTCATGTGAAAAGAACTCGGACAGGCCTCAGTGTGCCCGAGTTCTTTCCACAAGGAGTGCGAGGACACAGGCGACCAATCATGGACTGGTGACTAGTGTTATCAATTGGCTAGTAACATGTACTACAGGCTAGCAAGATTTACCACAGCCGCATGTTCTCACAAGAGACTTACAGTTTCTCATATTCACTTTACAGTTCCTCATCTTAATGTCATTTTTTCTAAATTTACTCTTTAAATGGTGAGACTGTGTTCCTATGACATCTAAGTTTCAGAGTCATGGTTGCCGAATTCTTCACCCCCCTGTGCGGTGTCCCCCGGGGCTATTTGGACATGCCCCTCACGCTAAACCCACGATTGAAGTGTACCATTAGAAAAACCAATGGATAGCAAACGAGGTCTGGAGGCTGCTGAAGAACGGAAAACTTATAGAACGACAAGGAGATTGAATGGGATAGAACAGCATAGTGTCCGAGCAGTTCTCGTCCCTTATGAATAAAGGAAGAAATATCCTTCGAGGAAAATCAGATGACATTGGAATGCTCATTATCAGGGCTTTCAAAAGACCATTAATGTGAACTACTTCATATATGAAAGAACATACTTTTCAATCCGTTGTGTTACTGGTACAAATAATATATCTTTCAACTTTTCCAAGTACTTCCAGCTAACTAACTAACTAACCATTTACACGCAGACAGAACATTATCTTTTTGTTTCCGGATAAAATAGTTACGTGGACCGATGCCGGAAACAGAGAATTATCGCGCATGGGTGAGACTAAGTGAGATAGAGATAAGAAACGACGTTTCATCCATTTACTGATATGTAACATCCCCACAAAAATATACTGGACCTGAAGTCAAATTACCCCAAGATACTGTTAAACAATTGAATTACTCTTCATGATACATCAAAGCCATCAGAGTCACAGACTTCTCCTACCTGAATAAACTGGACTGGTATTAGGCTGACTTCAATGGGGCGGAAATCGGATGCGCCACGAGTCACCGAGAGACAGAGCTGGGAGGATGTAGACTTTGATTTTCATCGTGATAACCCTAATCTAGCTGGATAATTGCAGATGTTCGCGAATTCGCCAAAGGCATCTCACATTTTCATATTGTTGGTTGTTGGTGAAATTCAAAACGATGGTCCCGTGTCAGGTAGTCAGGAGGCCAATAAAAAAGATATAATTCCAGGGTTTGCATGATCAAGGATTGAAGATAACCTGAAGTTAAACTATCCGCACTATGTAAGGATGTGTAATTTACACGACTCTCTATCACTGGTGATGCATTACGAAACCGATGTTTCGGTCCTTAGGCCAAAACCAAAATTTAATTCGCTAGAGAGGCTTCAGCAGAAGTAATTTCGTTTCTGTGTTCATTTTTTTTCATAGCCGACGTCTGGTCAAGAATAACTTCATCCACTTCAAACCATAGCAGAGTTTTCCGTTCGAAGCCGAACATCTGACGTTTCTCTCAGAATGTGCAATAACCAGGTACCCAATATCCGCAGTGCATGTGATGCGTCCACCGCTTTCCATGAAGATACAATTTTGCGATACACACCGCATTACTATGGGTCTCAAAACAAGACCGCTGGATATCTATCGGTCACTCACAGCACCAAAAATGCCCTGCCCTCTCCCGCCATAAAAGAGCCTGTTTACTTTGGTTCTTTGTAGGAATGGCCATCCAGATTCATTGCGTCTCTTACTGTGTGGCTCGAAGGGGAGTTTCAGCGTCACACGAACGGTTTGGGATTGTCTCATCACCGGACGACTGGCAACCGCCAAGATTTCCCCTTGGGGTTCAAACAGTATGTGCTGCCTATTTAGGACCGTTGACGCAACCTGCGACATGGTCCTCCGTATACTTTCAGTTGAGGGACGATCTGAGCCCGTGAGAACGTCATCGGAGTTAGAAAAAGATCAGCCTAAAACAAGCAACTGGGAGGCTACGGGGTTGTGTAAGGTAGGTATACTCACGCGCTACACCGCCCAGGTACTGAAGGTCGACAGATAAAATCTAAAAAGATGGGTCCAACAGTATCAACAAGACAGTAGGTGACGAAAGAGTTTCCAGGTGAGGAAACAAGTTACTTGTAAGAATAACTAAGTCACACGACCAGTATGTCACCGACGAGCGGGAACCGTTAGAAGGACGTTGGTAGGATAAGATCCTGTTCACTGGAGCACTAGTCCCCCTGATTTGAGCCCAGCTGAAAACTTATGGGACTATTTGTAGCTAACGATCATTCGGCTGGAAAGCATACCAAGTCACTAGACTTCGCATACTTCTCTGACAAGGTCTGGGATAATACTACTAATAAATTTCATCTACCTATTGGTAAGCAGAGTGCCAAGAAGGTTTGAATCAGTGGTCGTCTTCAGCACCGTAAATACGGTGTGTTGGTTATTTAATCACCGATTTTCCCACAATACTTCACTATTTGATTTTCTGCTTCCCACGATTTGCGTGAACATCTTACGGATGAGTACGGACGGAGGTAACATATTTTTGTATGTGTATGTGTGTGTAAGATGATGTTCTGGAAATGAGTATGGGACTTACGAAATCCAAATCCAGCTGTTTCAAAGCAACTTGTTTTGAAATTGCATCGACACTAAAGACAAGTGCGACGAAATCAGATGCACGCATAAAAGGAGTGTAGAAGATTACGGATTTAGGGAAATGCTTTGTAGAATTTCCTGTTCTGACTCTACTAAAAAGACGAAAATCATTTAACAAACATGAGAAATGTTAAATTTCGCAAAATACACGTGTGGTCAAAGGTGGTCGATTTAGGAATTGGTAAATTTGACTGAATTCAGCGTACATCCTTCAGAATCTCCGGCCATTTAAGCTCGCAGTAGGTTGTTTCAGCCAGTAACATTCGTGCTTAGCAGCATTTACGTCGTTCTTTTGCGCTGCCTTGGCTTTATACCCTTGATATCACAAAAGCATCAGTTTTCTACTTGTAGTTTTGTTGGAGGCTTAAATGCACATAAATTTGTACATAAGATTATTCCATTATTCTGTTTTCTGACATTCCGAATTAAATCACTACTAATTGCATTTTTTCTGGTCGGATATAAAATATTGGAGGTTCGTTTATGGTTTCGCGTTCTTATGACTAGTCAGGGCTAAACGCCGGTGGTTTATTCTAACCGGGTCAAATGACTGGTTAGCTGTTTCACCGGCTCAACCGCACGTGGTGCATGTGCCAAATCGTCGGACCGAAACGGTTCAGGGAATAAACAACGGTCGACTTCTTATATGAGTCACGAAAAGATTTTAATTTATTGCTTTATTACCCTCTATAACTTTTCAACATAAATTGGGCCGGTGTTTACTTCTAAGCGATGTCTTCCTCCATTGATCGGACTGCTTGCAAATCCTGGCGAAGCCACTTATCTCGGCGCAGCCTAGTCTAGAATATGGGAGTAGTTGGTCACGTATCTTAGTTTGCATTGTTTTGAAATTGTACCACATTGATAACAGGTTCCTTAGTGTTACGAAAAATTAACCGGTTTACTTGAAGCTAAGACGATACAGTAATCTGTCCTGTGGCCTTCGAAAGAATTCTTGCTCACTAGTATGTTTCGCGTGCGGATAGACAAACAAAACTTCCCCGGAAAAGAAACAGTACTGACAATAAAACCCACCTTTTTTCGAAGGTGAGACTTGCTTAGCCAACGAAAAACTTCCGACGAATCTCCGTGTGATTCATACATGGATTCACCATAAATGGACGCTTCTAACTATTCACCAGAGATCTCAGTGCCAATTTCTGCTCACTTTATAGAAGATTATTCTATTCTGATGCCATAGCATATGATTTACATTTGGACACGCCTAACCATTTTCCTATAACGATTTTTACTGACCCTAGCCATTTCCTTCAACATGGTCTGTTGGGTTGTGGGACGCATCCCTCCGGTGGGTTCAAACGGAAGCCAGTCCTTCCGTTATTACTTATTCCACGTTGCGCTTAATTTTGACTATTTTTTTCATTTTTAAGCCTAGAGAAATAATATCTGTTGTTGATGGTAGTTAGTCAACTCGATTTCGCTAAACTTCCCTCTTCCTCATGACCTGTTGACAAGTATTGCCCCTCTGAGCCCTGGAAACAAACAGGTTTGGACTGAGTCATTCAGTTGTAGCCATATGGAGATGTCCATGTTTGATCAACTCACCAATAATCAAAAATTAGCGTTAGGCGGTCTGTTTGCTGTTCGAAGCCGCAAGGTTACGACTGCTGTTTGTTCGCGTGCAAAAATATCAGTTGGTTTCCGCCATTCAAAATTTTTGACTGCTCTGTTTACGGGCATTGGAATTCCTAACTCCCCTAGCACTGCCTGGTATCCGTGTCACACTAAGCTTAGCATGTAACGACCGAAACTTTTTTCAATAAACATGTCGCTTACGTGAATATCGCTTTCCGAATTTCAAGGAAACGTTGGAACCTTTGGCTTGTTGCCCGTTCCTTTTTAGTTAACATGAAGGAAAAATTAGCACCCGCCCTGGGTCGCTAAACAGTCACCTATGTTCCAACCAATCCACATCCGCCTGATATATTGTGGATTTTCAAAGTGTTGTTTACAATTGACCTGTTACCTCCATAACGGGATTCATTTGCGCACACACTTGATCATTTAGTTCTCATGTAAACAGAATTATATACAACAACGAACTTCAGCTGGTCATAGATAGTAGAACGAAACCCATTTATAAAATGTTGCCATATTCGGGTGCGTGTTACAGTAATCAGAATGGTGGCATAATTCGAGAGAAGACGTGTTAGCGGTCATGGATGAACAAACAACGCAACTCAAGACCATTCATAAATTTGAACAGTTTCGTCATGTGATGCGATGGCTGGCTGAATCTACCAAATTCTCCAAGGTTAGGAATAGATCTGAAGCCTAAGAGTGGTCTTCTGTCGTCAGCAGTGTTTACCGGGATCTTCTAGGAGGTATGTCCGAAATTTCTTTGGTATCTGCTGCCCCTCGGGAACCCTATTCGTTTCAAATGACCGTATCTCCTCCCAGAAGCTGAAATCTCTAAGAAAAAGCAAGGCGCGCTTCTACAAAGCCCGTAATATCTCAAGCGTGCTGCACAGTTCCAACCTAATAAAAGCTGAAATCCAACGCATCAACACTACAATCGCTGGCCAACTTCTGAGTGGTAACAACAACCGATTCCTACGGCAAGGCATCCGACTGTTGTGTGGTAAGAAGAAGAAGCATCAATCATGCTTTCATCCATCCTTCGAATTATAAACCAGTGAATTTTTGAACAGGGTGATGACATGACAGTTACAAGATTTTCTGGGGAAGAGATGCTCGAGCTGCTGCGCACCACTAAAATTACCACAGGGGTTGGTTCAAATAGCTGTTTTAAGGCATGGTGCTGTAGCTCTGGCCGATGCATTTAATTCTCTAATTAACTCGTCATTAATCTCATCTTCCATCCCTGACTGTTGGAGACCCGTCACTATTATTCCCATCCCTAAGTCTAACCGTTCTGTTGCTTTGACAAAACTTTTTCACCCCATCGCCTTAACATCTTCTGGTTATAAATTGACAGAGCGTGCTAAAATCAAACGCCTGCGTTCTTCTAGGCATCCTTAAGATACATTTCGCTTTGCTTCCAAGTCCAACACGTCCAGTTTGGACGCTGTCGCCTCCCTCATTCGTCACATTTGTAAGCCCTTGACCACATCGATGAAATCTGTGCGTTGCGTCTTTCTAGACTATTATTCTTTATTGGATTCCGTCCTACGGTCTCTTCTACTTCACACACTGGAAAGGTTTAGTTGTCCCAGGTCTGATTACATTAATAACCGAACCCTGTAAACACGAATGGACGGTAAAATTTCAAAACCGTTGACTATCAACTCAGGCGTGCTACCAGGTGCTGTTCTATCATCGTTTCTCTTCTCTACTTAAATCAGCGACTTATCTGCTAGCTCCCTTTGTCATCTGCTTAAGGATGCTGATAATGCTGCCCTCTCTCAAGCCGTTTCGAACAACGATGAGTTTCAAAGTTTTTTCAACAACCTATCTTCTGTTCACGATTCCCCTGCGCGAGCTGCTTTAAATCTCAACACATCTATATGTTTCCAATGTCTGTTCCCTCCTTCTCTCTCTCCCCCTCGGTCTGCCATCCCATTCAAAACGTCTTTCATCAACTCAAAAATACTTACCAGGGTTGATTCTGTGAAATATCAGGTTTACCTAAAAAAGGATTTTAAAATTCTTCGCCGGGGATTATCAATTATTAGCCGGGTGTCCTTAGTACCACTAACTGAATTGTCCCTTGATCGATGTGATCAACACTTATCAGCATGTGAGAAATTTGCTCACGAAATTCTTTCTGATCCCACGCATCCTCTGAACAACGGTCTTTCAAAGTGCCGCCCTCATGTTTCTACTCGATCGGCTTTTTGTTCCACACACTTTAGAATCAATATCTATAGCAACTCCACTTTGCCATATTCAGCACGAAATTTGACAAACCGTGACCGTGTTTCAGCTTATTTTTTCTGCTTTATCTTTACCCCCACATTTTTTGACTGAAATGCGACGTTACTGATTATACACAAAAGCTTATACAACACTCAGTGAACGTGACAAGTATTTTTCGCACCATCTACAAAGTTAGGAGTAGACAATCAAGAGCTGTCAAGTGTCGCATCTTGAACACTGCCGAAGCCGTATAACCCCTCTCGGCGCGCTCAGACACAATTTGTCCAGACTCTTAAAATTCCCTGGGCCACTTGTCATTATCCAACAAGTGATTTACAACCTGATCATGTGATAAATTGATCAATTACATATACGCACACATTCTTACAGTTGTTAGCAGATGTGAATGCAAACCTACAATTTCGCTTGATCCATCTCCAACCATAATTAATGTTACGTATTGGCATGGGTATGAATAACTGAAAACGAGCTTGTTCGCCACGTTGTGTTGTTCTCGGTGCATAGTTCAATAGTAAAACTATCATGTAACGTGGTTCACTATAGTCATATAGTGTGGACACCGCTTAATTCAAAAAAATTTAGCATCGGCCGTCATTTTTGTTTAGTTCACGGTATATAAGGTAAGTGATGAACGGTTGAAATCAGTTTCCTAGAGGGGGCTGGTAGCACAACCTTCGGTCAGTTTTACGTGTCCCTAGAGTCCTGGCCCTGCCCAGTTCCCCGGGACTAATAGAAAAAAGCACCGAGAAGTTAGGAATCTGGACCAGACTTACCGACAAGTAGAGCATGTCCATTTTCTTGCAACAAGACTCGGCTAACTCGACTTATATGCTCGATAGCAAATTTGAACATGACCAAATTCATCGGTGTCTTCGACAAGGAATTATAATCCTCCAGATAATTTTCCATACGAGAAGTCAGAAGTTTGGCATCCGTGACCTCATTGTAAATATTATCGTCATGCATGTAATTACCGAACAATAACCCGCGAACATCTTCGTCCGAGACTCGTCCGCTACGACTCAGATGACCGAGAACTTTGTCCAGGTTCGTACGAAAAACATCCGAACAAACTTGACGGACGATTTCGAAAAATCGATTTCCATCCTCCACAGATATTAGTCGATCGTAAAAGACACGGTAAACCTGTTCGATATACAAATACGAGAAAACGTTTGTAAGTGATTGTAAAGCTTTCAGTGGTGATTCGTTGGTCGGTGTTGCATGACACTATCATTTCATGGATAAAAATCTCCCATTCCTCAGCAGTATTAAGCAATACGCACAGTCATTCGGTAAGTGTATTCACAACTTTCCGGACACTGGCGTTCAGGGAAACCGGCCAAACAGAAACCGGGCCAAAGCCAAGTAAAAATAGACACACGCAGACCTCTGTTCACGTTGTTGTGATTGTCCTGTTTCATTACTAATGGCTGCTTAGTAGCTAGATACATGTGGTAATGTCTCTTCTCAATTTATCTTTGGTTAAAAGTGTTCAGATTTTAGTCAGTGAAACAATAAGCAGTCGGTTGAGAGAATCTGGAATTTAATATCGGGATCTCCACACTAAGGCAGTACTTCCCCTAGGATTATCAGTTTTCCACGTCAATTGTTTCTGAACACTAAAAATGTGAGAAGTGCAGCAACACAAAAGTCTCCAAATTAGAATATAGGGATCCAATTTTCCATTCTTTTCAAGCCGTAAAATGTAACATCTTTCGAACGTCATAATCTGTGAAATGTCCTTCTCTTCGCTCAAAAAACTTTATTGAATTACTGTGGCAATGAGTTCTTAAAGAACGGAAAAGATAAAAGATAAAAATAAAAGGTAGTAACGAACTGGTCATGAGTTCTTGCATCTGACTGCCCATAATCAGTCAAGTAGCGGTGGCCAATAGAATCTGTTGACCGTCATTGCAGGCCTAGTAACGATCATAGGATGAGCACTGAAAGGTCATTGGACATTCTGAACTCTGGACCACGAAAAGAAAAACGGACAAGTTTCTTAATAGTGCTTTTAGAAAGCAGAGTAATCCAACTCTCTGTAACAAAGCGCCATGGTGGTTCACGAAAAATGAAAAATGAGATCGGGAACAAGACTACTCTGAAAAATATTCGTCTCTTTGCTACCATCTGGCCGTAAAAAGACAGTTGAAGGCTAACTAGCGATACGATGAAGTAAACGATGTCAATTTTCAACGGTTTTAGAGGATGCGCGGAAAGCACAGTGGAATACCTCACAGTAGAGGGAGTGTCTTGTAGGTTGTCACAAATTTCGCTGCCACTTTAGACAATGTAAATTTTAAAGCCTCAGAAGGTTGATTCGAAGTTTGGAAGATGCGGTGAGAATCATATCCTACAGAATAAGCAGTAAGTGGTAAGAGATGTACACTGACAATGTCAACAGTTTCCTGAGTGAGCTTCAAAATCACAAACATCAGGATTCAAACGATAATATTCTCAATGTTGATGAGACGACGTAGTATTATTGTGGCTTGTCAGATCGAAATTTGGAGAATTTTAAATGGAAGCAACCGGAAAGTATCGAAAGTTGGATTGCTGGTCCTATTTTGTTGAATTGCCAACGGAAGTAAAAATGTTTCCTCCGGTTATTTTCAGAAAGTATGGTTACCAACGCGGTTCCACAGGTTCTGATAATAACTTTCTATCTTGCAATCATTACAATTTACCGAATGCATTGATCACTTCTTTACTGCCGGCGGTGGCCAAGTGGATGAAGTCGTGGCGTTTGGACCTGAAGGTCGAGGGTCCGAATCTGCCAACCGCCGGTCAGCTTCCCCACGTGGCAGCCCTCTGTTGGCCACGGCCCCCTTCCTGAGAAATGATGTACATTATTATTTCATTGACAAAAGAAGTAAAAGATAAAAAAGAAGAGAAAAGCCCTACGAGTAGTTGAAGACTTTAGAGAGTCAATACAGATAATACAGTTCCTCATTGAGTTTCTTTCTCATTATCTAATGTAGTGGTACTGATTTTACCTCAAAACTGTACTGGAGTTATTCAATCTATAGATACGGTAGTAGTTTGGTTCTTCAAATTCATTCTCCAAAGAACATTGCGTGAACGAATAATGGATAGTGTAGAAAAGGGAAACTAGGACAAGGTAACCTTAAAGCTGCTCATTTCGAAAACGGTGGCGAATACGTTAGGGTCGTGGCGTTTGAATGTGAAGGTCGCTGGCTCGGGACCACCCGCAGTCCACACTGGGCACCCCACTGTCGGAAGCGAGTCTCTTCCTGAAAATGACGTACACTATTGTTTCATTACTAAAGGAAATACAAAAAAGATGAAAAATCGATTTGTCAAGTGCACTGGGGCAGAGCTGTATTCTGACATGGTGATTGAGAATTGTCATGAAGCGCGTATGACAACAACTGACAATGAAACTGATTCAGAAATTTCATTCGGTTTCTCCGGTACGAACAAATATTGTGGCGCACTCAACAACTGACTTCTGAAAGAAACTAAAAAGGTTTTCCCGCGACTCATTACATGGTCTGTTATTTGTATAACTGAACGGAGTAATGTTCGCTGATAGCATTGTTCAAAAGTCACTTGAACTGTTTTGGCACTGAATCAACTGAGATTGGAGGAAATT
Source organism: Fasciolopsis buskii (assembly GCA_008360955.1). Lineage (NCBI taxonomy): Eukaryota > Metazoa > Platyhelminthes > Trematoda > Plagiorchiida > Fasciolidae > Fasciolopsis > Fasciolopsis buskii. Next base: position 339,712 of record LUCM01010391.1, read on the forward strand.
GGATTCACGAGCTCATTGTTGTTCTAAAATCCACCGAATGTGACGTAATACATGAATGAACCATGTTTGACATGGACTATTTTGGAATAAGAGTTCGTCTGTGACACAAATCATGATCAAACATGGGTCGTGAACAGGTCTATTAGTTGAAAGCAGAGACCAAATAATTATATAGGGCAACTAGTTCACTGTGTAATAAATACTGAGAGGAATATCTTCAGGTCGAAAATCAGAACTGGGAAAAACCAGGAACATTTCAATTGCATGAACTCCATGGTCTCTGTTAGTGAAATGTTCCATCAGCATCATTATCATCGTTCAGCATTAAGCAGGAGCACTAGCCTTACGGACTGCGCCCTTTCTCCCAGAGTTATACATTAGTATCGAAGGGCTGAGCTGGTTTTGGACTTATAACGGTGCAGAAAGAATTCCATGGTAGTCAGTGTGCAGAATACACAAGCTAATTGGGCGAGTGAAAATTTCTCTAAGTCACTTGGTTTCTACGGGAAACAGCAACACCATCTCCGCCGTTCATTGTTCGTTGTCATGTCATTCAGTGTCTTCAGGTGACTAGTAGAGGGATGTTTTGTGCCCCACCCACGGAGGCGTGAGGTACCAATGTTACCTAAGTTCGCCGTACATTTTCTCGAAATGGTTGCCAGTAGTTACCATCGGAAATTGTACACATTAGTTGATAGAGTCGAAAGTGCGGTTTTTCATCTTTTCCGTTTGAAGTGCTTTTTCTCCCCGTGATGATACAGCACTGTTCGTTCTACGCTGCTCTCGAGCTGAACTACAGGCAAGAAATAGGCAAAGTAACGTACTAATCAAATGATATCATAACGCACACTATCTCTCAATCGACCTGAGTTCTGATGTGAAGATTTTTGTGTGCATCTTATGAATAGTAGTAACATGTCACAACTTTGGGTAGCCGCAAATTTGAAGAAGTAACGCTTTTTCCTTGTTTGATGGCGCAATTAATTCTTGTGTGTTACTAACATATCTGTTTATCACGGGACCGCAGTTTAACGACAAAATCAGCTATCCTTTGACATGTATTGATCCCAAGGTTAATGCATTCCGACGCGAACTGTTGTGGGGTAATGATCCCGCATGCGGGAGCTGCGACGTGAATGAATTCAACTCTACCGATCAGAAGTCGATCCATATAAACATTAAATACGTATGCTATCCCCCCAAAAAATTTGTCCACAACTTTTGTGTGCATTGACATGCTCTGCTACTCTCTGTCGGCCTGGTTTTATCAATTCGAGATTGCCGTTCTCAGGAACTATTATATTTTAATGAAAATGTATTGAGTGAAATCGAGTAACTGTAAATCTAATCACAAGAAGCGCTATAACTATCGTAGCTCACATGTGATCCCAGCGACCAATCTCAAGGATGGCTTACCAACTCTCATGGTGTCTAGGGCACTAGTTAGCATATGAGCGAGGTCTGGAATTGGACACAGTCGTGTTACATGAGGAAGCATCATGATAATTATGGTCCATCAGTATCCTGGGCTATCTACTGCATTTCTCCTAAAACTGCTTTCAAAACACTGATTTTGCCACCCTTCATCAAGATCTGATTTCCGAAATCGGTCTTAATTTTAAGCATTCATCATTGGTGTCACATGATGACCTGTCGAGCATCATTGTGATTGGGGAGACTAATACAACGGTAGGAATAGTAAACCAATCTAAAAATAGAATAATCTGTGATACGAAAAGTATTACTTATTGGGATTGTGTTGCTTTTCTCTTGCCTTAAAATCATCACCGTTTATGGCGACAGATTATTTACCGAAGTAAGAAGAAAGAAATCCGTGAAAAGTGTTAAAAACCCTGGTGGATTCAAGCACATCCAAGTCAAATCCGGCTTGTTTTACTTGTCACAGAACGAGTTCTGAGTAAATGACTGTTATCAAGCAAAAACGGGGCAGATCAAAAACTAACTTTGTAGTGTCAACTAAAAGGTCCATTTGGAAATGAAAGCTTGGATGACATGTTGGCTTGATATGATGGTCCGCTATGTCAGATGACGCTTACGTGTTTCATTTTCTAGGCTGCCATCATGTTTAACTTAGATAATTCCGAACTCGTGGCTTAAAAACTACGGAACCCATAATAATCAGGTCTCTAGAAGAGACTGACGGTTGCAGAAAGTCGCCTCACCAGGATCGCAACTCGCATAAGATAACGGAGGTCAGGCACATTACACTACACGTCTGCCGAGTCGCAGATAAATAACACGCACACACATACACACACACTGCCTACGCGTACAAATTGTCCAGCTCCTTAGTACGTGAAAGAAGCCTGCTGGATTTATCGATTTACTCCTATCGGCCACCATCACTCGATGTTTGTGAACGTGAACTCATTCATTCGGTAAGCGACCAGCTCAGTGAATGGTTGTTTGGTCTCTCAGAGGTGAGGTCACAATGGTGGATAAAATATCCATTATCAACAGGAGGAAAATAAAAACTTCCATATCCGATTGATCCAGAGATAGATGTAGAAGTACTACAGGTAGACATCGGACCAATATATAAATGAACAGGAAAGAAATGGACGATTGATAAACTGTCTAACCAATTCAATTCTTACCTCATGTACCCATAAACGCATCAATTTTTCTGCCTCGGTCATTTGCGCCGCGGGAACCAAACGAACACCCTTGATTACACGCGAGAAATCACGTAAGTTGAAGACATAATGCGATTTGGCTGGTGTGGGCAGGAAAGTGCGAATGGCTGTTTTATAAACCTGGAGTGTGGCTTGAACCATGATCTTTGGACGCCGGGGGAACAGAAAACGTAAATAAGAGAATGGGCATCTATTTGTCACGTGCCAACAATTTGCGTGGAATCCCTGAGTAAAACAAAGACGTTAGTTTCACAAAACGGTGATGACTTGTATGGAATTCGATGAGTAATCAAGACATGTTTAAACTCAGCACCAAGAGTTACTGTTTTCCCTTGGAATAGGTGGGAAGTTCGGTGACAGCCATGAGCCAAAAGTTCGGTTTGCGAGCTCATTGGGATTTTAAAGTGAGCATCAGCGCCTCACTCAGCATTAAGAAACTGTGGAAGAATTGCACAGCTGTTTCGTCCTCTCTTGGGATCATCAGCAGTGCTTATATACCGCGCCTGAACTAAAATACAAACCCGGGACTGACAATTGAGTCAAACGCCCGAGCCATTACATTTGCTGGACGGTCTGTCCACGGTTCATCGAACATCACCACACGATATAGCGCCCTTATCAGTATGTAGATTTTGGAGGCTGCAGACCTTTGATCACCATATGCTCGACCTCTAGGTGATAGACGGCTTCTTTTTAGAATGAAAACATTACAAACAACCAAACAGCTCTGCTACCTGGTAGTCTATAGTCGTAGAAGACTTAATGCGGTTTTCAAGGGAATCATCATTGCACTTCTTTAGTCAGTGGGGTTTATCTTATTCTCGCGAGCTGAGGTGACGGATCAAGTGTCACGCTGATCAGGAGAAGGGGAAACAGACACTCACACAGTTTTTCGAATAATAAATCATGAATTCGACGTATCTAACCGCATGCACGGACGAGTTGACTGACACATCATTAACTGCGACCGACCGGTCGAGGAGGGCATGCGCGACTTGCAATACGAAAGATAACGAAAATCTTATACTACTTATTGGAATGTGTATTTCCCAATAATGATAGATTATTGTGCCTCCGTTACTAAATGGTTGCATAACACCAATGGCTCAACATCGTCTTACTTTGACTTGTCCACATGAGAGCATCGCGGTCCCACAGTATAAAACCTCTGAGTCATAGTTTATTAGCGGGGGCGTTTTTGGCAGTCATTGCATTCCATTTTGAACAACACAACGTGGCGAACAAGCTCGTTTTCAGTTATTCGTATTCATGCCAATACATAACACTAAATATGGTCTGGAGATGGTTCAAGGGAAATTGTCCGTTTGCATTCACATCACTTCACAACTCTAAGAATGCGTCTGTGTGTATGTGTAATTGGTCAATTTGTCACACGATCAGGTTGTAGACCACGAATAACTGAAAACGAGCTTGTTCGCCACGTTGTGTTGTTCTCAGTGTGTTCTATGGGATTTTTCAAGTATTCCATTTTACTACCAACATTCCCATTACTGCCCTAGTCATAGAGATGAAGATTTGAGCTCTGTCTAGAGACGCGGTGATCCTCGGTCTTTGAAAAACGTGAACAGACTTAATCACATGCGCTTCGCGCCTTCCTGATTGGGGCCCAAGAGATGAAGACTGTCGCTGGTTGGAGACGTTGAAAAATGTCTCACAACCGCAGTTGATGGCGTGAACGTTTTGTGGCCCGTCCGTGGAATTTATTTCCTTTAAAAAGAACCGAAAAACAACCGAAAAATTCACAAAATATGCACAGTGAAAACACAAAGAAACTGTTGGTTTGTTATGGTTTATTGTTTTCCCTCTATTGTTTATTCCTTTTACGTAATCCCACTGATAAATTGTTAGTTGGCACCATGCTTGTTTTCAAGCCGGTTTATTATATATATATATATTTATATATACGGTCTGTAGTAAAAATGACATTCCGGCTTATTCATGCGTGTCCGTTAGCAGTGATCGGACAAAACACGCAGAATTTACTCGCAGAATCAATGCAGATAGCTTAGGCGCAATTCACGTTGACATTTCTCACTATGACTTTCTGCAATTGTTGAATTGCTTTGCGTAGATCGTTCGCAAGAGTGAGTAAGATTTAGGCGACGATTCGCCATGCCATATTATTACTCAACTTCTCGGTGAAAACTATGAAAACACCGCTTGTCAGGAAGCAACAACAGTGCAAACCCGTCTGTGTTCTAATGGCGCTTCTGCTACCATTACACACTCAAAGTATCAGTGCAACGGAAGCGGGCAGGTCCCATGACCCCTAAAGTCCACTACACGCAAAGTGACAGGGGCGACAGACAAGGCCCTGAAACTTCGAGTGCCACTGAACTATGTAAGACCACAACATTAAAAAAGCATCACGTCGAACACCGTTTCTCCAGTACACTTCGAACCTTCGCTCGGTTCAGATTCTTTACGAATGATCAATCTGAGTTTCATTAGAATAATAATTACTTACCCAAGAGTTGTGGATACCGACGGTCCCAAAAAATGACGACAATTCCTGATAATTCCATTTTAGGTGCTTTGGCTTTATATTTACGCTGGTACTCCATAATGCCAACGCAACTTTTAGTTCCGTTTTTCACCTTTTAATGGATAAATCATTGACAAAATTTGTTTCTTAGATCGGGAATAAATTTCGATTTCTGAGCACCTCTTTTCTTTCTGATTGGGTAGCTGATTAAATTACTTAAAAAGCTCAATTGCCATAAATTAACAACAGTTGTCTCAGAACTTTGTTGAGTCGTTTCATCCCCGTTGGTCGAAACGAACAGAAGTGCATGACTACCGTAATCCGAATAATACTCGAGTTCAGGAGGAATGAGATTTTCATCAAACACACTAATCGTCAAGATGTTCGACAATTTAACACTAATTTCAGCTTGGTTTACACCATCCTTACTTCAATCACCGTGATCCAAACCAACAATGGATATCTCTATGAAGAACCGAAGTTAATCAAATTACCCACTTTAAAAACGATCTGCAAACGTTGTCTCATTGTTACCATCGATATTACACGCTGTTACATGAGAATGATCTTGGTCACACAATAAGGAAACAATCCACCATTTTGCGTGATGTGAAACACAAGATAGTGTTCTACTCACTTTGCCCAATCGCTGGAACTGTGGTTCAAATCCTTTGGAAAAATGTGCATCGATAACCGCGGAGAAAATTCGCAGCATCGTGCTGTCATCAAACTCGTTCACGCCCAGCACATTCATATGGCGCGTTAGACGAGAGGTTATGTCATTTCGTCCACCTCCCGGTGGTCCCATTGCAGCCATGAAACGCTGGAAAATGTTAAACGAGCGGAGTGTGCAGCACGACTCAGTTGTGTTGAAAACTAATGTGTGTAGAATGGGATAATTCAATTGCGGGTCATAGAAAAGTGAGATCTTTAACATGGTCACGTTTCCGCTTACGTGTTTATCTATTTGACCAAGGCGTTTGTTTTATCCGTGTGTGTGAACGCCTCCTGGTTAGCCCAGTGGAAATCTACTTTACCACACATTTTTTATGAAGGTTTCCTTAGAAAATTTTGACTTCTAAAAAGTCAGTTAGTACACCCGAATTATTATTCAGGTAATTAAACATAAAAGCAATGGAAACAATTTGTTTTTTTTTGAAAGTTTTTCTAGTTTTTTCCAGACTTAGTATTTACCAGTCACTCTTCCAGTATGGGGATCTGGATTTTTATAGGCCTCGCTATTACTTTTTTGTGTTACAGTTGGTTAACAGCCCCCGAGTTGACGGTATTCACCCTTGCAATTTGGGCCTACCTTTGAATTAATCCGCAACCATTAGTTAGATGCCGGTTATTCAATGTGAAAATATACGGCAGGCAATTCCGGGTTTGAAATACTCCTCAGTATGGTTATAGGCGAGTGTCACAAGCACCGAGCTGGTTATTGACCCCGAAAACTTATCGAAATGTTCCCAGATGATCGTCCCTATGAAAAATCCTCCGCAGATAAAGTCCTACACGCTACTGTGAATGATATAATGCTAATAACAGCGGTGTTGGTAGATGTAATGCGCCGACGTTTCGACTACCGTAGAGAGTCTTTCTCAAGGCATATTTTGCAAATGACTGAGGGAACGTTAACATGCCAACTGATGTTTAGTTGTCTGGGGGTGTTTGTGAATGTGTGTACTTTGAACTGTGGGTCGGGTGAGAGAATAGTTGTCCTTCACGTCATGCGTCCCCGTGGTGGTGGGGTCAACTAGCGTGGTGACCTTTGGAATGTTTGTTTCTCAAAGATGTTAGGACTGTCCATATCTCCGAAATCTCTGCTCCGTCGTTCTGATTGATGCGTGTGGGGTGGGGCTTATCGCCAGAGCCTCAGCAAGTTTACGTTCAGTTCAGGTTCTGAATCCACGTTCCAGTACTTCTGTTTTCATAATCTATGTCATGTCCCTCTGCTATGGCATGTAGAGCGATGGCTGAATCGCGCTCAAGTTTAGATAAGGTCGCCTTATCCGAAGGTCTGCACCTTTCTTTCCTTCTGTGCTCTGTTATCCGTGTCATCAGTTGTCCGCTGGTTTGTTCAGTGTGCTCTGCTGGGCACCCTTTGCAACTGATTTTGTAGATGCAATTGTCTTGGTGTTGCCTTTGCTAAGTGGCGTTTTAAAGTGCCATCCATCCGGAGGAAAGTGGGAATATCAAAAGCCAATGAGGCCCTTTCTTATTGCTTCCGAAGTTCCGATCCGTACGGAATTCCGACCGAGGCCGTTTTCTTTTCCTTTTCTTTCTTCGTCTTGGTTGGTGACATGCAACTTTTCAGTTGTTTTCTTAGGAGACGTGGCGGATAGTGATTGTCTTGCAAGATGTCGTGTAGACGTCTTGGCTCTTCTTTGCGTTCGGTGTCATCACTGCAAAGCTTTTTAGCTCTGTTGGCTAGCGAGGAAATAAGTGTCCGTTTCACGCAGTGTGAATGAGCTTAACTGAGGTCCAAATACTTATCCGAATGTGTTGATTTTCTGTGAATGCCATATTGAATTTTCGTGAGTCATTAATTTTCAGCCGACAATCTAAGAAACTGATGACTCTACTGGTGTCTTCTGGCTCCATTGTGAACTTAATGGATCTTATTGAGAGCTTGAAGAAAACTATCTTTTTGTGCCGACCTGATGATTGCAAATGTATCGTTGACGTACCGTACGTAAAAGCGTGGGTGGGTCGGGGATAAATAAATTCCATTAAAGCTTTTGGTTCAACCGAGTGTAAGAAAAGGTTTGCTACAATGGGGGATATGGGTGATCCCATGGCCATACCATCCGTTTGTTTGTACAATTCATGTTTGAACGTGAAGTATGTCAACATGAGGCAAAGTTCTATACCCCTCATAATTTCGGATGGAGGTAGTGCAATTCGCTCTTCTAAGGAAGTATCTGATATTAACAACGAATGTAAATAGTACAGACTGTCTTTAATGGGTACACTCACAACAACTTCATCATTTTCTAGTTCAAAGTCTTCCAGCATATGGGGGAAGTCGAAAGCGGCATTGATGTGACTTACTACTATATTCTGATGGGATTTTAATAATCCACTGAAATATTTGGCCATTTTGTACGTTCCACAAGAAGTGCATTCTACCCACTACCTTCTCGTAGCGGAGGTGTCTTCACCAGGGTGACAAGTCGAAGACTTCGTTAGTTACTCCAGCGGAGATCGATAGACTGTTTCCAAACCAACCACAGTTGGGGTAAGAAAAGTGCTCACTGGCATCTGTGACCGAGGGATATTCTGGGCACTTCGGATATCTCGGTTTCATCCAGAATGCATATTAACTGGGCAATCAGTCAGCTGCTCCCGGTGAGTTTCGAGACCCTCAAATCCTCCCACTGCCTTGTAGGTTAGACTTTTTGGTCAGAGTTTCAGGGTGGGGTGCCTAAGGTCAACCCTCTGTTTCGCTTTGGGCAACCGAGTGGTATCAAGCCCATTGACGAAACACGGATACCGTTGTATAGCTAATGGAGTGGAGATGGAGAACGGAAGAGCTACCATAAGTGAGAACTCCACACTACATTCGTTCTTTCCTTCTTTCTCCTTCACCATGGTCCCAATGTTGCATGATCCTTACACAAATATGTTTCTAGTGTAAACTGATTGGATATCGACACGCACGAAGATCCAGTCGCACCACATTTGTTTCTTTTTGGGCTCTAAAGCTATTTCGTTTTGACGATCCAACTACCACAATACCTTTTAATCGTCAACAACCATAAGCGAATAACTATAAGTAAGCGAGTATGCAAAATTCACGGTGATATGATGCGACCATCATTCCCATCACAGTTGGCTCTAAGATTTATTAATCTAATGCCAACAGTTCATCGCGAGTCGTAAAACGTTACTAATTTTAATTGGCGGTCAATCATTTTTGTGGAATTTTTGACCTCCAGTAGAACGATATCACATAGAGGCACTTTGAGAACGTGGTATGCCAGTGTTCTATCCTGCCGTTCATTTTCTTATTAAACACCACGCTAGTTTAATAATCTAATGCATGAAATTGTGTACTGACTTTTAAAATTAATGTCGGCAATCATGGTTTCTTTGCACACTGGACTACAGAAACCGAAGTTTAATGGCAACAATACATCGGGAGCTCACTCGACCACCACTGACGGTGCATATGAGGGGCAAGCTGTCTTCCCCAATGACGATTTATGTGGTGCCTGTCCAGGTACTCCACCGGACGATGATTATGAGAAATGTGGTGAAGCGAAACACCAATAATAATCTATTTCGGAGAGTTCAGTGGTGTGATTCATAATCAATATCACTTGATTCCGCAGCTTCGAGTCTCTTGAGACGTTGCCCATCAGTCGATTAATAAATATTACTAGTATTTTATTTAAACTTTATCAGACCACTTTACAAACTTTGGGCACGATGTGCAATCCTCAACGTTGCCAATAGCACCAAATGTTGTCAGTTGGATACAAATTCGGGGACCTAAGTGGACCTGCAAGAGGTCCTACCACGCTAGCCTTCTCGCAGCGATCCCTGCCCAATGGTGACACACTTTCTCCCCTTGGCAGAATCTACCATTTCCAGTGCAAACGTTTCCATTGTAACTTCAGTCAATCTTTTGTAATTTTAAATGGATCTTTCCTCATTGTGTCCGAATCCATCAACCATGTCAACCCGTGCGTTCGGGTATTCGATTGGTGTGTTAATGACCAGAACCAAAGCCCGCGAATTCACTACCCCACTAACTAGTAACCCAATGTTGACTAAATTATTGATTGAACGGAATCCATTTTACCAGTGTGAGTGCGTGGTTGTGCGGAAGACAGTGGGTTGGTGTTATAAGAACTTCGTCCTTGTGAATAGGACAAGAATGAGCAGGACGACTAAGGGACAAGTTAGGCGACTGATTTATTAGATCACTAAAGCAAAACTTAGTCACCGAGCCAACTGACAAAGAAATATCCAGTTCTGTGGACTCATCAACTAAGAGCTTCCATGCAAACTCCTGACGCTACACATTACATTCTGGTGAGACATACGAATTCGGTGTGTACAAGTAAAAGTACCCGGTATACATACCTGAAGAGCGGCATTAACCGCGAAATTCATCGTGCTTCCGGGAGGATTTGGTTCACTCATCCAATTACTACCTACAATTTCTGAATGAGGATGTTATAAACTAATATATATTTCCGTACACGGTTTTTTTAAATGATTCCTTATGCAGTGACAGCATCCGATCGGTCACTGGACATCATGGGAGAACTGTACTTGCCAGGAATCATCACCAGTGCACATCCATCGTCCCCGAACTGGGAGGCGAAACGGCGACGAACAGCTGTAAGTCGAATTCCTTGGGTATTTTGCTAGCAGGGCTAATTTTTAAGGGTTCACCGAACGTCAACATGACAACATAGCACCCATGTCGGTCAATGGATCTTGCAGGCCACTGACCTTTAAGGTCACCAGATGAACGAATCCTGGAGGAAGACGATGTTCTTTGAGCAAGTCAATGTAGTTTCATTGATTTAATTTATAGCATATAAACAAAAGTTAACTGAGAAACAAACAGTATGGTGGATGGAGGTGGTCATCTGGTAATTCTTAGACACGTGTCGCGATATTAGAAAAGATTGTTAATGTCCAGGCGCCGATGCCTTCGCAGTATTGTCCGAACATGGCAGATTAATTTTGTGGGCAATGATGAGGTTAGGACTAAGATTCGTAGTCGTACAAGTCTTTTTTCCATCATTTCACTTTGGAATAAACATTGTTTTGAGGCAACAAGCAAAAACAAGTGCATATTAAAGCGAGGTTACTGATTGTTAAAAACCGGATTGAAAATAAGTCGACGAAGACCCGAGAAAAAGTACCCAACCTAGGTTCTGCCACGGTCGATAATCGCACGCTTATGCGGATCTTTCGACGGACTATTACTAGTTGTTATACTGTCAGCCCAGCAACTCCGTCTTACATTCGCGAGGCAACAGATCATTCGGTTGATTAGTCTTGGTCGCCTCGATAATTTTTCCTTTATTCGAACAGAACGATGATCTTATAACTTCCTGTCACAGTCTTCCATACACGCACACATGCACATTACGGTAAACTGGATCCAATTCAATCATGAAGTTAGTCAACATTGGGTTACTAGTTAGTGGGGTAGTGAATTCGCGGGCTTTGGTTCTGGTCATCAACACGCCAATCGAATACCCGAACGCACGGGTTGACATGGTTGATGGATTCGGACACAATGAGGAAAGATCCATTTAAAATTACAAAAGGCTGACCGAGAATTGTAATGGGAAAATTCGAAATGAATATGGTATATTGGCTTTATCTTTTGTTGTTTCTTTGCCTAGTAGTCGAATCTATTTTGTCAGAAATTTTTCCCTGAAAACTGTTCGCTGCTTAATTGGGACAACATTCTTAGTCTTCAGTTATTTTGAGGCGGCATGTGTAGCCAGATGACATGTAGAATGACGAATTCACTTACGCACTATGCGTCCAAAAGCAAAGCCGGAACCGAACCGGTGAACCTCCGCTTCCCAGCTAGGTGATCCTCTACTGAGCTACCCTGGGCAGTCATCTGCAATGCAATTTACGTAAATGAACATTCAGTTTTACATGAACCGCTGGTGCCCTAAGGTCACAGTTCAATTCCATAGCGCTAAAATGGATTTCCCATTCTAGGTGGTGTTGGTTTTGCGACTCCAGATCATTTTTCGCATAAAAGCTGATAAGGAATGGTAGTCTAACTGGCATTGCGCCTGAGTCTAGTAGACCTGCGTCATTGGTCACGGGTGGCTGCGCGACGCTGGACCGTGGGATGCATTGAACAGGATGGGCCGAAAGGCGACTCGGACAACGGATGATATAATGGCAGTCTCACAGGTGCAATAATGCAAGCAAAATAACCTATAAATGTATGAAGATTCCATTTGATGAATGTCCCCATTGACCATGGTTTTTCTTACTCTAGCTGATGGGGACGGACAATACCGATCCAGAGCTAAGAGTAGCTGACTGGAGAGCAGAAACCAGAACAGAGAAGAGAGGTTACACAGCGAAAGTGGACTGGCGAACGGTTAGCAAACTAGACACCAGCCGTCTCGCCTACACAACAAATGTTGTCGCAATGCCAACTAGCGGCTGCCAGAGGCACCAGCTGTCCGATGGGTCATAATTAACCGAGTAAATGAGCCTCTCAGACTGCGGAATGCTGACTCATTTGCAAATGATGCCAAGATAAGATTGCCAAAATGGCATGTCAAGCTGCTTCTCAGCATGGACAGCAAGCTACACAAAAAACAATTTAATTTGGAAGTGGGTTTCCTTGACTTCCTTGACTCCCCGGATTAAATTGGTTTCATTACATTCAAAGATTTCGGCTGTGGGTGTTCGGCATAGGAACGGACGGTATTAGTGAGCTTGAAAAGGTCATTTGATTCGGCAAACAGTGCATACACTCCTATCGTTCGCTCAACCGCGGTCGAAACTGATAGTGGCTAGAGTTGTTCCATTCCAGATCTCATCTGAAATGCTGTCGTATCCATGCATGACATCATATTCAACATAAATTTATTGGGTCATTGATAAGTTTCTAGCTACCTTAATCAGAATGTTTGATCTTGACTGATATACACTGATTTGTCTGAATGCTGCTTGTCATTAGACTTTGCGTGTTTGTTGTTCCAGTGTTGAAATATCACCTGCGATCACCGTGGGATATAGGTTGGGTTTCGGGCTGAAAAAAATCATGCAGTAGCGCCACAGACACCGAAGAAGAATAGATTTAACCAAACTTTGCGCACATTAATGACGAAACTCAGTGGATTAAATTTGCCGACAAGGGAGAAATCTAGACACGAGTTAAAATTACAGCTTACCACGTCAGCCAGTATTTGTTTCGTGTTATCTTTTCGATCGTACCAGTGCCCATGGTCCAGCCACATTCGTAGTAATTCAATCGGTGGCTGAGCTCCATATTTCTCCTTCATCGGCATGTTCAAATCGTCCACAAACACAATACACTGCTTCCCGGGTGGTGGCCCAAACACACCTTTCCGACGCCGATCCAGCCGAGACATGATAATATCCTGGGTCTGGTTGGCACTCGTTCGGGCTGAGAAATTCAATGTATTCGGAAGGTATTGCTCCTTGGGCAGAGTAAGCAGATAGCCATTTGCAATCACAGATTTTCCCGTTCCTGCAAAAATTGCATTTTACATAAGTTCAATGAAGGATACATAATAACTTGCAATCTGGTATCTATCTACTCCAAAAGTGTACTCATAATCATGTATGTTCTCATCACCCATACTTTCATAAACGTAATCAAAAGAGTCTTCTTCTCATTACGAATGGTTGGGAAGTAAATATCTGTGACAGCGCCTTCAACGGCTCACGTGATAGATAACCTCTGTGTGACTGGCTGATGTGTCTCTCGAATAAGGAACAACTAGACTAATACACGAACGATGCAATTAAAACAAGGGTCGAGACAGATAGGGAGCATGGCGAATGAAAACGTCCGAAGCCCAAAGAGCATGTGAAACAAGAACGCTATGGATAACCCAACGGAAACTGGACCATAATCCACCGAGTAGAAAGTAAAAATATTCGGAACAACTGCGGCGAAACGTGTACAAACTAAACGTTCAACTTTCACGAAGAACTCTCCATTCATTCGTGTTTTTCCTTAAAGTCATCTGGCAGCCGGGGTTTTTGTTCTTTGTAAGGGGAAAATGAGAACATTGAACAATCCGGTTGGTATTCTTTCTTCATACACGTTAAGCTCACCAACTGGCAGGATCTCTCCTTGTTGGAGAACCTCGCTGACCTGTTTTCGACCACTGATGTCCCTGAAGCATTGTTGGAGTCTGGTGGGATCATCGGGCGAGCAGTGACGAGGTGCGCCGTTGTGCTGAGGTTATCATTCTGCACCACTTTCGTGGATTGAGCATGTTTTGCGTACCCCTGCCTATCGTCTGCCTTTTGTGGTTTTTCGCACGTGCTGGGCGCTGCTGGAGGAAACGTCACGGCAGTCAGGCTAGAACTTGGCGAAGAGGCATAAATAAGTTAGCTTCTATTTTGGTCTCGGTTGGTTTCTCCCATCTTCTTTTTCGGGATCCAACAGAGGAAGATTTTGGTCGGTTGGAGACGCTAAATTGGATTTGTGCATCTCACGGTTTTGCTTTTAATTCTTCGTCAGATCCGACACAATGGATTCACATTAGGTAATAAGCACTAAGACTGGGCCACGGAGTGGGGCTCCGTCATCATGTAACAGTCTGCGATCAAGCTATCGGCGATGTGCTTTAACATCGACGAGTAATTTACGTAACTGTCACGAATGCCGTTTTACAAGCTCAATAAGTCGGCCAGTGAATCAAAAACTCATTCGAGCAGCTGATAGACCACTTAATCATGTAGATACAAGGACGGCCACTTTCTGTGATCATGTTCCTTATCAATATCAATTCTAAACTATTGCATACCAGACACAAGATGCACCAAGGTGACCCAAACCGTCTGAAGCTGGAGCTAAAGGGAAATCCCTATTCTGCTGCCCTGGCGCAACCATGCGCAGACGCTAACTTTGCTTGCTTGTAGCACACGGGCTTAACAAACCCAAGCTCAGTTACGAATGCGTCATCATGTGGAAGCTAAGCGAGGCCCAGTTGAGTGGGAAAAACCTGGGCGATTTAAGATTTGGTCGGACCTTAAACACGATGACCTCACTTTGGACTTAGGCAAGTGGGCTAGGCTGAACTGAGACCATCGCGGCCATTCACGGGATCGAGAATGGAGAATCTCGGTGGCATCGAGTGCAAACGGACGAGGTAAAGTGAGTTGAGCTTGTCATCTAGATTTTTGATGGGTTAAACTCACCTTACCTGGTCCTTTTATACCCCGATTTCTGCCAGAAATAAATTCGTGAATCGTCACTCGAAATCTGGAGCTTGCCTTCAGGTGAGTATAGCAGCGGTAAATCCGGGACCTCTTGCTATCCTTTCGGCCATTACCGGTTGTAGGGATGATCACCGATGTAGACATTAGCCCGGACTAACAGCATACCAGTTACAATGATGATTTTTTTACTCCAAAACCCATTTGGGTGCGGAGCTGAGGATCGATCTATCGGACTTGCGGAGGGCCAATTGGTAGTCATTGGTATTAACTGATTATTCGGTGGTAATGAACATTATCAAGGCCATGACTAAACTAACTCCGCCACTTGACAGTATTGAAATTCACAAATTACTTTCAGTGGGGGGTGTCATGTGCTCAGATTGAAAGACGCAATCCAAAGGAACATATGGGGTGACTCAGGAGACAGAACGAAATAGAGAAGGCCCTTTGTGAAAAACAGATCTCGTCTGAATTGAAATAAGAATGAAGCGCAAAAAAGCAAGAGCATTTTAGACATCTGGTCGTGACTGTGTATGAGAAAGATCACCCAGTCACCAGGTCCTTCGAGTTTACACAATGTTGGTTCATCCTGAGGAAGAGTTGGATACATTGTACAATTATGTGAATAAGCAGCGATTAAACCTTTTATAATTATGAAAATGTCATTATCCAGCAAAATCTTGCGGCAAGTACCGTAATGAATGATATCCAGACTTGTCAAGCATAGGTGAGATGAAAATGTAATCCGGGTTGATCCTCAACACGGGGGTTATAAGCATTACGGAAATAATTACGCCAACGCAAAAGCAGTTATTTTGTTGAATGTCTCACTGTGCCCCTTGTTATGCATTAGCCGTATGGCGAACGATTGATACCAAACGGTACTGGTCGCCAGCTGACTAGTCATGTGTCTCCATTATATATACATATATATATGTACATATATATATATATATATCAGTATCTGATACATCGATTCCTACTGCCGCTAGCGTTTTGACCTGTCAGCTATCAGCTTTAACAATATGAATGTGAAACCAGCCAGAAAGAATGGGAAACTGCCAGAAGAGGCTGAATATTGACGGGAATATTTTAAATTCTGCGTGAAAAACCCTGGGTAGGACGTTGTTGCGAGACAGTACGAAAAAAAACAGTTTGCTAAAAGGTAGATTAGATAACTGTATTATTATGGTACGTAGATTTTCTTATGATGCTCCTTTTTTGGAGACATGTCACTGACCAAACCACGATACACTGTCATTTCCATTTGGCACCATCTAATAGGTGCAGGAGACAGAGTATCGGCTATAATGGTGGGCCGATAATAAACGTGCGTCTCAAGAAAGAGACTGAGCTTCAGTTGTCGGAGACCTAGCGAACAAGCTTCGCCAGGGTAGAACATATTACACAAGCTTCAGAGGATAGGGTCAATAACGCTAAAGAACGGTAAGGAAAAAGACAAGCGACGGCAGCGTTCTTGATCTACGAAGTAACCCAAAACCGCTGTTTGTGCCAGTTGCCATTCGGTCTATCGTCTGCTTTGGAGTGGATAGTGGGAAAGGGAAGCTGCAGAGCAACCAAAAATTGTTTTTGGACGCAGATGGAGGACCAGTATGCGAAAATTACGGAAGCTTCCACTGTGCTTAGATCACAAAGCTCGGTTAATCGTGACTGCTGATTCCGGCATGGAAACCTTGCATCACATTTATGGTGTGATTATTTTGCGCTAGGTGTGAAAACGTGATGGATACTTCGTACAATTATTCGTGTTAGATTGATGTCCCAACACTTTGTGCGTACGAAAGCTCAACCAAGCATTCCATTTATTATTCGCGTGTGAAACCCGCCTTAATAAAATTAGTCGGGCTTCCCACAAAGAATTTCAATAGGTTACACTCAGTCTAGCTTTAACGTACGAGTAACCTTTACTCATGCCTAAAATAGTACTTTACACTGAAGGCAAAAGACGCATATCAGTTTTCACCTTTCTGTCTGTAATTCCTCATAATTAAGTTTTTAATAGCTTTACTAGATATAGACGGTTAAAAAACGTAGTGTGTTTTTCTCTTTTAGCTTCACTGTTAGCCTTAGCCATGGCTCCCCCTTTATGAAGTTTTCCGATGATCGGAGATTTGACACTTGCTTGCTTTTTTGTTTTGTACACATTTGAAAGCATTCAGGACTTCCCTATATAGATTTTGTTTGTTGTCAAAGTTTATCCTTGGTAGAATGTAACGATAACCTCAGTTTCTACGACCATTAACCTTACACAAGCGTGTTCTGATTTGCGTTGCTTTCTCACGGCATGAAATAATACTGGAAGAAATAGGAAGAGGAAGGAACTATAAAAAGTAGGCAACAGTCAGAATGCAATAACGTCAATGAGCCGGCATTGAGTCATGCCACCTGTTGTCTCAAACCTTCGCGTGTGGGGAACTCGTGGAGCCAAACCTGAGAATCCAAGTGAACCTACACGGTCAGCCCCCTGGTTAAGGTTCTCAGGCCTTTTTGCCCTGTCGTCGACTGCCCATCTCAATCCACCCTCTAAACATTACCTGTCTTGGAGTACAGCGTACACCAAAGAAGTCGCTCATTCGATCTACTCATGTTCAGTTCTGCCGCCCAATATCCCACTTCTAACATAAGTATCCTTCCAACAAACTCTACAAACACCGTGAATCAGTGACCGTTGAGTCTTTTGATTCACGGTTTATTAAACTCACGCTAAACTCCATTAACATCAGCCCATTTATTTCATCTATGAATAAAGGTAGATGTCTATCGCGGTCGGTCCCGAGCTTGTGCGAAATGTGTATCTGAACATTAGATGTTGCATTAATTTGAACACTAACTGCGGGCGTTTTCGCCCTGTTCAATTGATTGACTGTCTCTAACTGTCATTAAAACAACGGCGCGCAAACTAAATAACTTCGTAGCTGTCGGAGCTTGCTGAGTTTCACCGAGGACGACATCTGAACAAACTTAACTCGGTAAATTTAGGTGGCTCGCACGGGGGCTAGTAGCTCGGTGGTAGCGAACGTGCTTCCCGATTGGAAACCCAGGTTCAGATCCTGTGTGCGACGGAGGGTATGAATGGCGGGGAGAGCAAAGCTCGGGTTCGGTGCTTCTCGAGTCTGAGGTTGACCGGGTCACCTCAGGGCCATGCAGTTTGGAGGGCAGTTAGGTAAACCGGGTTACAGCAATCCCACCCGCAAGCAAACAGATCTGTTCGAACTAGGAGGCTACTCACCTGTTGGTCCAATCAGCAACAATGGCACATAATTTACCGTGTACAAATTTAAGAAGTAGTTCATTCGTGCTGTTTCCACTGTCGCCACTATTAAGTCACTTCCAGCTTCGTTTACTTGTGCAGCGGCGGACATCGACATGCGCGGTGCACCAATATCCAGTGGTTCGGCTAGGCCTTCAGCATTCTCTCCATCGACGCCACCTGGTCCGTGCTCTGGTTTCGTTGTCACGTCAATTGACATCATTACATACTGACTCCACTCGTGCCATGAACCAGCAGATCGTTTGTCGTACCAAAAATCGTAAATAGTCATTCGTTCGGGGAATGAGTTATTTTTAGTCAGCTTGATTGATTTTGGTTTCGGATGCTCGGAATTCACACCGGATACGAGGTCACGGAAAAACGAGTCAAATTTCACTCTGGATTCAGATGGCAATACGGATCCCAAACTCCACACAACCGCAAACAGGAACAGAGCTTGCAATTGTAAGTAGACAGTTTGACTACTCATAGTGGACTGCGCTCCTGCACCTTCGGCAGCTTGGGCTATGCGGAACGAAAGCAGGGACGACCAAGTCGCCATAACATGTTTAGTTACTTGCGAGTAGTGAAGATAAGATAAAGACATCGTGCATTTTATTTTGTTAAAAATTATTAACTGTAAAATAGAGACCGAAGTTAAATGCATTTCCATTTCCAGTAGAGCTTGAATATCCAGGACTGTAGAGTTTTCTTGCAGTCATCGTGGGTTGGCATCACCCGAGACCGGTCATCTCTCTATTCCATAGCCCACTACTGGCCACAACCGGCTTCCTGGAGTTTCCGATCTAACGCAACTTTTCCTTTCTGACGCTTTCGAACTTCTCTCCTAGTGATCACTTCAATTTGTACGGGAGTTCCATTGTCTACTACCTGTTCATACAA
Source organism: Fasciolopsis buskii (assembly GCA_008360955.1). Lineage (NCBI taxonomy): Eukaryota > Metazoa > Platyhelminthes > Trematoda > Plagiorchiida > Fasciolidae > Fasciolopsis > Fasciolopsis buskii. The sequence goes on from LUCM01010391.1 coordinate 358,979, forward strand.
ACCTGCTTATTCGTGCGCTACGTACCTTCATTTATTCATACGGTCGTGAAAGTGTGTAATTAGGATACATACTTGGCGTCTCCGACATTTTCTGTCATGCATTTTTCCGGGTGATTGATTGATGGCCTGTTGTATATACTCGGAGGTGAACTGTTTCGTCTCAGAAACCAGCGCCATGCTCAGAGAGCAGAAGGGACCGAAAACGTCCACATTCCATGGATTAATTTAGTTCCGAATTGAGTACTACGGACGTCATTCACCTGTAAGTGTGATTGTATTTGTGCTTTTATCGTTTGCGTGAAGTAGAAAGTGGAATTTGCATGTGAATATGTGGATAGCTTCAGCAGTAGCCTGTGTGACAATCCGGAGGTGGGTTGCTCATTCTCTAAATTGGCCAATCGCCCCGGATACCCCTAGAGATGTACCTCAATGACCGTCCATCTCAATTAGTCTCTTCTGTGCAGGTCTCACACGCTACCCTCTCTTTGCGGAGGTCGTTTTAAAACTTCGTTTATCACGGTTGCTAACTCCCGTACCTTCAGTCGACCGTCTCTATTCTGGTTCGAGCCCGCTCCGCTTAAACAATCGAAAACGATCAACTGAGACGATTTGGGATCCACTTAACCTACGTGTCGGGTTGGATTTTCTGATTTAATTCACTTCATGTTTTCACTCGAATTTTGTGAGAACCTTTGAAACCAATTTATAAATGTGTGGTGACATCGTGCATGCTAATTGGCTGTCATCAGTGATCGAACTCGACGATGCAGAGTAGACTTTTCTGCTTCCAATGAGGAGTGGAGCGTTCAGGTTTGCTCCGGTGAAATATCTTTTGCTAGCGCTTTGTTATTTGCAGTTGTTTGTGCACGGCAGTCACGCAGTTTCGGTTTGGATTTGTGAATTTATTGTTTTTGCGTTTGAAAATAGTAAACTCGGACATACGAGTAGAGTGGAGTAGATGTAATGGCACTTATGTATTCCCCGATCTATAGTGAATTGTTTTCGGATGCTATGGCCTTCGAGTACCCCGAAATGGTTGTGATACAAAGTAGCTGGGAAAGACAACCTGATTCTAAGTGAACATCAAACGTTGGGAGGTCTTTTAGTGAAACCAAGACAGGCTTGGAACATTTATTTACGGTACTACTTCCATGATAGTGTCCAGCAATGCGCCCTAAATGCAGATCTTATGGTTTTCCATTCCGTTATTCAAGTCGACCGAGTTTTAGAAAAGACCAACTTTGTAGAGGTTAACTTACAATGGTCTTCAAGTCCCCAGGCCCGAATTTCTTCCGTCAAGCAATGAAATAGTGTGATCAACTGTTTAACTGCATGCAGATCGGAAACTGGGAACAACTGACGGCATTCAGTTCGAATATGATTTAGGCACGGATCGACCAACCACTCGAATAGGTCATCCACCAGCTCCAATAGTTCTTCACCCAAACCAGACGGAAGTTTGTGCTTGATATAGGACCGAACCATGGGCCTCCAACCTAACTGCGCCGGCTCCATGTAGATCATTCCACAGCGAGACACAGTGGCCGGGCTCGCTTGTTCCAAATCCGCTGGTTCAAAAATCAAATTCATCAATGAGGACATCTGAATAATTTCTCCGGACATGAGACAGAGTTTTTTGTTATCGTCCAACACAGTGTTCATATTCTCAATCCAAACTGCATCCACCGGGCCATCGAAAAGAATCCATCTGCGTTTTGCATCTTGTGCAACAGCAAATTCACGGAACATCACTGCCAAAATCCCGTCGGACCACTCGTGGGAGACTAAATCGAATTGGCCGTATAACTGACCCATGGTTATCGCTTTCGGATTGATAATACCATAAACCACAGGATGCTCATTTGGCATCGAACCCGCCCCGACCAGACAGGTCAGAGTGTCGGCTAGTGTTTGATATGCTTGTGTTTTACCACTCAAGGGATCGCCTACAATCATCAACCCGTGTCGCACGAGAATCATCTCATAGATCTGCATAATTTTATCCGTATACCAGGGCACATTTTGCAATTGTCGTGTTTCCAAACGCTGATGCATTTCAGTTAGAAATTGTCCGTAGTCGCCTTTTGGCAGGTCCACTCCGGGGAACAGGTCAGAAATGATGCCTTCAAATAACGGTATATCTTGTGATAGAAATTTGGGCAAATTCACATCGTTAATCGCTTTCAGTAATAGTACAGATTCATCCTCGTCCAGGTACTTTTGACGTAGATTCCCAGCAGCGGTCAGAACAGACTTAACCGCACGCATTCCGTAATCGTAATGATGCTGTGAGGAGAGTTGTTCGGAACAGAGTCGATAGGTGGCAACAATCTTACTAGCCAGTCTGTAGTTGGATTGGTGGGATGAATAAAAAATGAGGGAAATCGATCAGCCTTCTGTTAAACATTTTGTTTAAGATAGCAACTAGGTCACAAATTTGAGAAGATATGACTTATCACTTGTTTCACTGGCCCAAATGGTTGCGCCAGAGACTGCGGCGATTAGCGCTCACAGCAAATCCCAGAATAACGACCTCCCCTCCAAGCGGATATAGTCACAGCCCTGACTACTTTTATGGATGAGCACTGTCAAGGTCGAACAAATTACCGTACAGTCGTTGATAGCGACCACGGGGCAAAAAAGCAGTCCTGTTAGTGTCAGTATTGGTGGTGATATCGGTAGTGAAAACTGGACAGGATTTACTAAGTCTATGTCAAGCCTCCCGGCTATCAAATAAGCTCACTGGAACACAGGCATTAGTGGGATAATCCAGTGCATGTAGTGCCTACGGTAGGGATATGACAAACGCAGCTGCAGCGGATAAAACGTGCACACAAACCCACCGCTGAGTTGAGGACTGGATACCGTTGTTTGAGTACAGCCACGGTGCGGCCAAACAAAAACAAACCCAAACGGTGCATCAACAGAGTTAAACCGGAACACGTGGATGCAACTAACAGAATGCAGGCCGCAGACAGTGGACTGAGATCGGAAGCTGAAACACACAGGGACATAAACATACACACATACCATCGCAGTAAATATTCCTTTCGGATTTACTTGAGCTTGGGTAATCTAACTGCACCTACAAGAGCCAGTCCACTGTTTAAAGTTTTCACACTTTTTCCATGTCATCGACCACTCACCTCGAACCATCTTCCAACCATTACCTGTCTCAAAGGGCAGCGCACAACGAGACAGTCGTTCCGTGGCCATGCGCAACACATGTCCCAACAATCTTAACGTATCTTAACTCAGATCCTTTTCGATAGATCAAACCTTAAAACCCAGGTCCTTACGTCTAACTTCTGAACGACTGACTACATTCTCCCACCCTTTCCCACCAATAATGGGGAAACAACGGTATTCAAACACCGAAAGTCTTGGAGGTTTTCGACCATCGATGTCTACGTAGTATGGCTAGGATTGGATCGAATGACCGGGTGAGTAACATAGAGGTCAGGATTCAAGTATTGGGTGCCACTTCTGAGAATAGCTTGTTTCAGCGTATGAAACTTAGTACACTACGCTGATTGGGTCACGTTGAGTATGACAAACACTCGTCTACCATGTCGTGCCCTATTTTGTGTTCCTCCCAAGGATCGGAAGAAGCCATGTGGAGGCCAACAGATGACATGGTAACACGAGATGAGAAAATGTACAGCGAACTTAGGTAAAATAGGTGTCTCGCCTCTTCGTGGTTGGGGTCCGAAAGACTCGTCAACTAGCTGGCTGGAGACACTTAAAGATATGGCAGTGAGCCGTGAACAGTGGCGGTCCTGTTGTCATTTTCTGTCGAATCATAATGATTGAAAGAGTGCGTTCGTACAGTTAGACTATGTTCCGTATGTTGGCCGCAGCAGTATCTGATCCTATCCTGCCTGTGTAGGTCCCCTCCCTGTTCCTCTTGAATATTCACTCTTTTTATAGAAAAGTGTAACTCTGGGGCAAGGCAGCAGTCAGTGAGGCTTACCTTGCTGTTTAACGCTGAACGCTGATGATGAGGAAGCCTTCGCATATCTTCTGCTCTCAACGGCCATGTTTCGGAGCCGTAGAGCAATACTGACCTCATTGTTGTCGCGTAAAGTGAACAGTTGATCGATAACCGGATGTCATGTCGACGCCACAGGTAACTCAAACTAGTGAATGCTAATCGCGGCTTTTGTACACGCGAAGACGCTTCACCTGATAGACGACCACCAGGCGAGATATAACTGCCTAAATAATCAAATCTATCCACTTCACAAAGTTGCTTCCTTGAAAGAACTAGGTTTTACTTCGAGCCAATCCAGTCCCGCAAGAGAACTTTGCGCTTTGAAGGTACAGAGCTCACGCCATGGATACCTAACACTATCGGTTAAACGACTGATCGCAACAGTCAGACGAAGTAGCGTGGCTTCAAAGGTAGTTCCCTTGACCACAAGTGTACACATGTGCACGAGCTCACACACGAGTGGCTCCTCTTCAATTTCGATTACTGTGATGCTTAGTCAATTCAGGCCCATTTATTGGGCTTGGCTTGATGNTAACTGCACCTACAAGAGCCAGTCCACTGTTTAAAGTTTTCACACTTTTTCCATGTCATCGACCACTCACCTCGAACCATCTTCCAACCATTACCTGTCTCAAAGGGCAGCGCACAACGAGACAGTCGTTCCGTGGCCATGCGCAACACATGTCCCAACAATCTTAACGTATCTTAACTCAGATCCTTTTCGATAGATCAAACCTTAAAACCCAGGTCCTTACGTCTAACTTCTGAACGACTGACTACATTCTCCCACCCTTTCCCACCAATAATGGGGAAACAACGGTATTCAAACACCGAAAGTCTTGGAGGTTTTCGACCATCGATGTCTACGTAGTATGGCTAGGATTGGATCGAATGACCGGGTGAGTAACATAGAGGTCAGGATTCAAGTATTGGGTGCCACTTCTGAGAATAGCTTGTTTCAGCGTATGAAACTTAGTACACTACGCTGATTGGGTCACGTTGAGTATGACAAACACTCGTCTACCATGTCGTGCCCTATTTTGTGTTCCTCCCAAGGATCGGAAGAAGCCATGTGGAGGCCAACAGATGACATGGTAACACGAGATGAGAAAATGTACAGCGAACTTAGGTAAAATAGGTGTCTCGCCTCTTCGTGGTTGGGGTCCGAAAGACTCGTCAACTAGCTGGCTGGAGACACTTAAAGATATGGCAGTGAGCCGTGAACAGTGGCGGTCCTGTTGTCATTTTCTGTCGAATCATAATGATTGAAAGAGTGCGTTCGTACAGTTAGACTATGTTCCGTATGTTGGCCGCAGCAGTATCTGATCCTATCCTGCCTGTGTAGGTCCCCTCCCTGTTCCTCTTGAATATTCACTCTTTTTATAGAAAAGTGTAACTCTGGGGCAAGGCAGCAGTCAGTGAGGCTTACCTTGCTGTTTAACGCTGAACGCTGATGATGAGGAAGCCTTCGCATATCTTCTGCTCTCAACGGCCATGTTTCGGAGCCGTAGAGCAATACTGACCTCATTGTTGTCGCGTAAAGTGAACAGTTGATCGATAACCGGATGTCATGTCGACGCCACAGGTAACTCAAACTAGTGAATGCTAATCGCGGCTTTTGTACACGCGAAGACGCTTCACCTGATAGACGACCACCAGGCGAGATATAACTGCCTAAATAATCAAATCTATCCACTTCACAAAGTTGCTTCCTTGAAAGAACTAGGTTTTACTTCGAGCCAATCCAGTCCCGCAAGAGAACTTTGCGCTTTGAAGGTACAGAGCTCACGCCATGGATACCTAACACTATCGGTTAAACGACTGATCGCAACAGTCAGACGAAGTAGCGTGGCTTCAAAGGTAGTTCCCTTGACCACAAGTGTACACATGTGCACGAGCTCACACACGAGTGGCTCCTCTTCAATTTCGATTACTGTGATGCTTAGTCAATTCAGGCCCATTTATTGGGCTTGGCTTGATGGTCCGCGTGATACCCAGCTCAAATTGCCAGCATTTGATGTTTGTCTTGCAATTTACTCGTTTTAACTCATGCACGAATGCCAATCAGGTTATCCTCACATAATAGAGCGAGCACCTACTGGCCGACGGTCTGGTTGCACAATGATCAAGGCACAGACCTTAGATTTTCTATTATCTCGCTTGTGCTGGTCAGATTGTGGGTGCATACGTGATCCAATCCCAAGTGTGAAACTCGAAAGCACAATGGACTGTGATGGCGTGTGCGTGGGTGTGCATGATTGAAATGTTGGTTCCACTCGGCTATCCTCCCTCCGTACCCTAGTCAGGGCATAAATTCTAATGAGCCGCAGTGCGAGTATGTCAGTATTTGATCGTATTGGAGCTTTGCTAAAACAATAGTAGTGTATGTTAGTTCTGACCCAGTTTCTTTTTTGGCGTACCGATAGTAAGGACTACATTCACCAGAATATCGCCCTAGTGAGTGTGTGATCGAAAGAACTGAATCGATCCGGTGTAGTGAATTCCACCAAGTTTTAACCGCCGACCACGGTATCATTAGCAAGAATGAAATCTCAGCTTGTTTCTCTGAAATTTGTGCCGATAAGGCCAGCAATGTGGAGTACGTTAACTTTGATCGGATGGTACACGGGTAGGAAGTATATCTTGTCTCAGTTCTAAAGATTGCTTCAAGCCCTCATATTGTAACGAGTGTTAAGTTTTACTCTCAGATAAACCAGTGTGAATACGTAATAGACCATCCGCATGTCTCGCAGATTGTTGGAATGCCTCGTTAAACAGTCCCAACAGCTACTCACGATTTTTGTTTATGCCAGTTATGTTGACGAGCCTATCGAGCAGGTGAAACTTTCATTTTTACGCTACTCTGTGAACATTGGGAAAACAATTACGAATTTCGTTGTCTTTCGCGGCAAGTCCGATAAGTCCTGTTTATATAAATATGCAAAATTCATACCATGATGGCGGAATTAATAACTGACCATTTACTGTGATAAGACAGACTGCTTGAAAAATATGCCTGTAAATCAGCGGTAAAATAACAAGTAATTTGGACAGTGGTGGGATTTACGTGCAGCCTGGGGCCAAAGGTAACTTGATTTGGTCTGCTATTCTCACTACCATGTGGGTTAAACTGTTAAGTCAAAAGATCCTGTCAATTTTCCCGACAGTATATACGTTCCAGGCACATTCAACGTCACTCCGTGAAAAAACCTCACTAATTTGTTGTTCGCCTGCCACTGTCTGATATACTATTAGGTCAAGACGCCCAGATCCAACAGATCAAACGGGTATCAGTTTGACGAACACATCTTTGTCAGAACTGCTTAAGATGAGCTAACATTTCAATGACCGCGGGCCATCATTTCCAAGGCGGTTTTAAATTCGCGCTTTGTTCAGGCCTATCTGATGCATTGTCCGTGTGGCTGAATTATCAACCGCTGCTGTGCCCAGAATTTTGAGTCTATCGTTGGCTTTGCTCTTCATATTCACAAACGGGAAGAAGTTGAGTTAAAAATTCCAACCTCAGTTTGATTTTTTTACGGCTTCAGTCAACGGCTGTGTCGTTTGCGTGATTTTGACTTAATGAGTGCTTCGACCTTGCGGTTATACTCGATTCAGTTTCTCTACCCCATGTGCCGAGTAACAAAGGACCCTAACAGGAATTATATCATAACGTTCCTTCAGATTATTGAAATCATACAACTGGTTGCGGTCAAGTTTATTATGCGTCTGTCACCAAAATGCCGAAGGACTGGAATCCCAGGTCCACGGACTACTTTGATGGCAGATGATAATCTGCTTTCGCCCTGCTCGTTACCTATCGAGATCTTGTGCATCTCTGTGTCGCTTCAAACTTCGGGATTAAGATTGCCAGTTTTCCCTCTCTGTGTAGTAGGCCGTAAGGGCTTAGGGAAAGGCCTGTTCCACTGTACTCCTGAATGGTGCATTTAATTAAGAAGAGATGATGTTATTTTGTGTTTATCACCAAGAACTGGAAGGGAATCCGATGTATGTTCTGTCACGGTTATTTCATTCTTGTTCCTCTTGTTTTCCCATGTCAATTCTCGCATCCAGTTTACTGATTGCCAAATCATTTGGGCTAAACAAGCAAAGATCGGAAACATTAATTCCAGCTAGTGAGGTTGTTTTTCTCCTGTACGATTTAGATGAGTCCTATTGTGACCTACCGCTGGCTTCTTCCATCGCGAGGTGGGAACAGCAAAAAACTGTGCACTACAGCGAGCAATTTGCAATAAGTACGATGCAGCCCAGTCAGCCAGATCTATACAAAAGGGATGAAATTCTAAATTCTGAAGTCTGTGAAAACTCTGTCGTAGTAAGTCCAAAAAGTCCGCCATTATACGTTCCTCCATTTAACGGATCAATTACCATTGGGAAAAACATATCAGATATTCAGTTGATTACTACTTTCCTTGTTCAGATTTAACATTACTCATATTAGAAACTACTTAGATATGAAACCATCAATTACGAACTGCAATTTCTTTGGCTTGATTGATACCACACAGTATCCTCCAATCGAGAATAGTGCGACTAGAGACAAGTGGGTGGAAGTGACGAAAAAGATTACAAATGTAAACCAAGAAAGTGGCGCAGAAGATCGAATAATACTGTATCGCTTAATGCATTAATGAGCTGTCTCCAACTGACAGACTTCTAAACCCAAAGTCTAGCATGTCTTATTTGTACCACCCCACCTGGTAGAGATTTTCAAAGTTTTTCAGGACCGCGCCTACCTAGTCCCGGATCCCAGTCCATGTCGAAAGTATTATGTATGTATTGTGTATGAATGTGCTCAATGAACTGGATCTATTCATCCAAATACAGACAGAGTTAATCCAGGATAACGTTTTAATCCGGTGACATGATGCTGTCCATGGAGTGCATGGCTAGGCACTGCTTCAATAACCGCGGGCAATCTTTCTCAAGAATTTTTTTCTTAGACAATATCGTGACTTACGATCGGGCATCAATGAATCCCATGGAATAGAGAGAGATTTCTCCGATTAGTGCGTAGTCCGGAACCATCATGGCCACTGAACGGAACAATACCTGGTTTTAGATTAGCGGTGTTTTAAACGAATAATGATGAACAAAAATGAGAGTATGTTGGTGAATTAAATTGATCCAACTAATAAACAGTTGAGTTTCAAATAACCAATATATCTCCGCCCCTATCACGATCATTTTTGAAGACAATTTCTTCGGCTGTATTACGTAAATAGTAGGAACTACTAAGTAAACATGACAAAACTAACGTTCTTTTTACTCACCTTAATCAAGCAAGTAAAATATGTAAAAACACGCCGAAATGAGACTCAGAACAACACGGCGGACGTAATACGCCGGCGAAACGTGTTCGGGTAACTCTAGGGTAGGCATACACTTCGGGCCAGTAGTTTTTTGTTCTTTGCGGCGGCTATTGCCTATAGTTTGATAAAGGTATGCAAAAGTCAGCAGTTCGAAGCTACAACTCGGCCAAGGTCAATCTGGGGTTCATTGGACAATAGATGTTAATGGAATGACGAAGTTATGAACATTTCATGCTCGATGGAGGCACGAAACATCCTTCCCACTAACCACATTGGGACATGCCTTCCGATTCCTTGATGGGAGACTTAATCCATCCCGCGCACGACTGTGAAGATTGAAAGAAATGCTGGTGTCTCACAGTTTTTTCCATTGCCAGTTCTACTCGGTTGGATCAAAGTTACTCGTAATTTCAGTTGAAATTTCTCTTTCACTTAAGTTAAGTGCGGATGGCCACTAGTTTGGGATCGGTGTACTTTGATGTGGGTTACTGCCCTGCATTGCCGAAAAATCGGACGTGAAGGGAACGAATAATAGCGGTCAGAAGAACTTTAGGCAATAAATAAGAAATACGTCAATGAAGAAAGACTTCGAGTAGAAGAACGCTGCTGATTGCGGAATTTTCGCACATCACTTAATGTCTCAGACTATCCCGAGGATCAGAGTCCCGCAGTCTAGCTCTGTCTATTCGGGAGTGCCTTTGGCTGCCGTTTCCAAATCTTTTCGCCATGTAAATATTGACTATCTCTGGCCTATCTAACAAGAATCAAAATAATGGTTTATCCATAATTACCTGATTACCTGTCACGGAGACATCTGCACAAACACGTAACAGTGTTCACTTGTTGACTAGGTTTTGTTACGGTAGTGCTGTATCAGGGATGTGGTGAACGAGTGATACCAATCAGCATTGTTGTGACTGACCAATCGCTTTGTCCTTACTCTCTACCAAGGCGTACTTTCTGAAATGTGCCTGTCAGATGATCGATAAACTGATTCCCAACGTCGTTGTCGGTTTGTTCCACTTAGCAATAACGTCACCATCAGTAGTAGAAGTTTTGTAGAGTATTCCCGAAAAGTGATCACTCCCAGGTGCTGATTTAGAGTTGGATTTACCAAGCGAATGTGCACTTCAAGACCAGATATATCCGCTAGGAAAAGTAAAAATTCCTAGTGTTCGCTCCATGGACTGTTACTTTATGCAGGGGCTGACGAATTTATTCCCAGGATTTGCTGCACTCATATCTTACTGTGAGAAATAGTTGCCTTACAGGGACTACTGGTGTAAAGCATAATTACGAACAATCAAAAATTGATTTGCCACGTACCACTTAGGTTGACATTAAAGGTTGTCACCAAATATTTATGAGTATTGTTGTCAAGTTACAAACGTTTGGATACATAGTACCTGAGTTTGGTATAAAAGGGTACCACAGAAACGCAAAATAGTGTGAATCTACGGTTGACTAGGCATTAGAAATTGCTCACCTTCAAATTATCTGGCAATTCTTGTCGTCCTGCGTAGCCAGGATTCATGGTAATAAACATTGTACACGTCGGATTCAGGCTTAACTCGGTTCCCTCAAATAGAAACCGTTTCAGACCGGAACTGATTGCGGACTGAATACAGAAGATTTGTTGTGCAACCACAGACAACACTTCCAGTTCGATTCGATTAAACTCATCAAAACAAGCCCAAGCGCCGGACTGAGCTAATCCTTTGAAAAATTTGCTCATTGCACGATAATCCAATCCGTCGGAGCAGTTAAAGACGACACATTGTTTAGCCACCGCTTTAGCTAGGTCCTGCATACATGTGTGTATGTAGGCATGTATGTATGTATGTATGTATGTATGTATGTATGTATGTATGTATG